>OY757189.1:22229279-22829279 GCA_963583895.1 Melanophora roralis
GTAGTGATCAGTACAACTTCCACCTCCACGCAAATTGGGATACACAAGAGTCGAAAGAACAAAAAGGAAAGACAAAGGAATTTATAGGTAGAGCGATACAGAAATAAAAAAAGAGAGCAAGAATGCACGCCCGCAAGAAGTCTAAAGTAACCAGTAATCATAAGCGGTGGACCCCCAATATACCTAGCCACCCAACCTCTTTGATGAATCCTACGATGTTTCTCAGCCCACAGCCGGAGACTTCAACAAGTCCATCTAAGAAGCGCCCTCCAACCCACATTTGCCGGTGGATATGAAGCCTAGGGTAATGGCGAACAAGGTGTTCCACAGTCTTTATCTTCTTCTCCGAACAGTTCCTGTCTCGTTTGCCTGTCATATATCTCACATTGCAATGCATCTTAAAACCCCCCTGCTCTTCTTGAGCAGCAGGTCAGTGCTCAGCCTAGGCCACATAACTCTGGAGATCCCGTAATCGGCCATATCTCTCCAGGTTTGGCCCGCCTTGTCCATTACCCAAATTCCTATATGTCCATAGCCCCACTGTGGCCTCACCGGCTTACAACCAAGCCCAAAATCCCGGGTCGTTCCCCTCCCCGCCGATTCAGCGGCAGTGTCATTGCCGCAAACATCACAATGATCCAGAAACTGACAGAGCCTAACACAGCGTGTCGCTATGATCGTATGAGCGCACTTTTAGGCCTCTAGAGCCTTAAGCGTGTTCTGACTGCCAACATAGGTTTTCACGTTCCCTCTTCATCCACGTCCTGCCTGGAAAACGTTGCACTCATCCAAAAGTCTGTGAAACATTTGGGCTATAACTGAATCTAGTTTTACCTTATCTTGACAAAATTTCGCATGTGTGTCTATATTATGGAATTTTTCCTACATATTTATCTTTATGGCAATAACTTTTATACGGATTAAACAATTTTCGATTCATTTCTTTATATAGCCTTCATACAATTGTGGTGTAGGGAATAATATTGTCGAGCTTGACAGACAGTAAGAAAAATTACCTGCTCAAAAAAACAATTTTGCTAAAGGTAAATTGGTATTTCATTTTAATGTTTGTAGGTCTTTACTATTTAAGTGCTTAAATACCACCTCCTCATATTTATCTTTTTTAAGCCATTTTGACTGTTTTTTACTGCCACTTCTGTCAGTACTGCTTTATTTGAAAATATACTTCATACTGTTAAGAGGGCAGTATTTACAGAACAAAACGCTATTTAGCAATTAGAGGAAAACTATATTTTTTGCTTTGTTAATTTATTTGTTTATTAAATAATGGCATTTGTTAATTACAATTGTTTTTTTTTTGACATTATAAATGAGAAACCGCATATGATATTAAAATATAAAATTATCGAGAATTGACTGAAAACCATTTAGTGGAGTGATAATTTTTTAATAATTAAAAGCTATTCATAGGTATTTTATTTTTTTGCATTTAAAAAGTTTGTTTTAAGTCAAATGTTTTATATTAGAAAATGTGAGAGAAATTGTTTTTTTCTGAAATCGTTATTTTTGAGCATATATCAAAATGCGTCTCATTCGGCAATTGCTCAATTTGGCAACTTTCAGCAACATATCAAAAGTCACTTCTTCTGTTGCTTTTAACTGGTAGTCATGGTCATGTTAAAACCCCTGATTTTTAAACCTTAACCCCAGTCTAACTAACATGTGTCTGTGGGCCACATTTTTAAGATTATCCTAATATAACAACGAAAACCCTTGCACTGTTTTATATACTGAAAAAGAAACAGTAGACGAATACAGTAAACCTTTTTTGTAAATGACGGGACGCAATGGTTTTCGATTTTAAATTATGCCAGGCGTTTTCCTATTAAAATATTTTTTTTACTTTATTGAGAGGATCAAGATTTTGCTGCATATGCATATGTGTAAAATTTACTAATTTTTAATAGTAACTACAAAAAAAATTTGACAAGCCTCTAACAAGCGTTATAGAATTAAAAGCCTATATTTCATATCTGATATAAGGTCTTGATTGTATTATGACCTGAAAAGACTTTCCTGGCATTGGCTTGGGACTGCTATCATCTAAAAACGAAGAGTATAGTGCTGTCCCCCCAATTCTTTCCATCGCGCTTTGCTTTGCAACTTGCTTTTGCTACTCCTTATCTATATGCGATTTGAACATCAGTAGCAATAAAACGAACATTCCACTCTGGTGGTTCCAAAACTATAGGTTTTCAAAGCTGACATGTCGCAGCAATAAATTATCTGGGACAAAGTTCCTTTATTTTAATTAAGTATTGCAACTAGTTTGAAACTCAGGATCATAAACCCTCTTCTTCCGACAATAATAGTTTTACTTTAAATGAATATTCCCTATTCTAGTCTCAACAATGTGAAAGAGTTTTATTTTGAATTGTTTTTGTCGGATACTCTGAATCATGCAGGTAGATTCGTCAAAAATTATTGCTTACTTACTTAGATGGCTATTAAGAATAGTTGTTCAACAAGCCGAACATATAATCGAGTTCCAAGCGCATCGATCTTCTTCCATGAAAAAAAATCATGATCCTTAAAACCTTTGCGGGAGTCGTCAACATTAGGGGGGTTTATTAACCTCCTTTTTAGTTTTTTCATAGCAGGCAAGTTTTTACAAGGGTGAGTTACTAACACGAGGCCTCATTCCAATTTTGTCCTCGTTATTGGCAAACGCGCGGCATCTTTTAGCTCACTATCTGTAATGGGTATTAAAGGCAGCTTACCAAGGTGACCTTACGGGGAGGTAAGTGCTCACAATTGGTCTGGGCTTTGCCCGATTAAAGCCGTTACTTGGTATCCAACTTCTCCTACGTCAACCCGTTGAAACTAACCCTTTTTTTTAAATGTAAACATTATACTAAAATAAATTTGCTGCCGGTTGGAAGCCCTATCCTTTACGTTTTCCAAGACAAAATATATCGATATGTCGCAGAGCATTGTATCGGGGTAACCGTTTTCAGTACTCCTATTTAATTTTTTCTTTCAACTTAGTTTACTCTCTTCAAATTGTTTACGTCAAGAACTATAATATGGAGGTCATAATTGCAGGAATATATAGAAAAATAATTAGGCACCAAATTATTTGTTTATAGGACTCGAAAAACTTGTTGTTAACAGAAGGACATGACTAAAATTTACTTCTCTATTTTTAAGTTAAAATTTCTAATATATATTAACTTTATGAGATCGCAAATGAATGCTTTTAAATCTGTAAGTGAATTGGCAAACTTATATTAATCTTTATCACTTATAGGAGGATTTTAAAAAATATGGAAAATTCTCTGTATATCCTATGTTTGATACCTTCTGTATGCACTGTAAAACAGAACCTTGTTTTTGTTAGAAACATATTTTTGCGGCTGACATTAAACACCTTTCTTTGTAATGTTCAAGCTGTAGTGATTTGAATACAAAAAAAAGGTGATACTTAAACTGTTAGTTGTTAAAATAATATATTGGTACACGCGATTTCCGATTATACGTTAACGTTACAATTTTTGGTTTTCCATTAGATATAGAATTAATAAAAAATTTGTTAATGCTAATCAACCAGGGGTATGTAACCATCGACTAGTAAATATAGGCTTCCAACCATTTGGTTTTAAGCTCCGGACTTGCATCTGTTGATCTTAGTTACCGGTTTAGCCTTAAAATTTATTTATTTTATTCTGCTCATAATAATACTTCTAATGATGGCCAACCTATTGTACCACATTTAATCTTCCTCAAGTTTTTTCATGCTCCCATGGTATGCCTTTTTGCCGCATCCGGAAAGTAACGCAATTGACCAACAAAGTGTATTGTGATCATTTGTAAACTTCTGTGTTTCTTTCATAAAGCGGGGCTTTTGTCCACGATTTAGAGTTGAATAAGGTATGATTTTTCTTACCACCTTTAAAAATTCTCCAAAAAAATTTACTGAAAAAAATAAAGTTGCATGTTATTGTCTAGTTTTTTGTGCTTTAAAAAAATAAAAATGCTTTAACAATTTATCATAGGATTTTTTTTTTTGCTGGAAACTTGTCTTTATTACTTAAAATTTAATTAAGAACTAGTCACATACATATTGATATAAAATTTTTATAAAATTTCTTTAAGTTGGCAGCATAATAACAGGGCAAGCATTTGTAATAAATTCTATAACATTCATATAACATATCCAAAAAATTTATGGGTTTCGTATTCGTTTATTTTATAAAATTTCCAAAAAAAAAGTTTTTGTTGGCCATTGTCATTTTAAAGGTTCAGACGGCTTACGATCAAAGGTATGATCTATTTACAGTACGAAGTCAGTTCTGCAAAACTGCAGCCTTTAACACAGCACTCATCATAAATTCCCAGAAGATTGCGACGCCTTCTTGTCTTAGCCATTGAATTAATATGATCGCCCATTAAAATATCATCCAGAAAGGATACCTTTGGATGAACAGGTCGTTCATCAACGTCAACGCCATTGTAAATATCGAGAGAATCCAAGTCTATATAAAGGGATTTTATTATGATATTAAGAAAAGATTTTTTAGAATATTACCTGATTTTTTTGATATCTTTTGGTTGTAACCATTAAGACAAACTGAATCCAGAACTTGCACCAGCACATCGCCACACATGCGCTTTGAACCGGCATTAACATGATAGAGTGCAGCAATTAAAACAAAAATGCATAACAACTTCATTTTATTTAAATAAAATTATTAGAATTTCGTTAGGTTTATAATATCTAAACAAATAGTAATTGTTGGCTTAAAACCTTAACGGTAACTGATATATTTTAAACAATCCACTTAAGTATTTATAGTAAAATTATATTTTATGTTCACCTTCTATTCCATATTATGCACATTTAAACAAGATGATGAGGTATAGAGTAAATAAATAAACTGTCAGTTTGAATTACATCAAAGGGTAAACCTACCTAATGCACACCTTAACACATATTCTAGTTATTTTTGTCTTAAATTTTGTGGTACGATTGTGTTTGCACAAAATATTTTAATAATTAAAAAAGTATTAATACGCCTTATCCTTGAAGTAAAAAAAAAAAAACAAACGCATTAACGCCGCCTAAAAGAATTTGCCTTTTTTTGGAATGATGACCTTTTGCATCGTACGATATTTATAAACTGAAATTATTCAAATAAGAATATTGACGTATTTTAAATTTTAAGGTTAGCTCGTTGTTTGTCGGTATTTATTTATTTTTTTTCAACATAACATATTAAGTTCAAGAAATTGCCGATTTTTTTATAACTTTTTTTAAAATAAGCAAACGTAAGGGATTGTAAATAAATTAGATTTCTTTAAGGTTGACTAAACATCCGAATAAAAATAAAACGGCTTGAAATCAATAACTCGTTAAAATTGTCAAAAATTTCGTATTCCTTATAGAATATATAAACGCACATATTAACTCTTTTTAATCTCTAGTCACCATTAGCCAAATTATCGTCCATCTTTATTATAAAAATTATATTGTATTTTAAAAGCAAGGTGCACCATGTCAAACAATTCACAAAATCAGTGATTCCTTTCTGCCCCAGTTTAGTGTGATAGAAAAAAGTGGTACAGGGTGGCTGGTGGCAGATTTGTATTTTTAAATTTAAAAAAAAAAGTAATAATTTACACAAAAAAGAGAATTGAACAAAAAAACGGATTATTTTTTTAAAGAGAATGTCATCAAGATGTCTTCCATCGGGTCAAACACACTGTTCGAATCGAAGCCTTGTGCTCTGCGCAACACGCAGTTGAGCTTATTTCACTACAAATATTTTTTAAAGCCACAAGAGATAAAGGATTGTCATTAAAAACCCACTCTTTGAGGAAGCCCATTAAAAAAATCCATGGGGGTTTGATCAGGTGACATCGATGGCCATGGGACGTCCTCAAAGAGGCTGATTAATTTTTGGGGGAAAATTCCCGAAACGAATTCATCAAAGCTCTGGCTGTGTGGGCAGTTGTCCTATCATGCTGAAACCAGTATGTGAAGAGAAAAATGGATGAGCTCTAAGGTTTGGCAAGAAATTCCATAATCATGCATCGATAGTTTTCACCGTTGGCAGTCGTCACCTCGCTTGGAAAATTTTAGGAAAAAAAAATGGTCCAATTGTCTTATGCGCAGATAAGGTACACCAAAGAGGTACCCTGGGGCAATGAAAAGGTTTTTGACGTTTAAGTTAAGGGTTGTGGGTTTTTCAAGACTTTGAAGGTCAGTTTTGCTTGTTGATGTGGCTACTTAAGTGAAAATTAGACTCGTCGCTCCAAAAAAATTTGAAAACGCGAAAATGTGAAACGGTGTTATAGCGTTTCACAAAATTTTTGCATAAATCAAAGTCACTTTCTTTCAGATTTTGAATGAATTGAATTTTAAAAAGATGAAACCTTTTTAAAAATTAAATGGATACTCGCTGTTGGAAATCTCATTGAAGCTGCTTTTTCCATTTCAAAAGTTTGGAAAGGTTTTTCTGCATTTAGTCTTTTGAATAGGGCTTCAGAGCTATAATGAATTGGGAGGAATTGGCTTAGTCTGGTAATAGTTAAAAAAGAATTTTACTTCTATTGTGGCCATTTTATAGTTTGTAAAGTTCCTTAAATAACTAGATAAAAATTGATACTTCTGATATAAATTCCATCTATAACAACACAAAGAAGGCTATTTCTTAGAAAGCCCAATCTAAGGTTCTATTTAAGTAATAAAAGTTAGAAAAATAGTAAAAAAACAAAACTTTCTGAATGGGATTACTTTAAATTTTAGTAAAAAAACAATGAAACTTTCATACACTTTTTAATGGAGTGATGCTATTTGTTTACACATGTCTCTGCCTTTTAGCCAAGCAAATGAACATACAAAATGCCAGTTTAGAAATGAAGCTTAACTATTTGTCGAAATTTATATTTTGACTTTAAGCAAAATAAAATTAACTTTAGATAAGAAAATTACAGAATAAGAGGACTAACGCTTGTTGGGCATTAAATGGATTAGAGACATCAGAGCTATTACTTATTTTCCGCCGGATGATGCTGAAAGTAACGTTATACATCGGTAGGTAAAAAGATGTTCTGAAGAGCAAGCTATATAAAAGCCATATTTGTAATCGCTTAAAAGCCATTCGATTTTAGATAATAAACAAGTTGGTATCTAGCCATACCTTCCATAGTCTTGTATAGTGCTAATCAAATGAAGGCCAAGTATTTCATATATTATTATACACTCTTTAAATTTTGGGTTAAAATTGCTTTTTGGATGGTTCTTTTAATAATTTTTCAGCCCTTAAAAAGCATCCATTACACAGAAAGAAAACTCGCTTTCTAAAATCAAGAATTTTATTCTTGATTTTAACCAAAATTTTTCTTGAAATTTTCAAGTACGATCCTTACTTACATTTTCTTAAATAAAGCCTATTTGGATTGCTTCAACAAGTCAAGCAGAAAATAACTTGTTGTTTTAATATATTATTTTACATTTGAAAACAAATTGTCTCTGTGGCCTATATGTAGAGCGCTTGTACTGCAGTGCGGAAAGTCCCTGGTTCGAATCTCAGCTCCGGTGAGTACAAAAAATGAAATTTTTAAATTATAAATTTTAAGTATCTGGAAAATAAAAATTAAATAAAAAATTCTTCTTCTTTAATAAAGCTCCATAAGCCAAAAAAATGACATTTCATTTCCGAAATAATCCCGTTTACGGCTTAAATCAATCCTTTTTTGGCTTACATCAAGTCCGGTTTTGAGCTTAAATCAATCCTTTATTGGCTTAATTGTGGCTAAAAGTAAGAAACTCGTACTTGAAAAATTTTACTTGGAGTAAGAAATTTCGTACTTGATTTAAGAAAAACCGTACTCACCGTACTTTTGACACCGCTATGGCTTGATTTAAGTAAAGTTTTCTTAGATAATTTTTTGTGTGTAGAAGTAGTTCATACTTTTAAGAAAAAAAATTTGTAAAAGGTCAATAATATAAGCATTATAATGCGTAAACATCGAATAACTCAACAAGAAATCCTTGCGATTTTGCTGTTTAGAGAATATTTAATGAAATACGAAGTGTAGAGTATGATTTCATCCCGGCATTACCAGTGTTTTAAGATACCTGGGTTGCACAAAATGCAAAAAAATCTGGCCCATTATGACATATGTAAATAATGTTTTGTCCTATTTACTTCAAGCTTAAGATCTTTATATTTGTTTTTTATTTTTTTTGATATTTCGCCACCACAATGGAAAGATTATTCGGGGTAATTTATATTTTTATTAAACACTTCAAAAAATTATTTTTAATATTATTAATAAGGAAAAACAAATATAAAACATCTTGAGCTTGAAGAAAATAGGACAAAACATTAAAACAAAAGATCGAAGAACATATCGTCACAAAAAATGCAAAACGCCCTATCTAGCATTTAAAAAATATAAAGGAGAGGCAATCATTTCTGTCTAAATGAAAAATATTTTTACAATTAAGACAAATTTTTGCCGTGTATGTAAGTTTAAAAGGTTCAACAAATTTATTTCTGCTGGAAAAAAAGAATTTTGCAAGATGACGTACATATTTTGGGGCTAGAATTAATAAAACGCTTATTTTATGTCGTTTGTTAGATAGGGTGTTTCGCATTTTCTGTGACGATATATAAATATCTAAAAAAAAAATTTCGTTAAAAAAGGTTTTAACTTCGACTGTACTAGATAATGTTGGAAATTGATTATAATATAAAATTTTGCATTGAGATATATTTGTTTTATATCAAAAAACTATTGACAAGTAATTAAACCATTATTTTTTTTAAATCTTTAAACATTTTATAACAATATACACATGAGAATGCAAACTATCTTTAGATATCCTTGAACGTCTTTATATTGACGTTTTGGTTTAATAATTTATGCAAATATGGAGAAACACACAGATACTAAGAAGGTGACACCTACAAACTATTATATGCCCCAATAAATAGGTCAATTTGATTTACACTTTGTAAACAAGATATATTCTAGAATGTAAATCAAGTTTATATTAAACTGGCGTATAATTATGTCTAACCCAATTGGAAAATAAACTTGTTGTCCCCAGTAATTGAATTAAATATACGGTAAGATCCTTAAACAAATATATTACTTTTTTTAAACAGATGTCTCCAATATAATTATACTGATAAAAAAATAACAAACTTTATTAGTTAAAGGTACAATTGGAGGCAAAACTACAGATACAAGGATAATAAGGATAATGGTCGGCCGAAAAGGCTTTTATTTCTTTTTAATTCTTTTAGTTTACACACCAAATTTATTTTTTTAAATAATTTGCATAAAACTGTTTAAATAGTTTATTGACAAAATTTCTGTTTACCATTATTTTTCCTACTTCCAGGTACTATCGAGCGAATACAGTACGCTACCAGAATGAAATTTGCGAAGGAATTTGCATGCTGAATCACTATTGTGCTATAACAAGAGTAGATTATAAAGAATTTCGACAATGCCTTGAGAAGGAACAAAGTGCATTACGTTCTTCTGCTAACAGGCACTGTTCAAATGGAAAAAGCATTTTAATTATATCCATGATGTTGACGATAGTAATGTCCTACATTCAGCGTTTATACAAAGTTTTATTGTCCTTTATGAGGTTTGAAAAATTAGTGAAAGTTAAAAAATGCCAATTACATGTTCAAATTAGGAAAATATGGATAAAGTTAAGGTGCAATTTTGTGTCTGAGACAGAAACAAAAGACGTTCGTTTATATAATGTGGAGTCGATTGAAAAGGAAATGTATCAGGCAGTCAAGCAACCATACCATAATTGCAGCCAATGTTTGCAACAAAAACCCATGTATACGACAACAATGACTTCCCAAGAAAATATGGCGGAAACAGAAGTCAAAAACAAAATACAGTTTAATGTGCAACGAACAAACAGGACAGACAGACGAAGGCAAATATGCTTGAGTTATACAAAGAGAATGCACACTGTCAATACTCATCTGAATGACTTACGTTTAGAATATTTGCAGTTAATTGGTCTCTTAATACCCTATAGCATTAATACACTGTTATTTAAATGGCTTTTGAGAGTAGCAAATTTATATTCACTGGTCTTAAGGGGTACAGATACGAAATCTCATATACTTAGGACATTTAAGAGTTTTAATAGAAATAAGTTAAACATAAGTTTCCACCAAAATGTTTAATAAATAAAATAATAATTTTCTAATCTAATTAAGATTATAAGCCTTAAAACAAAGAATATGCTGCAATAATATTTGTATGTCGCTTTAAGCTTAATTTATGCATAACTTATTAGAAAATTATTTAATATAAGATGTGTTTATATAAAACAAATTTAAAAATTCATATTGTTTTGCTGTTACTGTATAATTTTAAAGTAATTAAACAAATTAGTTAAATTATTAACATTATTAAGTGAAAAAATTTATTTAAAAATGCAAAGCATTATTATCAATTACTTGAAAATACATGAGGGGCTGGTGAAGACATTTTTAATAAATTTTAAATAGCAAAATTTTAATAATATAAGTTCATTAAAAGATAAATAATAATAATAAAACTACTTAAAGTTTTCAAAAAATTTCGCAAAGCCCAACAATTTACAACCGGGCTTTTATCGAAAGTTGAACGCTGCTGTACAGTCTGTTAATTTTCTTTAATAAACAATTAATACTGGAAATAAATTTGGGATTAAACAGAAATGGATAGGTATTTAGCTAAAATATTTTAACATAGAGTCAAAAAAATGCTTAAGGATAGTGGTCATATCAACACCAATTAACCCGCTACTTCGCAAGCACCGTTTTGGATACTAGCTTGAACATAAAACTAAACTCAAAAGAGTGTTATAAGTACAAAAATGTACTTTTGAAGATTGTCGGTAAAATCGTATTCTAAAATTTCAAATTTTTCTATTTCTCAAATATTCAAAATCTTTAAAAATATAAGAAAACTTCTCAACCACTATTAAAAAATTTCAAAAACTGACTTTCGGCCTCAATCAATTTATTTTCAACTGTCATTGCGGTTAAAGTGGAAATCGAAAAAAAAAAATTTAAAAAATGAATAAAACTTTTCAAAATAAAATTAAGTTAGATTAAAAAAGATTATGAAAGATTTAAAGGTTCGGTGCCACACTATTTCAAAAGTCATAAAACAATAAAAGAAGACTTGAGCATTGAAGAAAAAGGGGGTCAAGCAACTCTTGACTGAACACTTAAAAAAACCGTTGGTAAAGTTTAATGCTCACATCCCTTTGCAAGCAAAAATCCACAGCTAATTTTGGGATAAAAATTTATAAGGTACAGATAGCTTAAAATCGCAATGCGGAAGAAAAAATTAAAGGCAAAAAGAGAAAGCAACATAATTCAAATCAAATTAAATAAAAACACCAGTTGTGTGAAGTAAATATAAAATGCATCGTATGTATTGGCAGACTTTTCACAACTTCCGGATCAAGATTTTCATGTGGCTGATGTACAAGATAATATTCAAGAACAATAACTAACAATAAAAATCTTAATTCCCCAAAGGTTTCAAGTCTGGCAAGTCATTTGCAGTTGTGGCAAAAATACATACGCTTTTTATTATTTTTAACAACAAAGAGTGCCCCCATTTTAGCGTGATTTGGCATCAAACTACTTTGCAAGAAACGCCCTTGATTTGAATTCTGTCAGTTTTGTATCTCGCGAGGCCAATTTATGAACTTTTTATGACCTCGGTCTTTGAAAAGGATTTGGCTTCCTGTAAAATAAATTAAATAACTCAAAAAAGGTTTTCCAGGACATGCCCCATTTTAAGTGTAAGTGGCCAAATTCGCTCAAAAAGGTAACTAAAACAACTATAAACTATAAAATTTACGCTTTTTTTGGGTTTTGATTTTCAGTGATTTATCTAACTATTTGCTTAAACGTAATACAAGTATAAACAAATTAATTAATCTAAAAAATGCTAGAAGGTAGAAAAGATGGTTGAAAAAAAATGTTGACCATATAATTGATTTTTAATTAATGTAACTCATTAATACAAAATTTTTAAAAACTGCAAAAGATTTACAAAATCTGAACTAATACCTTTTGACTACCAAAACGGCTTCAATCTGGATCAAAAGTCCTTTATTTTATTCTTAGATTTAGACCACAAAATTTTAAAAAATTTCAAAAAGTCAAGAAGGTACTTTAAGTCTGCTTTATTTGGCTTTAATAAGGATGCATACCGTTTAACCCAAGGGGAAAACAATATTATTTGTTGGGCCTTCAAAGTTCCGCTGCCTTTTTGTCCTTTTTAACGGTAAAAAACTAGCAATTGCACCACTTTTTGTTCGGATTTTTGAGATGAGTCACTAGATTTTGTGCTGTTTTGAGATTTGTTTTCCTCTCTGCATATCTGCTATCCATCGGTTGCGTTTCGTTCATATTTTTTCCATATAATTCGTCGTTTTTTTAGTACCTACAATACAAATTGAGCATTTATATTATTTTGGTAAGAATGCCATGCCCCGACAGATTTTGATCACCATAAACTTGCCTTTTTTCTACCCTTAAGGATTTACCCTATTCAGCCAAAAATTGCTAAAAAATTACTTTTGCTTTCAGTTTTTTAATTTTTTAAAGATATTTTCAGCTAAATTATTTTTTAAAGATATTTTCAGCTAAATTTAATTGATAGAAGTAACCACTTAACATATCTGAGTGAAACAAATATAATTCACATTTTTGTGTGTAATTACGAAAGGCCACACAGATGTTTTTCTAATGGAGCTTTTCGAATTTTTCTTGCACCATTTTTAAGCCTTAATTTTAAGGAACAATAAAGTGCTCTTAATGAATTATTTTTTGAGGAACAAGCTAAAGTATGAAGAAGAGTGTTTGTAGTGTAAGTATAATAAATCAGGAGTTCAACAAGATTTATAAAATTTAGCCAAATAGACTGGCCTAAATGCGCTTGAAGAACTGAAAAGGGCACTTAAGTTTTAGCCGTTAAAAGTAAACTTATCCGTTTGGATTAAGGAAGAAGAGATAAATGGTTTCAGAGTACATACATATTTATATTTGTTTTAGTCTAAACTTAAAAAATAAATGGGAATCTTTTTTGTATGCTTCAAATTGTCTGCAGAACTACTTGGTTGCCCAAAGGCAACCAAAGTAAAATATTCACCACACTGTCAACTATTCCTTAACTTAAATTGGCAACTGTTCTATATAATAATCTCGTGGGGGTAGCAAAGCAGCTAATGAAAAATAAAAGCCTTTCTTAACAAATTTTCTTGAAGCAGTAAGGATTATCACGAAGTTTGCTGATTTTCAAATTTCTTTTAATTCTCATTATACTTTTAAGTATTAGAACATGATCTTTTATTTTATTTATTATTGATTTTCAAAATATTTAATTTGCCGTTGAAACAAAAAAGGGCACCACACTAGTATTAGAAAGTACGAAAAATTATATTTTTTTAGTTAAATTCTTTAAGCCCACTCAACATGTTTTCAACACCGAACTAAAAAGAAAACTTATATTGCAAAACAAAAATGAAACAAAAACTATTTTGTACCAAAAAAAAGCAAAGAAAATTTTGTGTATCAAGTTCTAAGGCCCTAAGATAAACAACATTTAATTTGTGTAAAGTTATAAAAACAAAAAATATAATAATTTTAAATAAATGAAAAAATATATGTTTTTCTGGTTATGACACAAATAGAAAATTTTTTAAATATGTAACAAAAATGTTATCCAAACATAATGGATATTTTGTATAAAAAGTAATGGAAAAACTTATTGACTTTAAAGTTAATAAATAATGTTCGAAGGCATTAAAAAAATATGTTTAATGTAATAAAGAAGAAAAAAAAAAGAAAAAAGGTATACAAAACAGAAAAGTATTTTGTAAATCTATGTAGTCCCCTGTGTGTAAATGTAAAATATTTAATAAATAATCTGATCTAAGTATTTATTGTATCAAATTAAAAACATTAAAAAAACAGAAAAAATTAAAGAAAAATATATAAGGAAAATAATATAAAGAAAAGGTTTAGATTTATCATATAAATATAAAATACATGTAACTATATGTAAAGTATTAAAATACTAATAAATAATGGAATAAAAATGCAAAATCTATTTGTCTCAAAAAAAATGTTTTAATTTATTTTATGTAATAAATATGGTTTTACAAGGAAATCAAATTGTAAGTATTTTAAGGATTTTATATTTTGTTTTTGACAAGATTCAGGCCAAATATTCTTTATAACACATTTTCAAAAATACTTATAATGTAATACAAGTGGATAACATATGTCTCAACTTATAAAAGATTTGTTTTTAGATTTTAGGTTTTAGATTTTAGAAGAAAATAAAAAACAGTTATATAACTGGCATAATGAACCAATCACAGTGCTTGAAATTAAGTAAACTAAAGGCATTTTTAGGAAAATCACAACATTCTGGTCTTTACTTATATTTTAAATCAAAAAATTTGAAGAAATTATTAAAAGAACTAGAGACTTAAATTAAAATAGAACTAAATACATGAATTTGCAATCTTAGAAAAGAGACTGAATATTGTTTCCTCTAAGTTACCCCATTGTGCTATTTGAAAACATCTACAATAATTTTTGGAAGTGGCGCTTACATATTCGGAACAGTGTTAAATTTGAACATAATATGCTGTATTTATTTGCAGAATTTTCTATTTTAAAAAATTTTCAGATCAGTTGCATGCATAGAATATTTATTAGATTAAACATTATTTTTTGTAAAGCCCTTTTGTGTAAGGTAATGTTTTTTGATTTTATACTACAAATTCTGTTCATAATTTATAAATTTTATCTTAATCTGGCTTTAAACATTATTATTATACAAAAGCAGAAAAGTTCCTAAAAATGCCACTAACCATTTCCTAACTTTATCTGAATCAATAATCTCTAATTGAAAAATACAAACGTACCAAAAAAAACCTCTTTGTCCATTCAGTTGTTTTCCATTTTAAATAGGGATCAAGGGTTCTGATTTTGCCACTTTTAGACTCTTGTTAATTCTAAAAATTACAATAGTACCAAATATGTGAAAAAAGTACTTTTTGCCCTCAGAATAGCCAAAAGCTCCTTAAACCTTAATTGGCTATTTACCAATGAAATACAATTTAAATAAACATTTCATTTTTATTGCTAAAGAAATTATATAAAGCCCCCCAAAAGAAAACACAGCATGATTTTTACCCATAAGGGTCCTTAAGGGTTTATAAAAGTATTTATATTTTTTTAAGGCCTGGAAATGCAATTCGGATTAACTTTATGGGCTTAAAAAATGTAAAATGTGACTGAAAAGGGCGTAGAATTAGCTTTACATTTATTTTAATTCTAGGAAACTAAATAACAAGAAGATCTGGTCGTGGCTCGGTTTTTTAGTGAGTAGAATATGATGCTTTATATCCTCATCTATTTTTTTTATTAAAAAAATATTAGGAATAAACCACAATATTTGTTTCATATCTAAGCCATTACTAACGCTTTTAAATACTTCAAAATCTTGGTAATATCTACCAAGTTGGCCAAAAGTAATGTTTTTTACTAACACGTTTGGATTGCCCCATGATAGTTTGGCCAGTCAGTCGGTCAGTTGTTGATTTTAGTTCTTTACATAAACAGAGAAAACAGATTGGATTCCAACACTTAATTTGTTTTCAACTGAATTTATACGGTTCTAACTATTTTGTATTTGATAATATCAACTTAATTATTTAATTGTTATCTTTGTAATCTTAATACTTAAATAACTACTAGTACTAATATTTAAATACACCCACATCAAATACACACACAGTTATGTGCATGTATATGCAAATAAACCTTTAAGTAAGTATGAATAAACCTATTGTAGCTGGGCACCTCGGGACTTCCGAAGAGCATACTGTGACACTTGCAATGGGAAGTGTCTGTGTCGTATATATAAATATTCTAACGAAACCGCCACAATCATCAGTTTTTTCATCAAGTTGCAACTTATTTTACGGGAACTAGGTGGCAGATTTTCAGGGATGGCAGCCAAAGTGTATACTGCACTTGTGTTTTTTAAGCAAAAGAAAGTTCCTTGTATATTTAACACTACTACAACACAAGACTTAAAAAACAAAGAAGCTAAAATCCTTGCTAAGAAAATCCTGTAAGGTGAAAGTGTAATATCATTTTTACCAATTTCGGTTGATTGTTGCATATACATACGTACGTATCGGCTTTACAAATAACACAATAAATTTGGAAAAAACTTTAAAATTTTATTTAGGGTTTTTCCTGTAATAAACGACTACTACATCAAAGTTCTCTGTTGTGAAAACCAAAAAGAGTTTTGGCTTTAAAAGTCTTACCCTTCAACAGAATGCACTGACTCAACCAATGAATTTTTTTAAAAAAAGCGAAATTTTGAACTCCCTCTTAAAATTAATGTCCGTCTACCATGAAGTTCTGAAGCCTAACCCAAGTAGTTATAATCATCTGTGATAGACGATACCTGAGAAAGCTATTTTTTATTTTCAGCTAGGAAAACTAACATTGCGCAATAGTAAATTTTTTCAAATCATTATATTTTAATAACTGAAATTAAATTTTATTCTAATAAATGTTATACCTTTTCGGAAGAAGAATTCAATGGGATTTTTAAAAAAAAAATTAAAACAAAAAACTTTAGGACGACATTTATTTCTTTCTTACAAAATTCAAATATTGTATGCCACCACTGAATTTGTTGCCAATCGAATACATGCCATTCCATCAGCTATCTGTGATTTCAGATGTAAATACTAAATAATGTTTTTGTTATAATTAAAGTTTTAGTACTTAAATAATTGCAAGTATAAATGAAAAAAATATATGATAAAGATGTATTTTTTACAATTTATTCGTAGATTTAAGTTAGGAACTTATACTACGAAGGGCTATGCTGGGGAAAATATTATAGAATTTTCGATAGCTTTACGGAAAGATTTGAAAACAAAATTATTTAGTTTGTTTTTAAATTTTTTTGTTAACTATATTTACACTACCAAAGTTCTCATCTGAGTTGAGTGTCAAAACAAAAAGTTTAAATTTTTATGAGTGTCAGAAGACAATTTGAAATTTTAATTTTAAGTATTACATTACATCTGAGAAATTATAATAAGTCCGCTAATTCTAAAAGTTGTTAAGCTGGTACAAAGTGCATGGAAAAACAAATACAAGCATTTGATCCGGTATCTTTTAAAAACTTAAATTTAAAACTCAGACGTTAAATAATTTAAAAATAGAAAATGTTTTATTTTCAACTGAAGTTAAGCAAAAATATTAACAAATAAAAATAGACATGTTATTGCACTATAAAAATAAGTCTCAGTTGTGAAACTCAGATGACAACTCAGGTAGTGTAAATATAGCTTTAGCTTCTATGACTCACAAAACTTTGGTGCTGAACTCTGATACGTTTTGTGACATACAACTGCGTTGGGGCTGGGGCGCTAAACAGGATCTGGGTTGACACTAATAGTTGCGCGTTAAACATACTTGGCATGTTATTAACTAAAAACCTAGAAAAATATTTTAAAAATCCTTGTTATATAATACAAATTCTTGATTTTAGTTTGGCTTAAGTTTTTATAATTTCTTTTAATTAGAAGAAATTATTATTTTCCGTAAACGTTGAAAGAAACTATAATTTTGAAAAAGCAGATTTTTCTACCGATACTAGCAATTTCATCATCAGTACTCTTTGAACGGTAGTAGTGTATTTGTATCCTTGTTATATTGAGCAAGCGATATGTACATATATGTATATGTGCTTATATGTATACGAATGGAAATAAATTCTTTTATAACTTTGAGTGTCAAATCTCCTTCTTCACATTTTATAAAAAAAAAATATTTTAATTAATAAATTTGTGATTTAGTATAAGCTTTTCAATTTAAAGCCCCAGAGCTTAGATGCCAACAGCAATATCTATTTATTCAGACATATTTGGCATTAGAATAACGAAATCAGAATTAACAAAAAGAATATGCTTGCAGTCGTCAAAGCTGGAAGGCAGGAATAAAGGATAAAAATATTTGAAATACAAAATCATAAGCATAGAATTATGCGCCTCAGATAGTTTTTAAATAGTAAATTGCCACCTATGGCATTATCTGAGAAAACATTATAAAATAGGGATTAAAATTATAAAAGGGAAATTTCCTAATAGTTAAAACAATTAACATTTTTGTTTGGAAAAAGCAAAGATGGTAATTTTAAACATTTAATTGTAATTAGATGCTGAAAAAACATAATTTCTAGTCAAAATGATCTTTTAAAGGCTGTGACGGGTAAGACCTTAAAAATTGAAATTAAATAAAATGGATTTAATTTTTTAGATTATTGCTGTATTTGAAGTATTATTTTTACAAAAAAAAAACTATTTTTGCTTAAGGAAACCCCATTTATAAAATGTGACGGATCTAACATTTTCATCAAAGCGTAAAGAAGTTATGCTAATTATTCAGCATGTGATCATTTTAAGCGATTGAACAAATAATAACAAAATATAAGCGAATTTATTTATATTTTAATCATTTTCGTTTAATTTTAGACGTTCAACGATTATTTTTAATAAAGAAAAATTCGATTATTCTTCAACTTGAGCCGTTTTACGTGCAATTATGATCACTTTGTTTGTTTCTTTAGATATACATGACAATTGATAACAAAGGATCAAAGGTATGTCGTACTAATTCGGAGAAAACTCTACAGAAAATTAGTCTTAAAAAACTTTGAACTAAACGGTCTGGAAAAAAAGGCGATTAAGCCTTTTCTTATTCTAAGTTGAGACATTTTCTGGAGCTGTTGTGCCCCTTAAAGAAGTAGTAATTATCTGTAAAAACAACGGCAACATCTGTTTTATTTTATCAAGGAAGTTTTAAACAAAATGACATAAAACTCCATTAGGTAAACTGGCAGACAATCGAGGAAAAATAGGTTGAGAATAACACAAACGAATACAATTTGCTTAAATATTTTTGCTTAGATATGTATCTTTATATATTTGCACTCACTATCATTAGATCTACTAAGCAAATACATAAATATTACATTTACATATATATAAGTACACTGACACTTGAAGTAGTAAATAGATTATTGGGTAGACATATGTTTACAACCCCCTTGAAAAAAAACAAACCTTTTTTTGTCAGTAAAAGCATAGAAATGTACATATCCCCAGAGAAAGTACATACATAAATGAAATAAAAACAGAAAAACAAAATGAAAATCCTCATTTGAAATCCATAAGAAATACATTTGTACAAATAAATGTAAATGTGTATTTAACTGTGTTGGCAAGCTGTTACATTAATAATATTTGCATTTACATTTTACATTCAACTAGCACACCTTTAATTACTTTACAACATTTGCAAAAAATCAAATGGAATTTCAAAAAAAATGTATAAATGTAATAAAAATGAGACAATGTAAAGAATATGTTAAGGAAATGCAGTAAATAGTGTTGAATTTAAAAAAAGCTGTTGCAAAGGGTGTTCTAGTGAATATCCTTTAAAAAAAATTTTAAATAACGCGTTGCATTTAAACAAACTGCGTTAACACACGGTTCGTCCGAAATCATATATTGACAAAATAAATTCAGGGTGTCGACTACATGCTCAAAAATACTCTATTCCAAAACAATTCAAAAACAACAAACATTTGTTAAATACTATAGCACATTTATTTTTCTTTGATATAAAACTATTTTTGAAACACATATAATTTTGTAAAAAAGTAACACTAATTTAATGAAATAATTTTTCAAAAAATGGCTTCTCTTACACTTTTAAACATACAAAAAAATATGATTTTTACCAAACCAATTATTTCCTTTAATTTTTTTAACAACCTGTAAGGCTTTTGCCACAAAAATATATATATTTTAGATTTATTTTATATTTATAAAACTTTGTAATTTTATCTTTTTTTAAATTTTAATTTTTACACCTTAAACAACAAAAAATAATATTCAATTTTACTTGACACAAGTCGCCCTCATGACTCAAAGTGATATAAGTGTCTCTCCTTTGACCTAAAACACTAAAAAAGGCGTTGTGTTCTTCCCATTAGTCATTAATGACTTGACTTAAATATAACTTATTGTGAGTTTTAGTATTGTCATTAGTCATTTATATGTCACATTTTTTATTGTTTTTGTAACAGCGTTGAATGAAGAGCAACTAAGTAGTTGATCAGGAACAAAAACAAATACAACTCAAAACTAAAAAAACAAATTAATTAAGGAATTAGATAACTACATTAAAAAACTTAATTTTATAATAAAAAATAAAATTAATTCCGTTCAGTGGGGAATAAAGTTTTTTGTCTTAAAAATTATAAAGGATATTGCTTAAACACTTAATAAAAAGTTTATGTATAATAGTTTAAGAGAATTAAATTCACAATATCAATATAATAAAAATGTTAAATTTCGAATCAATTTGAATAGGTTTCTTGTGTGCCAAACGCAACATTAATTTTTGTTCATGCAACGATCCATTTAGCTTGTGGACAACAAGCGCATAAAAAAGTAATGAAATCAAATAAAATACAAGAAAATTGAATTATGACCATTTACACGCCATGCCAGTTACCGCATGAAAACATTATTATTTAACCCTTCTCTCAGCACCTTATTTAGTTTATTGAATAAGAAATTGTTAACTTCCACCTAATATTTATTCTTTAGATTAAAACTGGGTAATAAAATTAAAACGTACAAAGTTTCGTCCAAAAAACTCTGTTGAAACTAATGTAATGGTTTTAAGAATATAACAGTGACTTATGCATAATATGTTTACAAGGGGGGGCTACATAACAAATAACTTTTATTTTGCTGAAGCTGATTTATAAAATTGTTTTAATGTTGGGCTTAAACAAAACAATATTTTTACTGCGGAAAAACTGAAAATGAAAACCATCAAAATAAAAATGAAATCAAGCTTAAATTTAGAATATGGGTAATCTTCCTTAAATAAACTCAATTCAGGAATAAATAAAAAAATAGTTTTTATTTAAAGTCAAAAAAAGTATATAAAAAACATATAAAAAGTATATAAAAAGTTCTTAATAAAAGGACACAAAAACTTTGCTTCTTCTTGTTTAAAAATTTTTTATACATAAAAGAGTATTTAAAAAAAATTATTTTGAAAGTAGTTTTTTAGGGACATTATATAATAATAATTTTACACTTTTTTATGAACAACTGACATAAGAAACACCGGAAAGCTAAGTCTAGTAGACCATCTTGATGGTATTAAGCAAGATGTTTTTGAAAATCAAGCGATTTGTTTGTATAATCTTTCTTCGAAAAAAAAAAACAATTCAACAATAGCAATAATACAAACTAAAGATAAAAATAAATACAAACTAACCGTTATTATCATCACAATTGATTTTCAAAAATAAAAATTTCTTTTGAAAGAAAAATCAAAAAATTAATAAATAAAATAAGTTTAAAGACCAAAAATTATTTTTATTTTTTGAGATAATTTTTTTTAATATTTTTTACGATCCCTGGTTTTTTAAGCAATTATCAAAAATAGTTTCTAACATTTTCAATTCACGCTTATGCTTAGAACTTTTACTATGCACATGAAACTAGCGTATACTTCCTATGAAAAAAAAATATTACTCATACGCTCTATGGGAATATTTTCGAATAAAATTATGTAGCAGTTTGATTAGGAATGTACATATATCTAAAACAATATAATATGTAAACGAAATATACAGTCGGTCGGGCCCAACTACGCTATAAAGCCTACAACTTAATAGCGAATTATGGGATTAATATGATATCCAGGTATGCACCAACTTTTTTAAGGTTGGATGGATAGTGAAACGGTTAGACTTTTATGATTTTAAAAAGACATTTGCATATGAAGTTATGCATGCAGAAACAAAAATGATAATCAGAAAATTTCAGGCCTTATATCTTTAACTGTATAAGGTATTGAAACACAAATTCTCAGCATCAGCTTACATGAGGGTATCTGGTATTTTCATATGGCTGTGCATTATATGCAAGGACAAATTTGGCAGTTAAAATAAGTTAAAACGGACAAGTGTTTGAAGGATATGAAGTTTAAATAATGTTTATAGAACCGTGCTATCTGAAATATATATAAATTTTTTGATTGGAAAAATATATTGAACTGTTTTTTATATAAAAACATATTGTAACAAAAATATGACAAATAGTCCCAGACAGGCCTGTGTCTGGTAGTAGTCTAAATTGTTTATTATATTCCACAGGACTAGTCGTACATGTAATAATGGTAATAACTGCATATTAAACTAGCAATTTGGCTTAAACGATAACAAAATACTTTAAAAAAGCTCAAAAATAGGTATAAGGTGTAAAGAATTTGATAATGATTAAAATGAAGATCAAGCAAATCTCTATAAACTTTTGACATAGCTTACAATCCGTTCACGATAGAAGTCTACTTAAGATGACCTTAGTTTTGAAACTGATATGCCAGCAACCAATTATTGAACAAATTACCTCATCATATAATTCTATATATATGATTGAGAAAAAATTGTACCTACTTTTCCTTTTAAGCAAAGTTTCGAGCCTGTTAAAATCCAGACGTTGCAACAACATTTTAAGGCAAAATACTTTAACATTAACCCTGGTCGTAGCCCTTTAAAAGTGAAAATTGTGTCAATAAAAATAAACTCTGTGCTTTGCCTTACCAGTTTTTAAAAAGATTTGATGCTATAGAAAAATTCAACGTCGTCAAAAAAATCCTACAAATAAAACCTATTGTTCTTTGGTATATTTCGAATAGCAACATTCATCAAACTTGCTTTATTTCCATGACTTAATGCGTAACCTTAGCCCATGTAAGAAACTATTTGACAAGTAGGAAACACATTTTTATTTGCTGGCTTGGAACATCTTACAACATGGTGGGAGTTTTCAATTACTATTGCCCTCTATGAAACCATCAACATTAAAGCTTTTTTTATTTAAAAATTTTAATGCTGGCCTGTTTTTTAGGACTATTACTTATTAATACATTAATATATTAAAATTATAGTTTTAAGATCCAGTACTATTTATAAACATAAATAAACAAGGATAACGCTAGAGTAAAATACACACTGCAAACTATTACTTAGGAGACTCTGACTTTACTGCTCCCAGTTTTAACTGTAAGAGTAAACCTTGCTTGTAGGACAGCGAGACTCAGGGTTTTAAGATATTGGAAAATGAGAACGTTCGGCCAAAAAGGAAATTTGAAGGTAGTTTCGTAAAAAATTACGATATTTTAGTTTCAATTTTTTTAAGGGATAAACGTCTACATTGACCAATTCACAGTCGCCTTGCTTAAGACAGTGTTTAAACAATAAGTCTTACTATGTTTGCAAAAGCTTTTGTGTTATTTAAATTCCACTGCAATCGGTGCATAATTATATTTTCTCAAATTTTCTCGCTTCGAAAATTTTTCACAAGTTACAGAGCAGGATTGCAGCACTTACATAGATAGTTCTTAGATGTGCTATGGTACAGAATCTGACATCTACTCGTTACACCCTAGGATAAGTGTGCATGTTTGTCTGCCCACCAGTTACGGTGTATGTAGGAAAAAAACATTTGCAAATTGTGGGATCTTGTAACTTGAAGCATAAAAAATTAAGTAGAACAAAATTTTCTTCAGCTTACGCATCGTTGCGCAAAAGTAAAATTTTACTAATAAATAAGAAAATAAGGTGGTTAAAATTCAATATGTTTTACATGCTTTTTAGTCGGAATAACTTGCGATTTGGCTAAGGATTATCAGAATCCGGAGGCACATACGCAGGTTGGAAGATACAGCTTCTTTGCTGTTGCAAATGTGTAGTACTTAAATATGCACGTAAGCGGAAACTCAAGTCTACCCATCTCTAATGACCTCTTTTACAGTTGTCCTTCCCTATTTTTGTAGAGACAAAAGTTTCTAGGTCTAAGATTAACATACTTTCAGCCATAGGTTGAATACAACGTTTTGAGTTTAAGCTTATGTACGGACTTTAAGAAGCGATACATCTGCCAATTAGCATGGTCAATCCAAACATAGTCATTGAAAATCCTGTTTCATAGATAATGAATAAATCAAACTATCTTGTAAATCAATAATTGGCTACAAAGACCAATTTTAATTTTGATTTTTAGTACCTGTATCTGAAGATTCATTTTTAGTAGATTCTGAGCATTTTTATAAACACACAAAGATATTAGGTTATTGTTAACTTCGTATTTCAAATTTTTTTGGTATTAGTTACTCCCTCACATGGATACGCTTGTGCATGGTAAGGTCCCGAAGGCTTAAAAATACACCCAACGAAAATAGTTTAAGGACAGGAACTGAGCCTAGTTTAAAAAAAATTGTAAAACTAACGCGCCTTCAAATGAATTTATATACAGTCAACTAATTATAAATGTACATGTATAATGTTTTATTAATTTAAACTAAAATAAAGTTTTTATAGCTTGGAGTACATTTTTTTGTTAGTTCTTGCTTCGTATTTAAAAACATCAAATAGTTGTTTAAGGTTTTATTTATTAATACAAATTTTTGCTTTTTAGTTTGGCGTAAGATCATATAATTTTTTTTTATTAGAAAAAATTTTTATTTTCCATTAATGTTGAAAGAAACTTTAATTTTGAAAAAAGCAGATTTTTCTACCGATAATAGCCGAGTAGAATGCATTTTCGAAAGCAGCTACGCAATTTCATCATCAGTACTCTTTAAATGGTAGTAGTGTCTTAATTGTTATTTAAATAATTTGTAAAAGCGAATTTGATATTTTTATAAAAAAAATTAGGAAATTAAAAAAACGTACCAGGTAACAAAATAAAAACAATAGAAAGAATTGAATTATATATTCATGTATTTTCAATTACCTTAATACCTTAAACATATTTCCAATCCTGTATGCTTCATGGAATACTTAACAAAAAATTCTTTCACTTCTCTCTGACAGTACTTTTAAAATACCTAATAATTTTAAGAAGCACGAAAATTAAGTAAACCAACAAAAAAAGTAAATAAATTAAACCACGGAATAATAAAAGAAATTCGAATTAACTTAAGGAAAAATGTAGTTGTGGCCAAAGAAAAGCAAACTAAAAAACAAAAAATATATTTTCGTGTTTAAAAAGCACTGCAAAGGAAATCGGAAACAAAAGTATGCAGAGAAAATAATACAAATGGCACACGAGTACAAAGAAATAAATATATATATTTAAATAAACAATTGCATGCTTTGTACTTCCATTTAATGTTAAATTTATTAAATGACAATAATAAAAAAATCATTAAATTAATCCATTAAGTTAAGTAAAACCAAATGATAAAAGAAAGAGTTAATGGTGGACTTTGAAACAAATGACATTAGGCACTTTCTAATTAAGGCTATAAAACAAACAAACATTTAAATTTGCTTTTACCATTGACGTACTCTAGTTTTTACTTAGTTAGTAAAAGTGGGGCTTAAGAAACTACAATCAATAGACAGAAAGGCAACAAGCCCGTTAAACTTTTAAAATTATTTCCTAAGAAGGGATATGGGGATGAATATCCAGCAAATAGTGCTTGCTACTAGAAAGTACTTGCGGTAAAAAGGATACAGACAACTGGGAAATGCATTGACTGTAGTTATAAGTCTAACCATCTATTCATTGAAAAGACATGGAATTATGTTATCGTATATCTTAGTCCTGATACGAGATCGATTATCCTGCTGTGGTGAAACAAAGAAAAGTGTTGTTAAGCAATGACTGAAAGTGAGAGCAATAACAAAAAATTTTTTTTTGAAAACCCGAAAAACTAAATTTGGGTTCTACCTTTAAAATAAAGCACTATGCCAAAAATAAAGATAAGTCAAAAAAGAGTCAGCAACAGTCTGGCAGTAAACAAAACAATTTTTTTCATGTAATATTATAGCGTTAATGTTATAGCGTCAGCCAATGGAATGAGGTGCTGTTTTGACCAGGCGTTCTTACTGTTTAAACTTAAGTCTAGGTCTCTGGTAATAAACAGGAAAATGAAACTGATACGCGGTGATATGTTCTACATATCTTTTATACAAAGTTAATTGAAGTTTCTTGAAATTTAATTAATTTTTTTTTTTTTTCGAAAAAGATTTGCACTAAATAATAATTTTATCAAATTATTGCAAGTACTTAAGGCAAATTTCATAATAAAAAAATGATTTTCCTGAGTTTTTTTAAGCTGAATTTGTAAATTGTTTTCAACATATAATTTATTTATTAGTTAATTTAATAATTATTTTTTATTTCGATTCGGTTGAATTTTTTAAGGCACAAAAAATATATAAATTTTTTTCTCAACTTGTTTAAATAACTCTCTCTTTTTTAGTGTAGATATTACTTTAAAGCCGTGCAAAATTTTAAAGCAATAATTTTCAAAATATGAATAGCTACTTTTAAACATATTCTCAATCAAATGCCAGAAATTGTGTTCCATACAAGATAATCCCATTCAAATTTATTTAATATTTAACACATAAGTATATTTACACGTGGGTTTGTGTGTATTAAACATGCAAAAATCAGTTTTTGTATTATTCGGATTGTACTTTTACAAAAGGAATACAATAATTTCTATCATTATGTATGTTGCCTGTATATAAGTATTTGTGTCTAGTTGTTGTGTCGTTACAAATTTTCTGAAATGTTTTTAGGTCCTTGTATTCTTGAACAAAAGAACAAGTAGATTATAAACGTACATAAATTTTGAACATACGAACAGTATTGGATCATATGAATTGATAATGAAAACCTAACACAACCTTATACATTTTTATGAGCAGTATGTACCTATTAACACATACTAATGAAAAAACTTTAAGAAAATTAGGCAGGTGCATATAAACTTAAAAAAAAATTCTTGGGAAAAAAATTTCAAATAAAAATTTCTACCTCTAGTTTAACTATAAAAAGTACTTTTTTTTTGATCGGAATGTCCCAAAATAGGGCGCGGAAGAGGCTACACAATAAAGTATGTAGAAAATCTCTGTTATGTAAGCTGCAATTGAAGTTTTGGCCGAAAAGTGAAGCCTTTTTCTTTGAAATTTTTTTATACAAACCATCAAATTTTTTCCAAATATAAAGATTTTTAACAAATTGATTTTATCTTTTAGACACATGTACATATTCCTTTATAAATATATTTAAATATTGAAAACATTTTTATTGAAATATTTTATGCTCAGGCCTAATAATGCATGTATTTGTTTTGTAGTATTCTACAATCCGAATGGACATGCATGTCTGAAGGAAAGATGAATGTTGTTTAAGTCTACATGCAGACAGTCGACAACGTGTATACGAGAATAAGTGAAAACGCAATTGTATGTTTTTGTGAAAGTTTCATGAACGAAATTGAAATTTTTAATTAAACTTAAATACTCATTGTGGAATTCGTAGTCGTTGTTTTTATTTACACATGCAGAGTGAAAACGGAAATATGTGCAAATACAAGCGTACATACGAACACATATATGCTGCTTTATTCATTCAAATGTAAATATTAAAGGCTTAACTTATATTTACCAACAACTTATTTTCTTCAACGTTATTTTCCTTTAAAAAAGATTCAGGCTATTTTTCAGTTTTAAGTTGCTCGATTCATTAAATTCATGTTGCCTTTATTAAGGGATTTAATTATTGTTTATGTGTGCACATTAAAGTATAAGCTTGCATTCGTAATCGATAATGTGGTTGTAACGATTAAATAAAATTGCATTTATAAAGAGCCACAAATTTATGAATATTTTTAAGTTGTATTTGATTTATTGTAACCAGTAGAAAATTTTAGTCGGCCAAGACAAGACAAAAAACGCTATATTCAAATGATTTTTTTAACATGAACAAAGATTAAGGCGTCTTTTTTAATCGAAATGGGAATTACATGGTTATCTGGCTTACTAAAAATCGATCACTGTTAAATTAAGACCATCCCTATAGCAAGGGGCTGTAATTCTTTAACACAAAATGGTGTTAACTAAGTTAAAGCTGTTGTTGACTTTATAATGAACACATGATAAGTCATGGACTAATTGCAACAAACGTCTGCATTAATGAATATTACTATAATCTCGGTATTTCATTAGTTTATTTTCCAGTCAGTTTCTCCATAACGACGGCTCAGTACCTACTTCAGTTTTAAAAATTTGTAGGTCCCCGCTTTATAGTTGCTGGAGACTATAATGCTAAGCACACGTACTGGGGCTCCCACCAAATAAGTCCCAGAGGTCGCGTATTGTATGATTAACAATGATACTTTTCGGTATTAAAACTGGACAATAAACATATTGGCTAACTGACGACAATAAAAAACCAAACGTAATGGATTTTGTCGAAGCAAAAGGTTATCCCCGGAGCTTATTGTTGCTTAAGCCTCTTTTGATTTATCTTCTGATTATTCAATCAACCTCTAAAAACTTTCGAAGACCCCGATGTGTGCTTGAGTAGCCTCAATAAAATAATCAAAAAATCCTTAAAACATGCTTCTTCTACTTACCGTCAGGTCCAATGCAACAAAATTTATTTAACCAATGTTGAAAAGCTTTTATCTCAAAAAAGGTGGGCCCGAAGAGAATGGCGAACGTATAGATCGCCTTAACTTAAAAGAAAGCTGAAACAATATACAAACCGATTAAAATACTTGCTCGAAGTACACAGAATATGGTCCGCCAAACGCCTTAAAAGACCCGTTATCGAAAAACCAACACTGAGAAATCTGAAAGAATCCTAGACAAGAAATGACCAAGAAAAATGCGTTCTGCTCGCAAGTCATTTAAGGAACGTGTTTACCCCCAATATATGCACCAACGTGAACGAATTTCAGCCTGTTGTTGTCAGACGTCCTATAGAAATATGTTTCCGATATTCCGATGTTGTAGGGATTATCGCTAGTCTAGATGAAAAAAAACTCCTGGTGTTGATAAAATAAGCAACAAAATGCTCTTAGATCTACCCTTTACAGCTAATAATAATGCCATAATATGGCTTGAACATTTTCCGCCAACAGGGAAAGTAGCCGTAGTGAAAATGATTCGTTAGCCTGGTAAAGATACTTCAAAGTTGGAGTTTTATATGCCTATAAGTCTATTACCCACAATGTCAAAATTGTTTGAGAAACTGTTCAAAAACGTGCTGGTCCCGATCCTGAATGACAACAACTGCATTCCAAATCACCAGTTTGGCTTTAGAAGTATGGCATGAAGGCCTTTCAAACAAACTAAAGCTCAACCTTCCAGCTAATATTTCCAACCTGCTAGAAAAATATAGATCAGGTCGACAATTTATGATCAAATAGGGAAACAAAAAGTTATTCTCAAGCAATAGGGGCTGGTATACCTCAAGGGAGTATACTAGGTCCAATTCTGTACTTGCTTTACACAGCAGATATGCCAACCAATAGTTTCACATACGTCGATATAAAGATTTTTAAGAGGCTTCAAATCAGCTGCAACAACACGTAACCACAGTTGAGAAATGGGCAAAGTTAAATGAACAAAAATGTACACACGTCACTTTTACCTTACGCAATGAAACGTGCCCTCCTTTCACTATTAACAACCATATGGTTCCTCAACGATAAGAGATAAAATACCTTGGTATTAACCTCGGTCGCCGCCTCTCATGGAAGCCTCATATAGATACGAAGCTGGAGTAAATGAAACTTAAAGCTGCTCAAATCCACTAGTTAATGGGTAAAAAATCTGTGCTTTATCTGAATAGTAATCTTCTACTATCAACTTACTTTTAAAATCAGTTTTGTGCAACGGTAAACAATTATGGGGTGTTGCTTCCGCCTCTAACATAGAAATAATCTATCACCGTCAAAATAAAATCCTAAGAATGATAACTGGTACTCCGTGGTATGTCAAAAACAGCAACATTCATAAAGATATAGAAGTTCCACCTGTTAAATGTGAAACTCTGAAATATGTGGACAAGTATTTAAATAAGCTGAAAACACACCCAAATCCGCTCTCTAAAAACATCTTGCAACAAAGTGGACACTTCCGTCTGAAAAGGAGGGAAACTATTGTGCTTAGATGAAGTTAACTACTTCTATTATGAGAACAAAAAATTTCTGTCTGGCACTGGCTGGGCTACTGTTAGTTTGGTCTTGAGACTTGAAAACTTGGACTGGTTGCCAAGAGAATTCAAACTTTTATCTCCATTCAAATAAAGTTTATACGATTATATTTAAGCACCAGGATCCGGGAAATATTAGAAGGATTTAGCATTATTTTAAGATATGGGCATCCTTTAGTTGAACATTTTTTAAAATAAATCAAAAAATAAAACAAAAAACAAAAAAACTCTAATATAATGTGTGTTTGAAAGGATATTTTTTACAAAAATTTAAAAAGGATGATAGTTAGAGCAAAATATTGGTATTTTAAAATAATTCCCAATTGTCCATGGCAAAGTTATAAAGACAACGTAAAAAATGGTGAGCCCTACGTTACACAAAAAAAAAAATTAAATTTTCCCAAATTTTTTAGCAATACCTTATTTAATCATAATAAGTGCTTTTTCTTGTACATGGTAAAGTAGCTAAAAGTATACTTTGAGGTCGGATATAATTATATGCGAATTAAAAAAATCAAGCTTTAAAAAACTCGTGTCAAAACCATTGGTCACATTGAGATGGAAATATTGATACATATTTATTAAAATTTAAACCCCTATTTCAATATCGAAAATTTAAAAAAATTCTGTTAAAGTGACTGATATTTTCAAGAAAGCTCTTAAATTTTTTTGAATTATATTTAATTTTTGAGAACTTTAAATCTATTAGTTATAAGTGTATGTTTATGGGCAAAAGCTTCTGCCAATTGTTTTATTTAACCCTGGATGGTTACTGTTCGTCGAATTGACGAAGCCTATTTATTTTTTATGATATAACTTTTTTAATTGTACTCAAATAACGCTCTTTTTGTCAACAACGTTAGCTAATGTCAAAAGCTTGCAGTGAGCGGTTTTACGCTGGATACTTATTTTTTTAAAGGTAAAATTCAGAGGCGTGTACTCGTCGTAACGACGAAGAGTACACTTAGTGTAACTTTTTGCTTTTACAACTTTATAATTTTTTTGTTGTGATATTTAATTATTTTGCACTAGTTTTATTAGTATTATTACAAAATCTTTTTAAACAATTTGCTCTTATTAACATTAAAGATTTTTGAATTTAAGTTCTTAGAATAAAAAATGAGCTCTAAAAAAGTACTAACAGGCGCTGAAATCGAAAGATTTTTAAAAAATTGTGACAACGATGATTTCAATGTATTTTATCTTTTATCAAGCTGCGATGAAGAAAGAACCATAAGTCCGAAAACAGGAAAACCTTTCATGGTAGAATTTTTCAATCAGAAGAAAGGTGGTGTCCACACTTTGGATCAGATCTGCAGCATTGTCTCGTGTTCTCGAAAAACCAACAGGGCCACCTGTGTGTGTATATTTTTTTGAATTTTAAATATTACTTTTGTAAACAGATGCGTCATATTTACACATTATATGTTCCTTAAAGGTCATAAACCTAAAAACCGGCGACAGTATCTGAAAGAACTTTATAAAGCTCTCGTAGCTTCCCATTTGAAAGGCAGACTCGAGAAGTCTACTTTACAAGCCTCAATAAGGGAAAAAAATTAAAAATATAATACTTAACCCCCAAGAAGGTATCAAAAATGTTGATGAAGTGCCTAAAAAACGTAAAATTTATCATATCTGTCCATATAATAGACGCAGAATGATAAAAACTACATGCAATACATCTAAAAAAAGCATCTGTGGTGAACACAAAGTTGAACTTGGTGTTTTATGTGTAAAAAAACATGGGTAAGAAATAAGACTATGCTTTTTTATTATTCGACTGATTATATTTTAAGACTGTGTATGAATTAAAAAATTTTTATTTTAATTTGTTATGTATTTTTGTTCTAAAAAATTAATTCATTTGAAAAACCAAAAAAAAAAGTGTTCAAGTTCGCATCGAATTTAAAAAGAGAAAAAGAACTATAATTTTAAAATTTATATTTTATTCTTAACTTTTAATAAAATTCCTTACTGAAAAATATTTTTTCTTACTTTTTACTTTAAAAATTATTCCGCCAAAATTGATTTATTGTTTAATAGTTCAATTCGACGAAGAGTAACCTTAATGTACTAAAATGAAGAGTAACCATCCAGGGTTAATTAAGCGAAAAAGCTTTGGTAGAAATTATCTACTCGAAAAAGGGGATATTTGCCCAAAATTAAATAAAATAAAACTTAAGTTAACTATCTACTGATAACAGCTTTAAAAAACTGAAATTAAAATTGAAAATATTAATTTGTAGCACCCGAAAAAAATATAGTTTTGCATCAGTTAATTAAAGTTTTTGTTGTAATATAAATTTAAATTCACAAAGGCGTTAAATTGAAAAATAATTGTATGTCTATGCATAGCTTTTTTATACATATGTACGTATCTCTATTAATACATACATAAAAACATGTGTTAAAGCATTTTGTTTTTTTTTATAAAATATGAAAAATTCAATTACAAACTATTTTTTTAATTATATTCATTAGCATATCTATCTTCAATTAAATTGAATATTTAAAGTGAGTGTCAATAACGTGTTTGGGCATCATTTATTCACTTTAGTTAAAACATATAAAAATGTAAAAAATGAATAGAAATTTACTAAAAAATATATATATATATTTTTATATGTTATTGCATATGAAGTTTCTTAAAGTTTTGTTTTTTGAGATATAGCAAGAGCTAAATGCTTTAAATCTACTATAATCTAAATTATTTTTCCTTTTAACCTTGGTATAAATTATAAAATATTTTAATTTTAATTTTCAAAAAACAAACGACGATTCTTGTATGAAATATATGCTCTTCCGAACAAGTACCTAACAGCTGACACAAATGAAGTCACATCACGTATACCCATCTCGTATATTGCTTAACAAGCAACTCAACTGTTTTTAAATATTTCATATCGTTAACAGCAAAAGTTTGAGTATATTAATTAAAAAATTTGTTTTTAACACATTCGGCTTAGCACACATGTTAAAGTTCATATTAATAAATTAAGTTTTCAAGAAAACTTTACTTTGTCACTTTTATGCAAATGACAGAAAAATTAACAGCATAAACTGTTGTTGCTAATAGTTTTCAATGTTTCTTCGTACAGAATCTGATTGACAAAGCATAACTTGTGTAACTTTTTCAACATATTTTGTTTATGTCGTTAAAAACTTTATATAAATTTGTTTAAAAAAAATATCACAGTAAATTATGTCAAAGTTTTGATTCGATTTTTTAAATCTTTTATAAAGGGATAGAACAGTTTAAAACTGGATGAACCAGGATCCCTTTTGACTTGTTTTAAATTAAAAGGTTAAAAGTTATTGAGGTTTATATATATGCATTTTGTAAGGCAAATATTAAACTGTGAAAGCTTTTGATTTTCATTTGTACCTAACTCTTTAAGGGCAATGCATAGCCCATGGAGAAAATAACGCATTTGATTCGAAACAAAGTTTTATCGTTCGATCGAATTGTTATTGGGCTTAATATAAAAAATCTAACAAGAATTTTCCAATTTAGTTCTAATCAAAGCCCCGGTTTTTGAAAAATTTATTAATTATTTTTTTTAATGAAACCGTACTTTTAATGAAACCCACAAAAAGTAAACCAACTAACATTTACTTAAATCAAGCCGTAGTGTTGTCCAAAATACGGTGAGTATTAATTTTTTTTTAAGCCAAGTAGCAAGTTTGTTAAAGCAAATCATTATTGCTTTTACTTCTTCGTACTTCTTGTTTTAATTGACATTAGTTCCAAAAAAAAGATTGACTCAAGCTTCAAAACTTTGATTTAAGCGTCAAAAAAGATAATCAAAAAATTAAAACTAATTTTTTTACTTACGGAGCTTTAATAAAGAAGAAAAGTTCTATATTAAATTTTTATTTTAAACATATTTCAAAATTTGTTATTTAAACATTTTATCGTAGTTTCCATAGCTGAGATTTTTAACTGGGATTTTTCGAACTGTAACACCAGCATACTACAATCTAGGCCACCGAGACACTTTGTTTGTTAATGCTAAAATTTATTTAAAAACAACAAGTTTTTTCGGATTAATTTTTTTAAGTAGTCCCTGCTAGTTTTTATTAAAGAAAACATTAGTGCGGATCGTTTTTAAATATTTTATGTGTGGCTTTGAAAAAATACAAAAATAAAAAAATCGATTTTTTTAAAAAAATTCAAACCCAAACGTAACTCTAACCTGGTTGCAGTTATTGTAGATATGGGTACAGGGTGGTGTCTTGTGGCAGACTTATATTTTCAAACTGAGATAAAAAACGTAATAGTTGACACAAAGTTTTATCAAAACAATCGAACAATAGAATGAAACTGCTGATTTGATTTTTTTAAGAGTATGTTATCCCAATGTTTTTGTCGAGTAGAACACACTGCTGAAAACGGCGCCTTGTGTTCTGCGCTGCATGCTGCAGTAAACTTGGTTCAGTCGAGCTGATTTCTCGACGAATATTTTCCTATAAGATTAAAAAAGTTTGAAAATTGCCATTAGAAACACTTTCTAAGAGGTAACACCATAAAAAATCTATGGGAGTTTGACCGAGCGACTTTGATGAACATGGGATATCAACAAAACGACTGATCAGTTTTTCCCAAAGCAAACTCACCGAAATTCTGGCTGTGTGTGCAATCGCTTCATCTGCTGAAACCACGTAATCATGCGTAGATAGTTTTTAACACTCACATTCATTCGTTGCCTGGCTTCAAGAATTTTCAAAAAAAAAAATGGTTTAATTATTTCATGCGGAGATAAGGCATATTAAACAGTTACCCTGGGAAATGCATTGATTTTTGATGTTTAAAACAAGGGTTGTGGGTCTTTGGAGACCAGTGACGGCGGCTTATCTTACAGTTGTGGCCGTTTAAATTAAAAAGGGCCCCATCGTTACAAAATTGGAACTTACAGTGTCAAAATCCAAAATCGATTGAAAAAAAATGTTTGCACAAATCAAAGTCACTTTCTTTCAGTTCTTGCACGATTTAAATTTTAAAAGGATGGAACCTAAGATCCTTTTTAAAAATTTCATAAATAATCGCTTTTGGAATTCTCAGTAGGGCTGCTTTTTTTCCATATAAAAAGGCGCAAACTTTCACGTTAACTTCTTTCTGCCAGTTCAATGTATTCAGGAGTCCTCAAGGATCGACTTGGCCCTGGTTGTGGGACATTCATATCCAAAGCAGTCGCGCGGAATCTTCGCACGAACGAACAAATTAAGTTTACTATCGGTTCATCACGTATTTGCCGAATACCAAATTTTGAACAAAATTTTCGACAAGAAATTAAATAAGAAACATTAATTTTAATAAATGTATCTAAAGCGAACGTGAGATTATTACTCGATCACTGCGATTTAGTGAAAGACAGATCTTATTTTTTATTGTCATATTAAAAATTTTGTATCTTAAAATTGGAAATCGATGTAGATGAAAAAAAGAGTCTAAAACCAATCTTGAAGTTCGTGTCAGTTTATAAATATATAACCAAATGAGAACATTTACTAAAAAAAAAAAAAAAATAGGAATCTACATATTTGTTCGCATTGCAAAGCAAAGAAAGCGTTTCTGTTAAATAAAAAAATATAAATTATGTATTTACGTCTCACGTTAAAACTTTATTTTTTTTCTATAATACTTTCTTTGTAAAATTTTGGGCTTGAAAAAAACGCAAATAAAACAATTTATTTTTTTACTTTCTTTGTAAAATTTTGGGCTTGAAAAAAACGCAAATAAAACAATTTATTTTTTTAATGTGAAATGATTTGACAGTAATCTAAGGGTATCAGCTTGACATGTCAAATCTGATCCTTAACTCATTACTAATTGCTCTACTTACCTTATCCTTTGCTCTGTTATTTTCAAATGACTAATGAAATTTTCGAAACATGACAAGCAATTGTACAAAAGCTTAACTAAGTTAAATAAAGAATAACGAAAAGTATTTATAGTAATGCTACGCTAGACAAAAAACAACTCGCATATATATTTAACAAAATATCCAAACATTCAGAATGAATTTGTTCTTTTGCAGCCTTGTAGCTTATAATTTTATTTTTAGTTTCTGAAGTAATTTTTTTTTGTGCTTTGTAAAATAAAATTTCACAAGCACAGAGAAGTATTTTACTTTCATTTTGATTTTATTTATTTGTGAGTTCATAGTTTTTCTTGTAATATCTAAGTCTGTCATTTATATAACCAACAACTTTTATAGAGTTACGATTTGTGGTACAAGGATGTTTTACTTAAACTTACTTCAACACTTCTTGAAAAGGAAAAATTGTCAATGTAGTTAGTACATTGCATAAAGTGTACATATACACCACAATACACCAAAAAATTGTTTGTGTAAGTCCTTAATATGCTTGTATACTTGAGCTACTTATACCCACTTACACATAATATCTATTGCTCTATGGATGTACAATTGCTTAGGAATATTTAAAAGAATATTTTCTTAAACGACTTAATTGTGATAAACTAAAAACATTTTTTCATTAAATTATTGGTATAGGGATTTTTTTGTGAATTTTTTTTTTCAAAAACCTTGTTGTGCATTTGTAAACTTTTTCCAGTATTTTTTTAATTTTTGTATATTATTGAAAGCGTTTGTTCTTAATATTACACCTTAAAGTCTAGAGACCATATGAGATAGTATGAAAATAATCATAAGAACAAAATATTGTTCTTATTGAAAGCTACCTAATTGGTTAAGCTCTAATATTATGTAAAATTTGCAGGCAATTTAACAAAAATAATCAGGGCAGTATTGATTATTCCCGATAAGGCTAGATGTGCTTTGGCCGCTGGTACAGCGGGCAAAACATTTAGAATGCGGCCCGGAGAAATCCAAAAAATATTAGGGGGTCATTTAGACTCTACTTGACAGTTTGCAGGCAGCGAACTACCACGAAAACCATTAGTATATTGAGTGTCCCTTTCAATAGGAATTCTCGTTTTGAGAAAAAATTCCAGCTGAACCCAAAATGATAGAAACTAGAGAGTTACGATCTTTAATAAAAATAATTCACACAAAAGTTTTTATTTTTTTTAATATAAAGTTTCCTATAACCAAAATATTTAAATTTTTAATGGCTGAATACTTATATAATTTGTATATATTACCTACCGTCATTCCTAAAAGTAGCTTTTACTTCAATTAAGCGTCGCTAGGGTCTTTTCCTTTTATCTTTCCTTGACGGTCCCACTCTAGAGCATGCCTGGTGATATTATCAACTTGCTTACGCAAAGCTTACCCTGACTATTTCTATTATTGTTAATTTTTATTTATTGTTGAACTAATTGTTTTTAATACAAATTTTCGCTTTTTAGTTTGACTTACATAAGTTCATATAATTTCTTTTTATTAGAAGAAATTATAATTTTTCCGTTAATGGTGAAAGAAACTTTAATTTAAAAAAAGCTGATTTTTCTACCGATACAAGCTGAGTAGAATGCATTTTTGAGAGCAGCTACACAATTTCATCATCAGTACTCTTTGAACGGTAGTAGTGTATTTGTTTGTAAACATCACCTATTTAACTTACATGTAAGAGAGAAAGGGATACGGTATGACTGTTTTCCCTCTTTTCTTATTCTGTAAGTAAGGACGAAGTTTACTTTTGATATACACTATGCTTTTTTCCATTAAAAGTCTCTTCGGACACACTTGACTAACGGTCGAGCATTATTCATCTCTCAGATGGAATGAAACGCTTTTTATTATTGTATATTATACAAGAAAAAAGAAATTAAAATGATTTCCCCCTATTTTATGGCAGCGATATACGCAGTATTTAGCCACATATTTTTCTTATTACATTTCGTTTCGGCAATCACTGTCATATAAAATAGCCGATTTTACTATGGGTCAAAAAATTTTATAAATCGGTAAGCAGACTGCCAAGTGGAGTAAAAAAGGCAAGTGGGTGCGATCAAGTCCCTAACATCTCCAAAAAATATATCTGCTTCGCAAACATCACAACATTAGGACATCTTAAAAATTGTCTGGTTTTCCAAAGCCGTAGTAATCAAAAATGTTTTTCTACTGCTTTTGTTCACGGAGTGTTACTTTACTAGCCAGCCTTCTAGCAGCTTCATTATATACTACATGGATGCTAGTCTTTCATATGTTATGTCGTCAACATAGTCCAGTTGTTGAACAGAAAACTATTAAACTACCATGTTTTCCTCCTTTTGCAAAGCGAAGCTAGCTAGTCTCAAGAGAATATCCAAGTAAATGTTAAAAAAAAGGCGAGAGCACGTATCTTTGGTTTTTCTTGAAAATAAGTCCATAATGTAGCTTTTGTGGAAAGAACAACTTTTTGCATTGTAATACAGAGTACTTAAAAATAGCAATAATTTTCAAAAAGATGTTTTACAGACCAAAGCGCCAACAAAGGTCAAAAAAAGAAATGATTTTAATTTGACCGAAGGTTCAATATTGAATCACGAAACGTGAAGATGAATTAATAATGATTTACTATTCGGCTCATAACGGGAAAAAAGGTCATATGCTGTTGATAGCCCCTTCTTAGTAACTTTAGCTTGTCAGCAATATCAGTTTGGAGTTTGAAAAATTTTTTTTTCAGGCACCTATGTTAATTGTATGCACTTTTTTGATTTAATTTCTTAAAAAGCCAATAGGCCTGAGTAGCCTAATACTTTTTTTTAGTTTTATAGATAAAATTAATTTATTCATTTTGTCTAAAAACTTAGGATACTTTTTTACTGCATATTTTTATCATTGATTTTTCGCTTATTTAAACTAGCAATAAGTATTCAAATCTCAACACTAAATTAATTAGAAATGATATTTTAATAAATTTTCACAGAAGTCAACAATTTATATTTTGTTCTTTTATAGTTCTGAATACCTTCAGATTCCTATGCGTATGTGTTTACATAAGATACACAAAGATGGTGTTGATCCTTAAAATTATTTAATGACTCTGCAAAATTAGTATGAAACACAAAGACACTTTATGCTTCTCTCTATATTTGTAGTTGTCTTAGTATAATTATAGACTTGTCAGAATACATATGAATCTACCTAATAAGCTAATAATATACTTTTGTATATACAGACAGACACCCATTCGCAGGCATGAATATAAAAGCAGCGCAAAAATAGCAAAGTTAATTTTTATACGTGCGTAAAGTTAGGTAAAGTATGTTGTAAGCAGCAGTATAAGAGAAAAGAAGGTACAGCGTAACTATTTACTTACATACTTAATACAATAATTATATATATTTCATCTAAGAAGATGATAGTTCAAATTTGAAGGGGTTTGAGTTTGGTGGTTATTTAAGTTTAAAAATAAATTTTTTAAAATTATTTTAATTAGGAATTTTTTTTTATATATTTTTAAACAAACTAAATCTCATATTCTAAATAGGCCCAAGGTAAAAATTAAAAAAAATATTAAAAAGCTTCGCATTTTATACGCTTTGTCGTCAGTGAGGTTAGATTAGTACATATATGCCGAAATTGCTGTCAGATCTTTTGCCAATAATGGCTCTCTTTTATTCCCCAAGGAGTATTTTGGCTTTTTCCGAAAATTTTTAAAGAGGCCTTGCCTCACCCCAGGTCATCAGCTCACGACATTTGTGATATATATCTGCTTAAATATATTGAACCTAATTAAAATTCAACACTGACAACTAAGAAATAATATCAACTAAGTACTCTTATAAAATAATTTTTTTTCCAACTTATTAAATTTATTTTAGAGCTTCTAACATATTTAATTCTCACCCTAATTTACTTCCACGTTTGTTGGTAAAAGAAAATATCGCTTTCATAATCATAGACAGACTAAGCCCAAAGTATTTAACATCTGTAAGAGCTATTTTTTTTTAGTTTTTAACAACATGTCCTTAAATAAAACTCACCTTAATGCAAATTAAATTTCATTGTTCATTATTATATAAACTAGAAGCTGGTTTATTTAAAAATTTTCCTAAATTTTTGATTTCGATTGTTTATGCTTAAGTATGCGATATTTAAGTTTAAACTGAATAAATTAAGGTATAATTTTTTTTCTCTTTTTTTTGGGTGTTGCTAATGTTCATGCTCTTTGTAAATACTCATGTGTGTGTACTAGCGGTAAAGCATCTATCATCTATGTATGTATCCTTGTAAATTAATTCCATCTTTTTTATGTCGCTTTAATTCCCTTTTTAGAGCTTTTACACTATAATCATGATTACAAATAATTCACGTAATTTACAAAGTATGTGGTAAATGTACCATGATAATTGTGTGTAGGTTTCTTTTGAACACACACATATACTTACATACACTAGTATTAGCAAGAATGTACATATGTGTTTGTTTAATACATAGAAACATTTTAACAATATTTATTAGGTTTTAAATAAATACATTATGCGCTTAATTTAACTTATTTATTATGCATGTAAATAGTTAAATAAGTAACGAAATTTTCGTAAGTAAAACAGGGAAGTTTTTCTTTTTATGTGGGCTTCCTTTAAATTTTGCAGACTACATTTAAATGATAAATCTTTTGTGAAATTTTAGTTATTTGGAATATTAACAGGCTGAATCAGTTGATTAATAAATATCAAAATTTATTAATTTTACTCAAGAAAAATGAAAGGAAACCTTGTAGATACATAAAATAAGCAAAGTTATGGTGGTTTAACTATTGCGAACTTTTAAATTTTAGCTCCATTGTAGCCAAAAATGAATTGATTTTTAATCTAAACCGTGTATAACAGAAGCTTAAAAAGATTGATTTAAGCATAAAAACAATTTTTTTAATTACAAAGATTTAATTGAAAGAAGTAGTTTTATATTTTACCTTTATTTAATATATATATCTTCACAGAAAATGCAAAACGCCCCATCTAACAAACAACTTAAAATCAGCGATTTATTTATTTTATTTATTTTATTCTAGCGTTTTATTTATTCATCTTGCTTATTTTTTTTTCCAGCAGAAATTAATTTGTTGAAACTTTTTAACTTAAATATTTGAACAAAATATGGGCTAAAAGTTACAAGTCTATGCTAAGATAATTTAGCTTTCGCCAAAGCCATGAGGATTAATTTTTAAATTATATCGATTTTACCTTAAAATGTGTTGTTATAAAAAATCTGCAGTAAAAGTTTTATGAAATAAAAATATTTATTTTAAAAACTAACTGAAAAACCAAAATAAAAGTTTGATTATATTAACGAGACAGGTAAAAAATACTTTATATCAACTAGTTAAAACCGCTTACAAATTTCGATGCAGTAATAACATTCAAAAAACTTGTTTACGTACTTTAGAAAAAGTTCCAATGGTCAAAACCCCAAAAAGAAATTCACAAAACAAAAACTTAAACAAAACCAGTAGAAAATTTTATTCTGTTTTACTCCTTTATTTGTTGAAGAAAGATTAAACTAAACTGAAGCACTAAAAGGGAAAAAGTTTAATCGAATTAATTATAGCAACACCATGGGGAACATTAATTGCGTTTCTTTTGACTGCCGTGAGTAGAACGAATCCTGTAAGAAAAGTAAATGCAAAGTTACAGTGGCATTCAAAAACTCCTAAAAATAGTTTTATTGTGTACAAGACACCTCTTTGCATAACATCATTTAAATAAAAACAATAACAAAATAGGATAATTTTTGGTTTTATTAAAGTTATAAATTTTTTTAGTTTGTTGTTAGATTGAATATATCCATAATTTTATATTGATTCTTGCATCAAACCATCAGCCAGATACATTTTTAAGAATTTTGGAAAAGTCTTCTGATGTAGGAACCAATACAAAACCAAATAAATAAAGCTAAAACTTCATAATTGCAATATTTTAGGTTTCGCCATCTTTCTTCAATAAAGATTAACCTAAAAAGAAAAAAAATATATTTTTTGCTTGTTTCTGTTTACTGTTTAGAATATTTGTATTGTATATAGTATGCTACAGCCCAAATAGAAAAAAACGCCAAATTTTATCATAGTAATATTTGTGGGAAAGTTTTTCGTCAGCGCCAACAGCATATCGGATTTAATTTTTTTTTCTATTATTTTTTTGCGTGATTATTGTACAAAGAACTAAACTAAGAACAATACTCATAGAAAAAATTTACAAACTCGTAGAGATTTTACCTTCAAGAATATATACATAACAAAAAAAGCTTAAGAAAAGGTAAAATCCAAAATACGTTAAAGGAAGGTAGAAATATTTTTAAGAAACTTAAAAAAAGTTTAATTGGTTTCTTAAGCTTTGTCGTAGCCTGTTTCCAATTACGTATTTTGCAGTTTCTTAAAAAAAAGTTTTCTAGTAAAAAAAACATTATTTAATTATTTTTTAAATAAAAACAAACAAACAAACAAACAAACAGGAAAAAGGCAACAGATTAGCATTCAAGCAAATAATTTTCAGAAAATTTTAAGAGAATTTTTTGTGCCATAAATTTCATACAAATTAAAAAAATTTTAACACAAATGCATTTCTATATAATGTTTAAAATTAGTTATGATGCATTTTAGTTTAATTTCGAAAAAAAAAACTGAAGAGTATATTCTTATTAATATGGTCGGCCCTTAGTGTTTAATATATACAAACTGGGAACTAATTTTTATTTTGTTGCAAAACGACAAGTTTTCAATTATAAAATTTTTATTTTTATTTTAGGGAGTGCTCATCTGTATGTTAATTGTATACATATGTCTGCTGGTGTAATTTGATATTGTTAAATTTCTCTTAAGTATTTAAAGCAAATTTAATTAAAAATTGACAAGACATAAGAACCTGTACTGAATTAAGCCCCTGGATAGGGAAATCAGGTTAGTGTGCCCAAACTCCGCCGGCGTGATTCTAACAACATTTGGAGTGAACAGTTTATTCATGTAAGAGTTTAACCTTGAATTAAAAAATGTTCTTTTTAAAGTAAGGTGTCCACAAAGATACTAAACTAAGAGTCAAATCTATTTACTTGATAACTATATTTTTGTGTTTTTCAAAAAACTTTCAAAGCTTTATTTAAAAGTAAAAAATAAATTAGGGGGCTTTCCATATTTAAATAGGCAAAGACATCAGATTGTACGGTAGACAAAAATATAACAATTATTTAAAAGAACCTGAATAAAAACTTGGATAAATATCACAAAAGCTAATTTTACGCGAAACGTCAAAGTTTTTATGTTTTAACTTAATAAAATTTCATAAATTTTTAATTGTTTTTATTTTAATTTTTCATAGCTTGTAGGGATTTTTGTTGCTTTACGTTTATCTTCAATCATATAATTAATTTTACAGCAATTATTAGTAGGCCTAGACATAGTTCTTAAAATTATTTTTGAATATTGCTTCTTAAGTTGAGTAAATTTAGTGAAACTTTGAAAAATAAACCAAAAAGCTAACAATAATAGTTCTTAGATTAAAAAAAAATTTTTCTGTTCGCTTTTTTCTTATTTATTTTTTTTATTTTTTTTTTTTTTTGAGGACTTGCAACAATTTTTGATAAGCGTTTTGGCGATGGAAGCTAAAAAAATATGACCACCCTAATGTCAGCAACAATAACAAAGAACTTTAGATTTAAAAATGTATGCCGTAGCGTATGAGTAATATTTAGAACTTTACTCAAATTATAATCAGGGACTATTATTAATAATAATTTTCTAAATTTTATGTATTGTTCATCAGAATGATTGGTTAAATTTAATTGTGATAAGATTTTTATTGAAGAATTATCTGGAAAAAATTAATTTCCCGCACTAGCCGAGTGGAATGCATTTTCAGTGCCCGCTTAAAATACTCATCAGCAATCCTTGTTTAGTATTGATCGTTGGAAATAAATATCTTCTTTTTAACCCAAATTTAGTTGAGACAAGAATACAAAAATATTTCACATTTACATACGTATATCCTATGGCAATATTAATTTTTGAGTTAAAACAAAATTTTAGGCCTGCCATTTAATTCTCTCATGAAAAAAATTTTGTATCCTCATTTATATTCGTACTAAGGCCGCCTATTTTTTGCATGAACTAGTTTTGCCTCGCTGATGGTTTATGAGGAGTTTTTGAAAAGCAAACCTAGTTTCAACTTTTGGCTTTAACTTTTTCTTTAAAGTTAATAATTATTTTCATGTTGATGGTGGGGGCTTACAACGTGTCGCCATGTTGAAATCTTAATATAATCCAGAACCAACGTATGAACCTTAACAAGGCGTTGGGCAATCACTTTCTTTTAAAGCAAGTGATGCAGGGAAAACGTCGTTAAAAGTTTAAAAATAAGAGTTCACATGAACGGGCTTAAGATTAAATATGGCTTTGATTTCACCTTTAAAGAAGGATCTTAGAAAAAATTCTTCGAACTAAAGTTCAGGCTTATCATTTATTCAATAAGTTATAATTTGTTGGAACATTAGAACTTTTTCTCATATCCACTTAAGTTTTCTTTTAGTTAATTTGCAAAAAATTTTTATTTTTACTCAAAAGCCGGCTTTAAGTATAAACAAGTTTAGGTTTCCACGCATAGGAACTTCTCTGGCTTTAAAAAGAAAACTACACCCAATATATCTGGATGACAACCTCCTTATAAAATGATGTGTCAATTTTTACGCTTTTAATTTACCGAGCACCCTGTATGTGCATCAAAGTGACGAATCTTCCGTCATTGTTTGCTCTATTTTTATTGAAACAAAAATCAGGAATTTTAGCAGAGAATCCCTTATAGACTATTCAAGACAAAGAAGCTTAGGTCATACTAAAGAACTCCGAAATGTATACTTAAGACGATGTTTTTCGGGATGGCATCAGTGACTTAAGTATTAGCAAAGAAAATTAAAAAAAAAAACCAAGACTCTACTAGTGATAATACTGATGAGGATATATGAGATGCGTAAGGTAGATTAATGTGTCAAATTAATACAGAACATTAACGATAATTTTTTCGAAGTTTTTAAAACAAGACTCTCCTTGCTTGAAATTAACTAAAATTTGAAAAAATTAGGAAGAATACCAAAACGTTCAAATGACTGCACTAAATTTCATTAAGCCTACATTTTTCTGTCCGTAATGGCAATTTTTATTTTAGGAATATATGGAAAGGAGATAAAATATTTGGAATAAATCTATTAAGTTTTAAAATTAACTTTATTTTATCATTTTAAATATTATATCGTCTTATATTTATGATCACCCGATATATGAAATTTCATCACTGTTAGGTGTTGTTCTAGATCCACTTGGCAGCTTGCGAGCAAGTCACCAAGCTGCAGTGAATTCCTAAAAATATAAATAAACCTTGTATAAAAATTTTTTAAGTCCTTATATAATTGTTAAGTTAATAAATAAGTAGATGATATATATAATGTCGCAGTCTTTTTTCTTTACTCATTAAATTGTTTCAAATTCCAATAACTTATATCAGACACCATATTCATATTTATGAAAATATTATATTCCGTATTTGCATAAACTAAAAATAAATTCATTAAATTAAATAACTTAAAAAAAATGTATATAAATATTTTGCCGGGAAAATTAAGTTATTATTTTATCAGATTTAAAAGTTGCTTAGAACAAAAATTTTTAAATTTAATTTAATTCATACTTGCTCCAGTTTCATCAAAATTTAAAAAGAAACACCATAGTTTTAAATACGTTTTACATCACTGTCAATTTATTAATTTAGAAAACAAAAGATTTCTGATAAAAAATCATTAGGCATTTTTGTGCTTGTAATTTAAGCTATATTTACACCACCTGAGTTCTCATCTGATGTCAAAAATAAGTTAAAATAGTCAAAAAAATAAGTTAAAATAGTACAAAGTATATGGCAAAACAAAAGAAAGCATTTTATCCGGTGACTTTTACAAGCTTACAGCTAAAACTCAGGCGTTAGATATTTTAAAATAAAATACGAGGTTAGACCAAAATACCAACAAATAAAAACAGACATTTTAATACACTATAAAAATGAGTATTAGTTATACAAATCAAATGGTAAAGCTGGTGGTGTTAACATAGTTTTAGGTAAAAAAAAATCATATTACTTATTTTTCTACAAGCTGTCAAAAAATAATTTAATATGTGTTAGTGTGTGTGTATGAAATAATGGCTTTTATAATTGTATATTCGTTGTCCTTATTGTTTTGTTTGGTCTTGTGATTTTGCTTTTATTTGCCGAAGCTTAAAAATAGGGTGACCATTTATTTCTGGGGCAAAATCAGTACACTTTTTATTTTTTATAGTCTAAGATCCACCTTTAATTATAGCCAACGAATTAAAATCACTTCCTGATTTAATTAAAGCATGTCTGTCTGTCCGTTTAGGTGTCTATTTATTCTTGTAACCAAAGAACAGGTCGCAGTTCAATACTTAATTTAGAAAATAAAATAAAAAAATATATATAATAGTTTTTGGACAGCCGCCAATTGATAAAATTAATTTTAATACACTTTCTGTTGCTAGAAAAATATTTTATTTTTTAGTTTTGCTCTAATATAAAAATTATTCGAGTAAAATTATTGAAAATAAATTTTTTATTTTTTTTTATACTTCTATGCAGTGTTTTCTATTTAATGTATGTATGTTACTTATATCTATGTATCTATGTAATTTTTTTTGTTTTTTTTTTGTTTAATACCTTAACTATATAAGTTTGTTTGTAATAACACCATTATCCCAGTACTATAATATAAGAATTGTTCTTGTTGTGCTGTATAACTACTTTAAATAAATAAATAAATAAAAAATAAAATATTAAATCATCTTGAAAATTCAGAACAATCAGTTCTTTTTTCCAAAAATCAGTACATTTCAGAACACGAATTTTTAATCAGTGCATTAAATGAGAAATCAGTACATGTACTGATGAAATCAGTATGAATGCTCACCCTACTTATAAACCAAGTGTATAATTACAAGTTATTTTGAATATTTAGCTTTATTCATGATAGAGATCATAAGTTAAATAATATTTAGTATTTAAATTAAGGAACTTTTGTAATACGGGCTTTCAGTTAGGACATATATTTTTGTAGGAAATAAAAAATGCAGTTTTACTTATTTATATCGAAAATTGAAATTGTGACATTTTCGATTAATTGCGCTATTATATTTAATATATTTTTTTTCAAATTATTGTATTATTTTTAAACTGAGATTTATTTTTATTAAATGTAAGGTACTATATAACAGTTCTAAATGTTATTATCTTTAAAACTTTTGCAAAGGCTTTCCTTACAACGTTCCTCATTATTTTTATCTTAAAGAAAATTTTACTCAGTAATTTAATAAACTTGTTAACAGAATTCAGCAGTTGGATACGCACAAAACTTTCTTAAATAGCATATTGGTAAATTCTATATATAAATGATGTAAGACACACGTACATAATTATAATCTTACGCACATTTCCAATGCTATAAGCAGTTCTACATTTGACTGGAATTTAACATGTTCTTCAATATATTTGCTCTTTTGCCACTTAATTTTTGTTCAGCTCTGTGTGTAACTTTCTTTTAATAAAAATAAAAATGAGATTGAAAAGTATAAAGGGAACTGTAGACAAGTCGTTAAGAAACGGAAATGAATAATGACTGAATTTAAATAACAAAACGAGCCAAAAAGCAGATTTTAATAAAAATATATAAAAGAAATATAAAACAAGAAATTCTTATTATAAGTGGGTGTCAAAAAGTCACGCAAATATTTAATTTAATTCAACGTATTATTTAAAATGAACAATGAACACATAACAATGACACATATTTTGTATATTTTTTTTTTCTTACTTCCTATTTCTTTTACATGTTTTCTAATGGTTTTCAATGTTTTTTGTGTAAAAAAAATAGCAAATTTAAGTAAAACAAAAGAAATAATATTTAAAAAAACTTGTTCAGTAATTTAGTCATAGATGAAGTGCAAAAGATTGTCACATGTTTTATATTTTTTTTCGTCACATTTAAAAATGTTTTGTGCTTTTTTTGTTTCTATTAAATAAAAAAAAATAGACATCCAAATTAAATAAAAAAATAATATTAAGGAGTGTATAAATGTTTTTTTTGCTAAATATTTTTTTTGTCCATATTTGTATGCGAAATTGAGCAAAAATAATGCAACTTAATTTTTTTTTTGCATTCCGAATGAAGATTTTTAAATTTTGTTTATTTTATATGTTGTTGATTGTCCTGTATCGTTTAGAAGTTTGTGTCTACTTACTGGCAGCATAAGTAATTAAGAACCACAGTATTTTTATACAACATGATTATTCCAATACTCTTTTCAATATAAGCAGCTCAAAAAAAGGTTATTTTAAATTAACAGCATCAACGAAAAGGATTTCAGGATTACCAGAAGGGCACGAAAAGCACATTTTTTTAAATATACAACTATTTTTTAAGTAAAAAAATATTAACTAGATTTTTTGCCAAAAGCCTTGTCAACGTACTGTCAATGAAAATCTATTCTTTGCACAATTTTTTATTTCCTTTTAAGAAATTTTGATTTCAACATTTATTAGGTAATTATAAGGTTAAATGCAATTTTCTTGAATTGGACTTCTATGGGACTAATGGTAAATCTATAACTATCTATAACCAAATTTGCAAAGTTTTTTTTGACAATTAAACGCCAAATTTTCATTTTAAAAGGATATTTGTATTGGGGTTAAATCAAAAATTAAACGATCATATTTGTGCGAGTTTATTAGTTTATGGCACATTTAAATGCATACGGAACAGCTGTTGAAGATAAAGTATTATTTAAGGCTTATCTAGAAAAAATTAGCACTGTGTGAGATGGGTCTTGAAACAATTTTCATATTTTGAGTCTTTAGGATCTGATGGCATATATATATCATTGTCTGCAACAAGGATGGCTTTTTCTTATTATTCGCCGTCTCAATTTAGGTCATGCTTTTCTTTGCCTATGTGCGTAATGCATGGAATGATTTTTGGGGGCTCTAAAACCCGAACTTGCTGAAGACAATGGAGAAAGTATTGAATAAATTAATCAAAGATACATACCTAAAGAATAAACCGATACATAGGTATAAATTTGCTTATCAAAGTGGGTAACCCATGGAGACAGCTATTCAGTAGGTAGTGTTTGTCATAGAAAAGGCTTTGGGTGCCAAACAGGTTAACTTATGTTGGTTTATTGGCATACTGGAAAGAATCCAGCAGATATTATTAACTGGACTGCAAGAATTCTTTCCTCTAGAGTCATATCACTAGCTCTCGAAAATATGTCTAGGACCATAAGGGCTACTAGGGAATGTCCGCAAGGATGGGTGCTATCGCCTCTCTTGTGATTGACGAATTTTTCGAGGGATTGCACGAAAGAGGTTTCAGGACTTTTGGGTACGCGGAAGATTAAGTCATCACAGTGGTGGGATGGGATGACAACACTATTTTGGAACATATGCAACAGGCTATAAACTTCACTCCTGAGTGGTGCCAGGGGAGAGCTGACAATGAACGCCGTGAAAATTGTCCTGGTGCAATTTACGACGAGGATGAATTGTGCACTAAGGTAGCTCAATTTTGGGGGTATGCTTTTTGGGTTTTTTTAGCCCGTTAGATATTTAGGAGTAGTTCTAGGCAGGAAATTGGTCTCGCACGCTCACTTGGAATATATATCAAATAGGGCCATAAGTATTTTTTGGGCCTGTCAAAGAATGTTTAGGAGGACATGGGATCTTAAACCAAAAATAGCCTACGGATCTTTTTACACCATTATAAAACAAATGGTCAGTTACTGGCCACTAGTATGGTGGCCAAAGTTTGACCAAGTCGGTGCCAAAACTGTGCTTGAGCGCATTTTTCACCTTGCATTTATTACAGGTACCAGAAGGACATATCGAACGGAGACTCTGGGAACAGTAATTTCATTGTCACTGCTGCATTTGTCTATTATGGATAGTGCTCGCTTTATTACTCAACAACTTCAGGAGGTAAGTAGCTTGAAATAAAGAGATTCTTTCCGATATATGTGGCTCCATAACCGGGGTTACGGATACTGTTGCATGGACTCAGGTTTTTACTAGACACTTCAGTGTACAAGTCTTTGACCGGACTATTTAGGCAAAGGGGTCATGGGACCCTAGATGAGAGGTTAGGTCTGATATATGGATGGTTTCAAGCAATCGTATGGCGATACTGATGCTGGTGTTTTGCTCCGGCATTTCAAATGATGATACCTACGGGCGAATACCTGTTAGTATTTCAGGTCAACATCTACGCCATTTGCATCAGCGCCTATAAAACTTTGAAAAAGGATTTGAAGAAAACCCTCATTTATATTTTCTTGGAAATCAAAGTGGCCTTAAAATACTCTATAGCGTATGATGTCAACTCGGTATTGGTACCGGAATGTACTGACGTCCTTAGTCGCCTTGAAATTCATAACCGGATTACACTTTTTTGGGCTTTGGGCCATAAGAGTCATCTTAATAATGAACGTGCTGACCACCTTGCAAATTGGGGGATGACCGCAAAATGATTGGTACAAAGTTTTTTTGTAGTGTACCTTTATGTTACATTAGGTGTGAACTATCCTCGCTGCTTAACGCTGAGCTTGCTTTTCAGTGGCGAATAGCTCAGAGATAAAATCAGGGTAATAGGTTTACCAGTTCAAATGTAGTGACATGCAGGTCTCCAGAACGCTGCACAAGAAGGGATTCTTTACCTTGTAAGATGCTAGGCTTAGTTGAAAGCTTTGAACTATGGATAAGCTAATGGCTGCACGAATTATAAATTTTTTAAAAGCCAATTTACTACCTTTACTAATATTTCAGACAAATATGACTCAAAATCGTTATCCCGCATGAACATATATTTAGAAGCCTCGGCAAAATATATATCAAATATGTTTGTATATAACAGTTGAGTTGGCCTCATAATGTTGAACATAAATATAAAAATATTTCAGGCAGTTATAGCCTAAAATGCTTATTTCGGAAAGAGTTTTGTATGGGAGGATATACCAGAAATAGATTGACCATCAGCTAAGACCATCAAATAAAAGTCTATGCCAAAAAAAAAATCCTGTGCAACATTCAATAGAAATTTTTTAAAAAATGAGACCTTTATTTTGTTCATATTTATACATGTGCTCCCAGCCAGACTGACAAACGGATGGATTGCATTGCTAAAGCCAACTCAGAAAGTGAACCTGAGTCGAACGATATAATTGAAAGTGGGCTGAATATTAAATTTTGGGATTTCGTTGGCGCAAGGTCATAATATTCATACAACATATGTATGTGGTGGGGCAAAAAAAATGTAGGATCTTAAAAAAAAATATGTTTTCACCTACAGGAACATGATTTGCGAACACGTACACACGTATGCATTTTCATATTAAAAAGAAAATTTGCCAGATGAATGGCTTCGTTAAAGTATATTTGTTATACATGAACTTTTAACGGAAAGCTATAATGAATTCGTGCATATATTAACATCATTATGTTCTGCTGGCAAACGTAAAAACAGAACTTATACAGTAAAAAATAACTGATAATTTCCTAGAACATTATTTGACCGCAAGTAAAATTTATGTTAACCTCATTATAAATTGTATTTCATTTTATGTCCATGAATTTTCGAATAAAATTGGCTTAAGCAACCACTCATTTAAAAATTGTCTTATAAAATGTGCACAAATAAATAAATAAATGCGTATGTATGTATGTATGAAGATGTCCTTAAAATGTATGAAATTTTAAAATTGCATCAAGCAGAAAAAAATTTATTAAACAGAAAAAAAAGAGTTTGTCCATACAAACGAATCACTTATGAAATGTAAAGCAATTGCAATTAAATTAAGTACGAAAAAAAGAAAAAAGTAAATGACGAGAAAGTTGCAAAAATCTGAATTGCAATAAATATAAAATTTGAGTAAATGTACAGCGGGCGTATAACGTAAAGTATATAGAACTAACAGACCACACAATGCAATATTTTCCAATTATATTAACTGCATATTATTTCTGGCAGAAAAAACCATTACAAATTTGCAAAAAAAAGTAAATGTACATTCATATGGGAATCACATGTGAATAAGTTTCCTGTAGGCGAATATTGCTGTAAGTGTTGATGTAAATATATGTTTCAAAATTATGTAGATGTGAGTGAAACTCAAAAAAACGTGGCAAAGTTTTAGGGAACTTTTTTTTGCAAGAAAACACGAAAAAGTGTCTGGGTGGTCTCTGTTGGGACAGTCAAATCGATCGCTTAATTGTAAACTCCAAATGTTAGATGTTTGCTTAAAAAGTAATGCTTACACTAATAAGGATAATTGCCTTGTTGTTTGTAAATTTTATTGAAAGTTGCTGCAGTTCAAATGTATACCAATGAATCGCAGAGAAAATTTAATGCATTGTGACATCACACCTAAAAACCAAGTAAAAAAGGAAACCAGCTAGGCCCAATAAAGGATGGTTGCTTAAAGTCAAACAAAAGAAAGAAAAAGTTGCTAAAAAAATTGGTTTTGTTAAAAATAAAATAAAATAGCTTATGTCTCTCCAAAAGGATGTAATTGGTTTAGCGTATTAATCACACTTAAAAAAATTAAAAAGGACTTATCTGCTAACTCGCAGCAATATAGTACTAATAACTATCCTGTATTTTGGAATATAAAAACTCAAGTGCCTTGTAGAGTGAAATAGCGGTCTGAAGGATATGTAAGTTCCAGGTAACTATTAAAACGGCTGTAGAGATTTTTTGGTGCGATATTAAAAAAAGATTTTGAAATTTTGGTTCTGTCATTTCAAATGATGTCGGACAAATAAACCTTGCCCTTATCTTATTGTTCCCTTAAAATTTAAAAAGAAAAGTTTTAATATATAAAAGCAAAGTACACAATTTGGCGTAGCACTAGTAAGAGTGCTTTTATTTATTCTGATTATAAACAAAATTAAAGAAACACCCTAAAAGACATAAAGGGAAACAGTGGATCCATTTGGCAGACATTTATTTAAAGAGTCAGAAATCGATAAATTTCCCAAATTCTTACAAAGTTTTTAAAACTTTAAAAATGTGGGATTTGAGAAAAATACCAAATGAAATTACCTAGCAGCAATGTTGAGAATGGGAAAAAGCAGAGGAAAATATTATGAACCGCTCAAGAAAGACTTTTGTAACTCAAACTTGTTAGCCATTTGCTTAGTCCATGGATGTATTTTTTAATCTATTATATAATATAAAGATTAACTTAAAAATTAGCGAACAAATTTTGCCCAGATAACTAGAACAGCTCAAAAATTTGGCTGGACTATGCATTTACTTTAAATCCCTTATTTAAAAAAACGTAAGGCTAATGGTGAAGGAAAGGTCTAACCTTCTAATACATTGAGCTTGCTCTCAAAGAAAAACTAAGAAAAGGAAAAATATATACCACCAATTTATTACATATGATTAACTGCAATACCTTACGAAAAAGTGGAAAGAATTCTAGAGATCCACAACCATTTTTGCATTAAAGTGTTTTTTTTGAAAGGTTCGCTTTTGTTGATTTACCTTAAAGTTTTTGAAAAAGTAAAAGTTATTTCAATACATTTTTTATTTAAAAAAAGGAAATTTTTATATATGTTAAATTTTGGTGTATCCAGACATTTCTTTTTTTAATAATATTCCAGAAAGCATCTTTAATTTTTCAGTACAATTTCACTTTAAGCATGTTCTTATTATTCCTCAAAACTGTCAGTTTAGCTCTTTGTGCTCTTGGCTCCTCACATAAAAGAAAAATTTTGTATAAAACTTTCTTGGCAGCATAAAATTATATAACCCTTGTATTGTTATTCACTGTTCGTAATCTGAGCAATTGGTTACACAATTAAACCAGCAATAGGTGCACAATAAGTGCATCTGGTAAAATACATTTGCTTGGAAAAAAACACCAAAAATATCTCTACGAACATCAACACATACACACATTTAATGCACATAAAGAAAAAATTAAATACAATTTTAAATTGACACTTATGCGACAATGTAGAAAATCCATTTTCCCTAGGCAGAAGGACAAAAAAAGAACACGAGCAGAAAATTGGTAAAATACTTTTCAGAAAAATAGTTTAACATAAAACAGAACTGTAGCCAGCCAGCCGTCAAGCATATTGTTTTTAAAAAGATGCTCTCTTGCTCGTATACATTTCTACGTACGTGTTTATAACAAAAACATACATACTAGCACACTCGAATTCTAAATGTATTTAAAATGCATTTAAGGTCTGAGTTCGAGTGGCTCAATGAATGGTAATTTTGACAATTTCGTTTTACGCACCAGTTCACAATAATTATGGCAAAGTTACCATTAACATTGAAACTAACAATTGCAGCAACTGACGCTTATGAACAAAAACCAGATGCCTCTGAACTAGCCTCTTTTCTGCTATACACACCCGGGCATCCAGGCTTTTTTATTAAAAAAAGTTATTATTATTCTAGCCTTTGGTTGCGTGTTCTTTTTAATTGCCTCATTTTTGTTGTACTAACTTATATTTGGACACATAAGTATACGATGTCCACAACAGTTAGTATATAATTTTGGTTATGGAGAAATAAACGAAACAAGATTTAAGGTACACAATACCGTGCGTTCAAAATACTTGCTAAGGTAAAGAAACAAATTCAATAAAACTACATTTTTAAACATAAAAATTGCTAAATGTTATGGTAAAATGAAAGTTGAGCTCTATTTTAACTAACAGACCATACATTAACGAATAAAAAAATTAATTCCAGCAAAATTTTTAAAAACAAATTTTTTTTAAACCACAGTGCAAAAGAATTTAGGAATATAAATTTTTTTTAAATGAGGCTAATGGGAGGTGAATATTATTTTTTAGCAAACTAGCACGTTTTAAAATCAATATAATAAGAAAAAATGAAAAATAAAAATAATAATAAATAATAATATTAATAATAATAAATAAACACCTTCTGAGTCGAATTAATATTGTTTGTTCTTTCGAACGGTACAAAAAAATACATGGAAACCCAGTCAGATAAACTAACAACTAAGAAATTGATTTCGAGTCAATCAGTATTATTAAAATTAGGTATCAGACTATATTTTCTGTATTATCTGTACAAACCCAAAAACCCCCTTCCATGTATGTTACGTTAGAATAACAATGCGGTACACCTTGCGTGTAATCAATGTTTAATATTTTCAATATTACTCATACGCTCAGTAACCCATTAACATATGAGTTTTAGCTATTAAAAACAGCCTTATATTAATTTTAATGCAAAAATTGATTTATCTGAATTCAGAAGATAAATGTGGACTATCAGAAAATGTCTGTAACAGTTTTAGTTGTCTTTTTCTAATTTAAATCAAAAACGTATTTATACAATTTTGTTGATATTATTTATTATGATATTAATTATATAAAGTCTTGAGAGTTATATTAATGCTTCACCAACTATGGTTATCAAGTATTATGAATTATAGAGAAAAACATAAATGACTTTTTGTTTATTTGGGTTCTTTGAATGAAAATTTTTAATGGTGAAATTTCATAGTTTTAAAACGAGCTTTTAGCAAAATTTTTGGTATTGAAACAGTGTACTGAGTTTCAATTTTTATATTTTTTCAAAAGAAAGAACAAATTAACAAAAAAAAAACATAGTCCTTGTTTTGCTTTTAAACTATTTTCCTACTCAATTATTTGAGCTTATATATATGTATAAGACTTAAAAACACACATGTGTTAATGCAAAAATGTTTTTATTTACCGGTTTGCAAAAACTGCAAATTTCTTGGTCTTTTGGTAAGATGTTTTCTTTTGCAAAAGTTTTCTTTAGGTTAATTGTTATTTACTTAAAAAAATTCAAAAGATGCAAATGTATAATTACCCATCGTTGTTATATATATATATATATATATCAATTGTTTTTGCCCATGTATGTATGTATGTATGTATGTAAAAATTTAATTTTATATGTGAATTACCAATAGAGAAATATATGTTAAAACACAACGGTAAATTATTTGTAAGTATTTACCCATTTTTTTTTTTATATTAATTAAAAAAATATATTGATTGCATGCCACTGACTTTATTTATTTACTGTTAGCTATTGCAAAATTGTTATTTCACGAATATGTGACAGTAAAATTAACTATTTATTCCTAGAAAATACTTCATGTGGTACACACTTTCTATATCTTAACTTTTTTATTTTATTGCCTTTCAGCTCATAAAGGTTTATGTGATCTTGAAAATAATCAAGCAACATTTTATTAAACTCACACATTAAAAAAATTTAAAGCAAAATTTTATTAAATATTAACAACAACATAGTATAAGTTATAAGGCTGATGAAAAAGTAATTTCAGGATAGTTGGTAAATTTTCAATTTAATTAAATTTTGAAAAGGGGATTTATGATAAAATTTTTATTTATAAAAATTTTATTTTTCTTAAATTTAAATGAAAGCTAAGGGTTTTGAAAGAAATAAGATATATACATTTTTTGACATAATTGGTAATAATATTTGTTAAGCCTCTTTGTTCACTCCTTACTAAATTGATGCTTTCTGACTTCGAAACCTAAGATTTTTCACATTTCCTGGTTAATGTGGGACATCAAGCGAGTCTTATTATTTTACTTCTAAAGAGTCTTTTAACATAAGACATTTAAGTGCTTGCTTTTAATTTTGACCTTATTATTAGTTTAAGGTTTAAGTCAATTTTTGACTTTCTGAGAATAATCGCAGCGATTTCTAATTAGTACAGGGTAAAATATTAAATTTTTCTTTTTTAATTTTAGTTTCTAATATGTCAGTTTTACCTTTAATATCAACTTTGACTTTCAGAGTTGATTTGAAAGCCCAGGACATCTGTTATACAGTTCGACAACAGTAGTGATATTTGCCAATGAAGTCAAAAGTTCAGCGAAAAAATATAGTTACAACCCTGTGATCTTAAAAAGATATTTGAATGTTTGTAAGCAGAGTTTTTGTAAAAGAACTTTTCTATCATATAAAATTGCGCTGGCCAACAAAGTCATTTGTTTCACGAGGTAAAAAAGTTGAAAAATTCAAAACCTTATTTCGGTTACAAACCGTGTAAAAATTTCTTTTCTGTTGTTTCTTATTAAGCAAGCGATTCGAGTCCTACAGAAATAATTGTCTTACACAAAAAAAACAGATGCCAAAACACGGAATTTAATTTTTGAATTTATAAAAAATTGTACTTAAAATTTTTAAATACGATTCGTACTTAGGTTTTCTTACATTTAAAACAAAGTGTCGCGGTGGCCTTCAGATGACACGTTGGTGTTTCCGTTCTGAGAGTTCCATTTTTCAGCTAATGCTGAAAGCAAATTTTTATATTATAAATATTTTTCAAAATATTATTTAGGATTTAATCCCAATTTTCTTGTTTATTTATAGGGTTTGTTGTTGGTTAAGTTTGCTTATATGCATTTCGTTGGTTCTTACACCAACTCATCAGTAGACTTCAACCCAAATTCTTAAAGAACTCATGAATATTTTGTGTTTTTATATAATAACCTCATTAAACAAAATGAGAATTACTATAAGCAACCAAAACGTTCAAGTTTTTTTAAGAATCCAACAAACCAATATTCGCTATTCGCTTGTTTTGATTTTCTTTTTCCCCTTACATTTGAATAACCATTGCTTATTACTAAATGTATTAAAAGGGGCTACCGAAAACAAAACCTTGTTGTTAAACAACATTTTTCAAAATATTATTTAGGATTTAATCCCAATTTTCTTGTTTATTTATAGGGTTTGTTGTTGGTTAAGTTTGTCTATATGCATTTCGTTGGTTCTTACACCAACTCATCAGTAGACTTCAACCCAAATTCTTAAAGAACTCATGAATATTTTGTGTCTTTATATAATAACCTCATTAAACAAAATGAGAATTACTATAAGCAACAAAAACGTTCAAGTTTTTTTAAGAATCCAACAAACCAATATTCGCTATTCGCTTGTTTTGATTTTTGTTTAATGAGGTTATTATATAAAGACACAAAATATTCATGAGTTCTTTAAGAATTTGGGTTGAAGTCTACTGATGAGTTGGTGTAAGAACCAACGAAATGCATATAGACAAACTTAACCACCAACAAACCCTATAAATATATTATAAATATTTAATATGTATTAAATAAAAAAAACCCTTCTTCTTTTATTAAGCTATGAAATTCAAAAAAAACTACAATTCTTTTTTGGATTTATCACTTTTATGAATCAGTTGATATCACATTACGGCTTTCTATTTTAGGATGCTTTTTTTGTTCATTTTTGCGTTAAAAATACAAAACATGGATTTTAAAAGTAGAGGCTTTAGAAATATCGAGCGTTGTTAAATTTCATAAAAATGAACTACCTAAATTAGATTGACTGTAGAGATTTAAAACGGAAGTAAATGCTCCAGATGTTTCTGCCATGAAAGTTATTGATTTTCAGTAAATATAATATAGCATATATAATAAAGTTAATATATATATTTTTTTACAAAAGAAGTTTTATTACTTATTCTAGAGCACAAATATCAAGTTTATTATAAACTTAAAATGGATCTTTACGGACGGCTCCAAGTTGGACTGCGGAGTTGGATCCGGTGTCTTCTCAGAGGAGCTGGACGAAAATGCTTCTTTTCGTTTTCCAGATAAATGAAGTGTATTTTAGGCTGAAATATTTGCCATTCGGGGGGCTTGTCAACAGTTGGGATGCGCTTCTGTCACTCAGATCATACACTACCATGTCACTATTGGTCAGACAGCGTAGAAAAGAATTGTCTTAGCTAAGGCAGCTGTGTTACAGTACTCTGGTTTACTCTGGTTCCTGCGCATAGTGGCTACCATGGTAATGAACGGCAGTAAGCAAGCTAAGAAAGGATCTGTTCTGAATATCTCCAATTTGAATACAGTCGCAATTCCGTTGCAAACTATTAAGAGCAGCATCTTAAGATTCTTTTGCGCATTGCTGACGATAGATGGGGGGGTTGGATACGTGTAGGGTCGCCAGGCAAACGTGGCCCTCTTTCGATGTCGGACGTACTACGCAACTTATGAACCGGAACGGGTTATAGTATGCTGATAAGGCAAGCAGAACGACTCGGCCGCACGTTCAACGATCACTGTCGCAGTCGCAAGAATAGGAAAAAAAAGAAATAGGTTTTCCATCTTCTCTGCGAATGCCCTGCTCTGGCTGTGAAGAGGCACAAGTTCCTGGGCCATCAGATACTGGATAGCCTAGGGGATGTATCTGCAATTGGGCTGAACGACCTGTCGAGATACATCAATGTGACAGGGTTAGTCTAGTGCTCCATTTTCCCTTGTACCATGGTTTAAGGGGACCTTTCTCCTATCAAGTGGTGTGGTGTTGTCAAAACGGGGTCATCTAGACTCTACTTAACAGTTTGCGTGCAACGAACTACCATGAAAACCAACCAACCTTAATTTTTTAATAATGTATTTAACAAAATATTCAAAGTTTCTTCACTCTCAAAATTTTAGAGCTGGTAGCCTCTAGCTAATGTTCACAAAAAAGCGCCAACATGTATACGCTTCTCTTCATGCTGGCTTAGGCATATGAATATAAGAGTAAATAGTACGAATTAAAAAAAAACACACACATAAGTGAAACACTAACAAATTTTAAGATTCTAAATAGTAATTACAAACTTAAGGATATTAGTTTCCATTTAATATCTGGCAACCCTTTACCATACGTGCGGATTAAATACATATAAAAACGTATGTGTTACACCGTAGGTATTTAAAGATTGTGGCTAAGGCTTTGTGTTGTCAATGTTGCATTTGTTTTTTATGTGTTAAAATGTGCTTATATGTGCAAATTTATGTCTGCCACAAGAGCATTCTCTAACGTCAATTTATGATAACCGTAATAAAATTGTATATCTTTTAAGCATTTTGTATGAAACTTCCAATACTCTTTTGTTATTTATGGTATGTTGTACTGTTGTTTACACAAAACAAAATTAAAGATTTCCCTTTTGTCTTCTAAAGGGGAACAACAAATAACCAAGAGATTTATTATGAGTTATAGACGACCACAAGACGACCTCTATGTTGGGTTAGAAGCTTAATCGATAGCCGTTAGTAAGTTAAGTAAACGACGAACGCATTAAATGTCAATAGTCTTATAAATAAAACAATATTTTGGATAACTGTGTAGAACATAGATAAAAACTTTAGCAAATGTGTGATGATAACAGCATTTGTCAAAGGTTCATATAAATTAAATGACGACTGTTTTGCTATTTAAACAATTGTCTCTAATTAAATTGACCACTAAAATGTTCAAGTCTCAAACAAAATTTCACGTGTAGCGCATCCAGAAGAAGGTGTTAAAATTTTACGTTCTTTTATTTAAGAGTAGAATATTTGATAATAAAAAGTCATAAAAATTTATCGTTTGTTACGTGTATCAAGAAAACTAAAACCAATGAGTGTATATGCGTACAAAACATTGTTGGTTTTATAAGCAAAACTTTCTTTGTAAGCGATCAATTATGTGTATAATACATCAGTACAACAATGTCATCGTAAATAATTTTTACCTCAGGAATAACTTTAAAGCAGAAATGAAAAACTAAGCTCTTATTTGTTTGCTAAACAAATTTTTTAAAAATACTTTTTAATGCTATTTAACTTACATGATATTCACAAAGTTAAACGGAAATATTTTATTTTTTTATACCCTTCACATAAGTGATAAGGGTATATATAAGTTGGTCATTCCGTTTGTAATTCCTTTATTATCCATTTGGGACCCCATAAAGTATATATATTCTGGATCCTTATAGATAGGAAAGCCGATTTAGCGATGTCCGTCTGTCCGTCTGTCCGTCTGACGGTCTGTCCGTGTTATGCTTGAAATCAACTTTCTGAAGCCCCCCGATATCGCTTAGACCCGAATGTGGTCTCAAACTGTCACAGATAGTCGCGAGAAAATCGGTATTGAAATTCAGCAAAATCGCCTGATAAATGACCAAGATATAAGCAAAAAAACACGACTACCTCGGTTTTTTGAGCCTACAACAACAACAAAGAACATACTTTTACATGTTATAATAAAAAAACAACAAAAAAACAACAAAAAAAGAAAAAAACAGAATCAGTCATGTTGATATTATTGAAACACACCCAAACCAAAAATTTTATTAGTATAAGTGTTCATACATATAACAGCGTTGCCATACAAAGCTTAATTTAAACATTTTTAAAATCGCTCCTACGGCTTCCAGGGTTATCCTACAAAGGTAAAATGTAAGACCGACCCAAATTATTTTTTCCATCCGAACATTTTTGTGGGACATACTTACTCTCTATCTCCAGCCCCTGACATGGTTGCCATACAAAATTTTTAAAAATAAGGTAAAAACCGCTACAACTTTCCCGGAGTAGCCCGTAGAGGAAAAAAATGTATCACAGACCCCCATTAGTTTTTTCTCCCAAACGTATTCCTAGAGCATACTTACCCCCTATCTCCACGCCCTTAGGGGGTTGCCATACAAAATTTACAAAAATTATGTAAAAATGCCCACAACTTCTTTAGAGTTGGCTTTAGAGCAATAAAGTGTACGACCGACCCCTATTAGTTTGCCCTCCCAAACATATTCCTAGAAAATACTTACCCCCTATCTCCACGCCCCAATGGGGATGCCATACAAAATTTACAAAAACGATAAAATGCCCACAACTTCTTCAGACTTGGCCTTAGAGCCTATTTTAAAATTAGAAATATTTCATAAGTAAAAAAATGGTTAAAAATAAAAAAAGTTTGGGATTACGAAAGGTCAATGTGAAGGGTATATTAACTTCCCTGTCTATAAGAATAAAGAATATATATACTTTATGGGGTCGGAAATGAATAATAAAGAAATTACAAACGGAATGACAAAGTGATTTATACCCTTATCACTAAGTGAAGGGTATAAAAAGAGTATTTTGTTAGTGAATATAAAAATCAGGGGAAAAATTACGGCATTTGATTCGAATCGAAATTAAGAAGTTCTTGTTAGAATTCTTATATAAAAAGCATTGACAACTCGATAAATCGAGTAGAATTTCGATTAAAAATCGAATGCTGTAATTTGCCCCCAGAATTTTTCCTTTTTTTTTTAATTATTAAAAAATTTAAAGAGATAGCTAAAACAAATGACAACACTGATCCATTTGATATATAAATTATAAGACTCTAATGAAAGTATGAAACAAGCCAGAGAAGTATAACGGTATTTCCTAGTATAAAAAAAAGTACGATCGTGTTAACGTTTTCATCACTGCTCTGAAGTAAAACGTTTTTTAATACCCATCTTTTGTTTAGTAATATTTTTACACGTCTTTCTATGTGTCTGAGGTGTTCTATTAATAGAACATTGTTACATTTTTATGGGATTTATTAACAATATTAAACATTTTTATGGATGGAATAAACAACATAAAACTTACATATAAAAGGGTAAGGTAATAGCAAAAAGAAAAAACATGTTATAATCGTAATATAAATTGATTCAATTCAGAGAGAATATTCCATAGAAAAATAAAAAAAGCTTTTTACCACAACTAAAATTAAAAATTAAATATGGTAAGTAACTTTGAAAAAAGCGGTTCAATAGTGCTACCGGGCCATAATCCACACTTAAAAATATTTATGACGCTAAATGCTATTCGATTATTTTTAACAAGATCCCTTATTTCTCGGAAAAAAAGCCAACTTTTTTTTCTTTAAGGTATTTTAACTCAAGCGAAAAGCAAGCAAAAAAAGAATTCATCGGCTTTATCGACGCATTTAAAAAGGATTTAAATGATATTGGCGATGACGTCAGTACTTTTAGGAGATTTGAAAAACGTTGCTCTTGATTTAAAAAATTGTGTAGGGATTGGAAATGATGGGAGCCCTTCTACGTTGGCAGAAAATGGAGCAGTAAAAAAATACAAGAAACCTCAAAAATTCAAAACAAACGATTTGCTATTCCCATAGACTTACCACTCAATATCGAAATGAAACAAGGTACCAATAATAGAAAAAGTTGTATCGTTTGAAACCAGCAAATTTATTTTTTTTAAAAACATTATTTTTTTTAGCGTAATGCAGCTTTTTTAAAATATCTTGGTACAAAGTTGTCTTCATTATGTAAAACACGATGGGTAGGTCGATTTAATTGTACAATTTGCAATAAAGATAAAGCACATCATAGAGTCATTGGGAAAGATACCCGAGTGGAAAGATAGATATACATTTTTAAAAGCGTTATTATTAAAAACTTCTCTAAGTACTTACTTTACCTACTGTAACACAGGCACAAGGTGTAATTCTACGAAAGCAGAATATAGATTTTCAAAGAGGATACCCTGATAATGTGTCTTAAAGGAATGAAGCCTAAACAGAGTTTAAAACTATTTTTGGATAGGCAAAAAATATTTGCATTTTTATGGGAATTTCAGTTAAAAAGCCTAAATATGAAAAAAAAAATTATTTTAAATATGTCGAAATATACTACCGCATCGAGAACAAATTGATAGAAAAAACTAAATATACCGAAATTAGAAGCTGACATTTTGCATTCGAAACAAAAATGGAAAATTTATAAAGACCAGGTATTTAACTAAATTTAGGAAAAATATTAATCATTTTTGTTTGAATTCCAGTCAATAAAGCTGCAGCTGAAATATAATTTTCCACCCTTTGTTGTATTAAAACATGGCTGAGATCAACCATGAAAACAAAAAAATAAAATTGATTCAAATGTCGTGCTTAACAAATTTTCTTCAACAAAAAACCATCAACTATTTATTTAAAAAATATTTTTTTTTCCTTTAATATAATTATAGTTATTTTAAATTAACTAGCTAAAAGCTAGTTTATCAATTGTGTGCCTCATTTAGAACTAGACATCTGCATGACTATATTCATTTAATTGCCTATACACAACAAAAACAATATTCATTCAAATATTTTTCATTCTATGGGAGATAAATAAAGTTAAGCCAGTAACAACACAAGAAAGAATGTATTGTGTGTTACACTCAATGATACAAGAAGAACACATTCATTTTACAGTTTTCGTTTTGAATGTGTATAAAACACACTTGAAAATACAAAAACATAGCAAAGTCTCATTACAGTTAGAGTTTTTATAAAAACATTCAGGTATTGTTTCGAGTTAATGAATGTTTAACAACAACAATAACGACAAATTTGCAAACACAAATGAATAATAATTTTTTACACCAATCATACAGCAATATTCACACATTCTATTCAGTATTTATTTATATGAATGTATGGGTAATATTTTGTTTTCGGTTGAAGTTGTTTTTTATTTGCTTTTGCTTGTGGGTTCATTCATTTAGTTTGTTTAACATTGAATGAAAAACACTATGTTGTTGAAAAATAAACGAATGTATTTAAACGACATTTGGGTGTAGTCAAGCAGACCTCTATTTAGAACCACCCCCAAAAGTTTGAGCTGAATCAACGCCTGCACCAAACAGTGAATTTTTCGGGATGTATTGACAGCTTTTACTATGTTTTGGCTGCGTTTCACTTCAAAGGCTGTAAACTTTCTTCATCTTGTGTTCATTTACCTAGTAATGAACTTTTCGCTGAACACAATTCTTTGATAAAAAATTCGAAAAAATATCCCAGCACCAATTTACTAAAAGTAAGCCATTTCGTTAAGCAATTAGGTTTCAAAGAGTTACATGTGAATTGAGTTAGGTCTAAGTATTATAATTTCAGTATTCAAATTCTAGTTAAAGTTTGTTAAATAAGAACAAATTGAATTCAACCTCAGCAGTACTTAAAAGAAAGAATGATGCCGTGAAATTGTAGCTTATTTCGAAAGACCTCGCTCGGCTAGTATTAGAATAACTTAATTTTAAAAAGAAAGTTAAGTATGAAATTCAAGGCCAAATAAAAAGAATTTATTTTAATATGTTGAAAAGGTCAAATAATTAACCCCAAATGTTAATATAAATGATTTGTGAATGCACACGAGAAACTCAAATGTAGTGGGTCCCATTTATAAACAGTTTAAAAAGATTTTGTAAACTTATTTTGTATAATTTTGCTTGAAAGCCTTATCTTAATTAGAAAAATTTTTTGTGAATATGTCCCAATTTTTCTTATACTATAAGGTATATTTATTTTTAATTATTAACTGACGGCCTAAGACAAATTAGCCAAAAACTGGTATTCTTTAATTATAAGTTTTGCTAAGGATACTAAGATTTTTTTTGATTTCCTACCTTTACCTATACGTTTTAATTAATTTATAAAAAAAAATTAAAATGATATTTTTATTGAGAATTTTTTAATATTTGTTTGCCAATGCTTCGGCTTCTATTCTATTGACGACAAGCATATAAATATATAAAGTTTCCTGTTTTTTTCTCATTAATTGATCAGTTTTTGCAAACTATTACTGTTCATATTAAATAAGGACATTTATTGCAATTCACCCTTTATTGCAATTCATCTTTATATGTGAATTAAATTCTATATGTTACGAGCATATCTCGCTACATGTGTAACCATGTCGTGCATCTGAAACATTATACAACTTATATCATTTCCGGTCCTTTAGAGTCACTCAGATGGTAAATTACAAATGTAAACACATAAATAAATTTCTATGTTCGGACGCTGCAAATAATGGTTCAACCACTTGTCAGGCCAACTTCTATTTACTATCATGTTTAGTTGAAGTTAAAGTAAAAAAATAAAAATAAGTTACATTGAATTTAGTGACCGTTACAAAATGTCAACTGGTGAAGTTACACTTAGAAAAAAGCAGACAATTAATAACAACACATGCTTACAAAAATACACAAAAAAGTTGGTTTTCTTTTTAATTTTTTTTCTGTAACAATAGACATTAAAATTGTTGAATATGACGAGGCTGTAGGATATCTGAACACCTTAAATTGAAACCTGTGCTTAAGAGTGTATTTTAAAGAAAAATTTTGTTTTCTTAAGGATAAGACTTTTTGGGTGCCCCGGTAGATAAGTAAGTACACGAGTCTACCAGTCTAGGGGTTGTTGGTTCGATTCCTACCAGATACCCTGGTAAGTTTGCTTCATTTTCTGTTCTTTCTTTCTTATCCTTCTCTAAAATTTCTTCTTTCTTCCCATCTCAACCTATTCTATCTGCCTCTCCAGGTAACACAAAGGGACCGAATTAAGCGGATCCAAGTGAGCTGTATTCCTTCCTTCAACGGCTGCCTGTTTTACCTAACCTTACCTAAGGATAAGACTTTACATATAAGTCTTTTTCGATGCATACAAGATAAAACAGCTTCCATAAAATTTACCAACCACTATATCACTTCATTTTACCAAAAAAAAAATTATTCTGTGAGTTGTGTGAACACTGCCGGTTCGGCAAGATTGCAGAATATAGGTCATTATTTGGTTGCTAGAGCAATATGTTTTCTTACTTGGCAGGTCCTTGAGATTTAAAAAGCACTCAGGTAATTGCTCCTATACAAGAATTACATTGTATAAGCATTAGGAAAATAGGTTATGGAAGGAAGGGTAGAGGGAGTGATGTATATGGAGATTTAATTTAAATTTCTCGATATTAACTGTGACAGAAAAAACATCTTAAAGAAGTTATTTCCACATGAACACTGTGCGACTTAAAAACGAATTTTCTCTTTATTGCGAATTACAGGGTGTCCGCCGGCAAGGTATACTATTTCGTTTATTTATAATTTTATATTAAATGACAAAGATTTGATTCCATATTGATAAATGTGTTAATAAATGTCGGGGACTATGTGTGCCTCTGATAGCTTTAAAAATGCGAGCCTTTTAAGTAAATTTTGCACTACGTTCTCACACATTTGACGTGGTATTTCATTAATTTCACCACGAATATTTTTCTTAAGTTGCTCAAGCATTTCTGGTTTGATTGCATAAGCCTTGCTTTTTAGATATCCACACAAAAAACGTCTGAAGCAGTCAAATAAAGCGACCGCGGAGGCAAATCAACATCACTATTTCTTGAAAAAACTTGTTGTAGGAAGAGGTCTCGAAGTAATTCCATTGTAATCCTGGCTGTATGCGATGTGACACTGTCTTGTTGATGCCACATGTTAACCGAGCCTAATGCATGCAGCTATGACATTCAAAGGTTTTCAATCATATCACGATATCAGATTCACGTTTTCAGATTCAAAAAATTAAGGTCCAATGATTCCTCCTGACCAAATTACATACCAAACTGTCACTTTTATTAGATTCAAAGGCGACTGAAAAATAACTAAGGGGTTTTCCATTACCCAGGACCCACTATTGTCCTTATTAACATATCCATTCAAATGAAAATAAAGCTTGCCCCCAATTTTGATTTTTTTAATTAAAATCTATGATTAATTTGGACAAAATGTTTAAACGATTAAGGCACTTTGGCTTACCAAATATTTTTCCATAATTAATTTTCCACGTCTCTACTTCACGACTCCTAAATATAAACTGTCAAGACTGATGTTAGTAAAAATGGCGGCAATAAAGAATAGTAGTATACCTTGCTGACGGATACCCATTACGATTCACTAGCCAGTCGACCATAAAAAGGTCTGCTCTTCATGACAAACGAGTATTACAAAAAATGACTGGGATTTCTAGAAAAAATTCCTTTGTTCCCTCAGAACCCATTCCGTTGCTGCTTTGAAAGAATAGTGAATAACAACCCACAGTGCGGCGATATTCAAGTGAATCAAGGCTGTGCAGTACCCTTATTTCGCCTATTAGTAGCTTTTCCCGTTTCTGTACGCGTCAAAAAAATATGATTAGAAAAAATAAATCTTTCTTTCAGTTAAACAAAGAAGAGTGAAACCTTATGATTTTTTTGAGGGATGAAAATTTAGTTTTTTTATTTGTTTAGGGTAACATTATCAGAAAAAATTATGACACAATAATAATGTTGCCCCTTTTATAAAAAACGGAATGAAATTAGATAATGTAGAAAATATACCGCATTAGAAGTTAAAAGCACCGCCTAAGTTCTAAAAAATCAAGTTAATTTAAACAAGGAAGAACAAAAAGTCATTATTGATCAAGTCTGACCGGATCCCAATTCCTATTAAAACTCAGATTTAAAAAAAAGAGGGAGAGAGTATTTAAGGCTTATGTCGAATCAAAAGGGATATTTGGTTATATATAAACATTATATGTATATATTTAGAACATAATATCGCAATATCTTTTACAAATTTGGAATTATTTTCTATCTATTCAGGCCATTCGAACCATCTTGTCCGTAAAGCGGTTGGCGCAGCGAAAGCAAATCGGATTCCAGTCATCATTGGAGCCGATGCAAATGCCCATCACCGAATCTGGGGCAGCACGAACACCAATATTAGAGGTGAGTGTTTGATGAACTTCATATTACAGACTGACTTGACAGTTGTGAACAAAGGTTCAGAACCTACTTTTGTTGTTGCGAACAGACAGGAGGTTTTGGACATAACATTGGTTAGCGTGGAAAGTGCTGACCTTATTAGGGACTGGAGGGTGTCAGATGACTGTTCCTTCTCAGATCACAGGTACCTTGAATTCTTAATTTTGGGAAATCGGGACAGAGCGACCCCCTACGTGAATAGGAGGAAGACAAACTGGCAGATGCAGAATGCCTATCTGCGGGACATGCTACCCCCGGCACCGACTATCGCCACAGTTGGTGACATAGAGGGAGCTGTACTGACGCTATCGAGCTCCTTTAGGGAGGCTACGACAAGGTCCTGCCCCCAGACCCTTCCTAGAGGCAGGAAGAAACCGCCCTGGTGGTCATCTACCATAGATAAGACCCGCAGGAAGTGCAGGAGACTCTTCAATGAGGCAAAGAGGACGGGCAACTGGACTCTATACAAGGCCGCACTGAACAAGTTTAAGAACGAAGTGAGGAGTGCCAAACGCGGTACTTGGAGGAACTTCTGTTGCAGCGTTGAGAACTCGTCTGAGACGAGCCGTCTGCGCAAGCTCTTGTCCAAATCGGCCGTCGTCCCTGGCTATATCCAGAAGGATGATGGAACTTGGACTACGAACAGCCATGAAACACTGGAAGTACTGATGGACACCCACTTCCCGGGATCTCTCAATATCTCAGATAGGGTGCCCACTAACACCACCTATAATCGGTCATCCACACCGATTCAATTGGATAATTATATGCTGCTTTGGGCGATCAACAGCTTCAAACCATTAAAGTCACCTGGACCGGATGGACTGATTCCGGCGGACCTGCAGCGTAACGTTGAGCTAGTTACTCCATGGCTTCTCAATATTTACGAGGCTTGTCTCTCCTTGTCATATATCCCCACACAGTGGACGGAATCAAATGTTGTCTTCATACCTAAGGGAGGTAAGACATCGCACACAAGAGCAAAGGACTACAGACCGATAAGTCTCACATCTTTCTTGCTTAAGACACTGGAAAGGCTGGTCGACGTGCACCTTAGGGCGACGATGCACCCCAGCCTCCTATCGGGGTCCCAACACGCCTACACCAAGGGCAGATCAGTGGAAACGGCTCTCCACTCGCTAGTTGGTTATATTGAGAGGTCTCTTGAATTTAGGAACTACACACTTGTGTCGTTCTTGGCTTTTAACAACGTCAACCCACCAAGTGTCCTCCGGGCCTTGCGCGAGACAGGGGTTGATAACTCTCTGGTTGCATTCATTTCCAACCTGTTGGAACGTAGGATCATAAGGTCTACAATTGGTCAAGCTGAGGTTACGAGATCGGCTAATAGAGGAACCCCTCAAGGAGGTGTCCTATCACCATTGCTGTGGAACATGACACTGAACTTGTTGCTCAGGAATATGGACTTAATGGGACTAAGAACTATCGCATACGCGGATGACGTGGCAGTTGCGATATCTGGAATCCATCTGAATACCATCTCTGACGGGATGGAAATAGCTCTAAGGACATTAAGTGAGTGGAGCGGAGAGAACGGTTTGTCTATCAACCCTTCAAAAACGGAGCTAGTACTGTTCTCGAACAGATACAAGATTCCTCCATTCAAACTCCCGACGCTGAACGGGGTGAGACTGACTTTGTCGGATAGTGCAAAATATCTAGGAGTCATTCTGGACAGCAAGCTGTCCTGGAAGCCGAACGTAGAGGCGAGAGCGGCGAAGGCACAGACTGCGATGTATGTGTGCAAACGCGCCATTGGCAGAACTTGGGGACTTAGTCCCCGTAATGTAAGCTGGCTCTACAAGGCGGTAATAGAGCCGGTTCTATTTTATGGAGCTATGGTCTGGTGGAAGGCTATGGACTCTGTCACGAATCGTTGTCGTATTGAGAGAGCGATGCGCAATGCGGCGATCCTGATAACAGGCGCAATGAGGACGACTCCGACTAGGTCGCTTTTTACCCTACTCAACTGGCTCCCAGCGGATCTTCTAGCGAGGAAGCTGGCGCTGAACACCGCGATAAGGCTGCATGCTGTGGGAGGATGGAAGCACAGGACAAGCGGCCACGCGAGTATTATCGGGACGGTCAATATTGTTCCCGATCTGATTGACTACTGCACACCGGAACCTTTCATACGCAGAAAATTCTCCTTCGTTGTTTCAGAGGGAGGGGCGGATGAATTGATCTCCTCGGGACCCATCGATCTGGAGGTGTACACGGATGGGTCAAAGGGGAGAACTGGTGTTGGTGGAGGTATATTCATTGTTCAGGCAGGAGTCCGGATTTCATTTAGACTTCCGGATGAATGCAGTGTTATGCAGGCTGAATTGTCGGCGATATGCAAGGCGGCTAACTGGTTGCGGTATTACAGGATATTTGTCAGGAATATCGGAATCTTCACTGACAGCCGTGCTGCCATCAGGTTTATTCAACATCACAACTAGTCCGTGAATGCCGGGCATCCTTAAACTGGATGGCGATGCATTCTGAAATCACCTTGGCGTGGGTGAGGGGACACGGGACCAATACGGGTAACTGTGCTGCTGATGCACTTGCCAGAAATGGTGCTAGATTGGATGATCGGGCAATTGACCACTTTTGTGGCATCCCCCTCTCCTCTTGCAAGGTCCGCGTGGATGAATATTCTCAGAGGATTGCAGGGGCTAGATGGTCTAACGAACCCAGATGCGGAACTACTCGGATGACCTGGCCGGTGATGGATCCGGGCCGTTCGAGGTCCCTCCTTGATTTGGATAGGAGAAGGATAAGGGACACCGTGGCCGCAATTACCGGCCACTGCCGATTTGGCACCCATGCCGAAAGATTGGGATTGCCTTGGAATGACTTCTGTAGAAGTTGTCATGACGAAGAGGAGGCCGAGAGCGTGAGGCACCTTTTATGTTTCTGTCCGGCACTGGAGGACATTCGGATCAGGCACTTCGGTATCGGTAGACTGAATGGCCTGTCGGACGTGGCCAACATTGGCATAAACAACCTGGCGTCCTTTATTAGGGATAGCGGTTGGTTTGGGGACAGCGGCCAGTATGGGACAACTACCGCTGACCACACTTGATGACTTTCCTTCCTTTCCTTCTAACTCTCTATTGATCTAATCTAATTTATCTTTTTCTTCTTCTCTTCTCTTCCCCAGGTATCACAAAGGGACCGAGGAAACGGACCCAAGTGGGCTGCACCACTATTACTTCAACATTTCCGCAGCCGCCTGTTCAACCTAACCTAACCTATTCAGGCCATTATAAACTGACAAAAATATTTGGCTTAATGTCTTGAATGAATGCAGTTTTTTTGGAAAAAACTGACACTCAAAGGATGTATAATTTGAAGTTCTTATTTTCACGAAAAACCTTTTTATGGGGGCTTAGATATTAAATACGTCATTCATAACCAAATTCGAAAAGCTCAGTTTTTATACCAGGAGACTTATCTGTGCAATATTTTAATAAAATATATACCTTTATTTTAATTGATCCCAAATTTTGATCCACTTAGCCAGATGGACAATTACACTTGTCTTTATCTATAAAAGATTGAACTGTGAGTCGATGGGCATGATAAAAAGCTGTTGTCAAGCTATAATTTTTCTATGTTACCATATCTAATTTTAAAATCTCTCTGATTTCCTTTTTCCCAGTGTAACTCATTGCAGGTCACTAAGTTGTTACAAACCCCAAAAGGAAACAATTGTAGCAGAGTATATGTTCTTACGTGTTGCGTTACTAGAAACTGTACGTGGACACGTTTATGACTTTGTAGCTGAACAAAGATGCATAAATGCATTGTTGAAGAATTTACAGGTACCCCGTGCAACTAACAATGTTGTATATTGGTCTGTCAGTGGTGAATTTTTATTGTTGTACGTGAATTTCTATGCAACTTTTGGAGGAACAATAAAATATTCTCATAAACACAGAACATGATTTTCATTTAAAAATTTATCAGCTTTTAATAGGATTTATTTGTTCTATTGTTTCATGCATTCTTGCTCTTTTATTGTCTTAGATTTATATTTCAGGCTTTAGCTTAAACGTGTATTTTTTAGTATTTTTAAATGTTACACTGGTCAAACATTCTTGTAGGGAATTAATGTTATGTCTGTTACACAAGACGAAGTTAAGTTAGGCTGAATGTCAGCAGCTAAAGGAAAGGATACAGCTTACTTGTGCCCGTTTAATTCGGTGTCTCTGTGCTACTTACACTGTGAGACAAATGAAGGCTTTTGAAAAAATGCACGGACTCGACGATATAGGTTCGATTGTACTACCAAAGGTGAGTAAAATTATGTACTCGGTTTGGCCAATTTGATTACCAATTACTTTTTATGGACCTCCAAAGATTTTGAAAATCAGTGTACCACTCAAAAAAAGGTATGCTCAGACATGATGATATTGTCTAACTATATTTGGGTAATAATGTAGTGAAAAGTCTACTGAACAAATGTCCGCAAGATCTGGAAAAAATGTTTTTTTAACCAGACTTGTTCGCTTACCTTTCTTTCGAAGGATTTTAAAATAAGAATCAAAATGAAAAAAGAGTTTTAAAAAGCAAGGCACATCTCTGGCCGTTAAACCCCTGATCTATTGTGTAACGACATTTTAATCACTAACCCTGTTTATAGGCTGAAATATTTGCTCATTCATTGGTGAGAAGCCAAGCACTGAGCTACCTTGAAGAAGAATCTGGTAATAGTAAAAATCCCGGGCTGGACTCAATACCACCTCTGGCTTTAAATCAATGAACTTTCACATTGTCCATCTGCAGAACTCTTAAGCAATATGCTCTATTCCGGAGTATTCTCCATACGCTACAAAGAAGCTAATTTTGCACCAATTACCAAAAATAGAAAGTCAAACCCCCATTTAGTTACCGGCAAATATCTGTCTGTTTAACACTCCGAAAAATATTTCAAGTCAGATCTCGATCCCAAACTGTTATTTGCCGATAACTGCATCATATACCATTTGTACTCATTTGACTTCGGTGCTAGTTCTAAGACTTCAATGCAGAATAAGAATGGCACACTTAATCATGATCTGATGTTTAGCTGCGTTTTAGGATTGCGCGAATAGGGTCGATTTTTATGCCCGTATAAACCACTGTTGCCTTTTGAGTGATTGCCGCCCACTGCACTACGCAAAACTGTCTGTAATAATGAATGGTCAAATAAGAATAATAAGAATAAGAGCTAGATAAAAATTTGCCCTAAAATTCAGTGCAATGTATACTAGCAGCAGCAATAAAATGTGTTTTTCTGAACTTTCAAAACTATAAGGGAATGTTTTCTTAAGAATAAAGTATACAATAAAATACAAATTGATAATCGACTTTCAGGAAAAGCACTCCCATTTGAAGTCGACCAACCAGTGAATCGTACAACGCATTACACCGAGAATTCGATCTTAAGTCGTTGGTATCCAAAAGAACTCCCTAGAGATGTCTTTCTTGTCACTGGTAATATAAGAAATTCCGAACAAAATGTCCACAAACATTCTGCTTCTCATCCTCCATACATTTTCCTGATACCAACACATTGCAATGAATGTGTAGGGGCCTTCCTCTAAGCACCGATTGGTATAGAAAACAAATAACAAAAGTAAAAACTATTTGCGTGCTAAACAAGCTTCTGGTTTAAGTAATATCAGAAACCTAAAACTCTAAGTCTTGCTTGCACAAAACAGTAAAAATTGTTTTATTTTTTCAGTGCCATTTTACTGACTCCAAATTGAAAAGATATTTCAAAAACAATTTTGTCCTGAAATTGTTCTAAAAACTACTTGAGATCCAGCTAAATACTTTATTTTATGACAATAACTGCATTTCCAGCCTCCAATGTGATAACATAGTAGCATCATCTAATCTAAACGTAAGAAAGTTACTATTTAAAAGCGGTTAAAATTTTTTCCAAAATACCTTAAATATTTTTTATTTCTTACCTGATTCCTTGAATACTTTTATATTAATTGAGTCATTCTTTGAGTACTATTGTTTTGATGAGGCTAATTTAACTTAAACAACTTTTTAGCTTACAGCTTTCTTGGCTTAAATCAAAGTAACAATTTAATCAAATTAGCTCTTTAGATTTAAAGTTGTTTGTTCACCTTTTAATGGCGCTGACAAGAAGAAACCTTTCAAAGCTTTTTCGGGTAAACACTGGACAATGTCTGTTCCAGAATAGATAGAAGATAATAAAAAAGTGCTTAAAACAACGATCAAAATATTGGCTACAAGTCGCATAATTTATAAAACATTTTAACATATTTTCGTATTAAATCTAACATGTCTTTTAGCCTAAATTTTCATCTTATATATGTATTTTTTTACCAGGCATGTGCTTAATTTTGATTTTATTTGTATGCACATTTTTGCTGATTTCAACAATATTTTTATATGCAAATACATTCGTGTATACATTATTGAGTAAACGTTTATTACATTGACACATATAGTTAAGTGTCAATTTAAGAAATGACAGTTTGTCAACACGAACACAAAATACACATACTGACATATGTATGTATGTACGTATGTACAACCATATTTCACTCCAGGCAAAATTATATTTATGCACATCACCTCCCATACATACAAAGCCAAAAGAATTTATACAGTCAACTACATGTTTAAAAGGAACACTGATGTATTTGTGTGTTTTTATGTTGTAGTTGTATGTAATAAATAGCCATGTGGTAAAATTTTTTAATAAATTTTAAAAATACAAAGCATTAGTTTGACCAACATGAACCCATTTAAATTTTTTTTTTAGAAATTTTTGTGTAAATTTTTTGCAGACTTTTGGCTTTCAATATTACTCTTTAACTCTTTTTCTTTCACATCGATTCTATTGCAATATCGTTCATTAATACTTTTGGTTTATTTAGTTTATATGCCTTTCAGTGAGTTAGTTTGATTTATTATTGACATTGACTGGGAGCACACATACACAAATCTATATACAAACAACCATACAAATAAACGTTTGTCTGCATGCCTTTAAATATGCAAGTGTGTGTGTATGTGAGTGTGATTGCGAGTTATGTATGTGCATTTAAAATTGACATCCAATATTGAGGCACAACAAAAAATATGTTGAAACCCAAACCGACAAAGAAAAAAACCATCGTAAAAAAAGCCATACTTGCAAATATTATACTATTGGCTAAAGTGTATAAATTTACTATGCACAGTGGCAAATAAAAGCTTAGAAGTTGCTTAAAATTTTTAAGTTCTAGTTAAAAGAAACGTAGCAAAAAAAAATTCATTATCAGCCTTTAAGGTCAGATTTTTTAAAAGCTTTAATAGCAAAAAAGGAAGACATGACCCCTGATAAGTTTAAGTTCATTGAATTTTTTATACTTTAGCTTTATTGCACTCTCAATGCTAATGGGAGTTTAATTGTGATAAAACAGAGTTGGTGGTTCGGGTGTATTATTTTTTGACCGACGAATAGCTGTCATTAAGCTTAGGTCCCATTGACCTTCAATTTGTAAGTACGCTAATCAACGCTTTTGTTTCATATTGCCAAAAAGTATGAAACTTGCATAAAGGCAGTTCCACCTGAAATGGCCCATAATAAGAAAATTCGTTTGCTTTTTTGTAAAAAAAAAAGTTTAATGAATTTACATTTAAAAATAGAATGAACTTTGTTCATACTTTTATTATTAAGTCTTCGTTTATGCAAACTAAGAATAAGTATTCAAATCTTAAAACTAAGAAACTAGTGTTTGTCCAGCCAGAACTACATTGAAATTTTAGCTCTTAACGTAAAAGTATTTAATTTCAAAAATTTTATCTAAACGCAAAAGTATCCCTCCTTTTCAGAAAAGTATGTTCACTATGTTGCAAGGTGTTTCAAGTGAGCGGCTTTCGATATTTTGTTAGGTTATTTAAATGCTTGTCCACATAAGCAGGTAGGGATTTTACATATATAGTGTCCCATAACTGTATCCCGTAGCACCAAATTGACTTTAAAATCGAGTTGTAAAGCAAAAGATTACATTCTAAATCAATCAAAATGTTTCTAGAAATCAGCCAATAAGTTTGTGAAGCTTATAGTTGGGTTTGTGTAAATTTCCCATAGATTTGTGACTTTCATGTGGGGCGACAATCCAGGTAAGTAAGAAGGTATTTGGCTCAAATCTTTGAAATACCACATGATTGTTATTTAGGATTTAGAAGCATCTTTTTTGCCTAAGCTAAAAAACTACTTTTTTTTATTTTCCATAACTCGCGCATTTCTTTACTTGGGTAACGTGATGTTGCCATTAGTTCGAGTCCTTTTTAATGTCTTTATGACAACTGAGGAAAACGGTGTTATCAGGAAATGTCAACGTGTGTGTAAAACTGTTGGTCCGCGTATCTGCTGTGTAAATCCAGTACAGATTTGGACCTAATTTACGCCCATGAGGTACACCGCTACTATTGGTTGTGAACAATTTATTTGGTTTCCCTGTTGGATCATAAATTGTGGGCCGTTTATGTATTTTTCTAATAGGTTGAAAACATTAGCTATAAGGTTAAGCTTTAGTTTTTTTAACAGGCCTTCAGGCTATAGTCTGTCAAAAGTTTTAGAGAGATCGATAAAAAGCGCGGAGCAGTACATTTTTTCTTCAAAGCGCCAGACTGTGTGTTTGTTCGATGGTACTATGTTGACTTCTAAAGCCAAAGTGGTGATGTAAAATGCGGAGTCAGCTTATGTTTAAGCAGTTTTTCAAACAATTTCCACATAGTTGGTAACAGACTTATAGGCCTATAAGAGTCTACCTTCAAAATATCTTTACCAGACTAAAGAACCATTTTTACTAATGCAATCTTCCATGTTGGCGGAAAATTTTCAAGCCATACTTTGGCGTCAAAAACAAAAATTGTTTTTTTAAACTATAAAATGTGTCTCTAAAAGCATTTTGTTACTTATTTCAACAGCCTCTGGAGCATTTTTTTTTATTTAAGTTAACAATAGCCTCTACAACATCTGAAAATCGGAAACGTATTTCCTTAGTACGTCAGGCAACAAGAGGCAATATTTCACTCACGAGAGTGCGTGTATTGGTAGTGACCACTTTTATTAAATGACTTGCAATCAGATTTCATTTTTTTTCGTTATTTCTTGCCCAAAATCCTCTCTGGTTACGCTGTTGGGGCTTTGCTGAAAAGGTTCTTATAAGACATTTGGCTGATCGCCATAGAGAATAATTCGTATGAGAAGTCGAGTCTAGCCCTTCCAAATGTTCCCTTATGAGTGCAATTCTGTATACCTCCAGCCAGTTTTTTAATCGTTTTTTACATTCTTTCAGCTTAGTTGTAAGCTGGTGCAATTTATTATCTTGCTATTCGCTTCGGACTCTCCTTTTTCAAATAAAAGCTCCTCAACATCGACAAAAAAAAATGTTGTAGTATTTGGCCTGACAGTTAGTAGTAGAAGTATGTGCAACGGCTTTTTTAATGTTTTTATTAAGGGAATCATTGATATCGTCGAAAGTCTTTAGCGTAAGGCTTTCTAAGAGTGCTGATATGTTTTGTGTTTCAATTTGATTAGGACTGCAAATATTGATTATTGTTGGCGATTGGTCAGAAACTAAATCCAACGAGGCTTGAGCTTCAATAAGTCTCGAAAATATACCTTTTGATATGAAGAAATATATTGTGATCAGAATTAAAATGACCAAAATATAAAAATTTTAAAGTCACAGACTTCCAGTGATCATTATGATTTCTCAGGGTCGTTTTACTAAAAAACTTTTCAAAACATCGTCAAAATGTTTGAGTTATAAGCAAAAGTGTAAGTAAAATTGTCACTCCTATTACAAATGAATAATTCATATACAAAGTTATAGGTTCTAAAACTACATGTAACAAAACTATGTTCTTTAGAGAAACTGAACGAGATTAAGCTTAGTTTCTCATGAAATAAAACAAAAAATTATTTAGAAATGCAAATATGCTTTTGTGGTTTTTTTTCTTAAATCTTATATTTTACCACTGTGCATTAGATGGATGGTTAGTTGTTTGGAGAAATGAAAGAAAAATGTTGGATGTGCATTTGTGTTTGAATAGTTGACTGTTTGTGTGTCTTTTTTTTTGTTTACTTGTATGTCAATTGGTAAATTTGGGCGTTAGTTAAAAATTGTAGAAGGACAAGCTATTTATTTATTACCACTAGCATAACATGGACAGAATAACATAAATTTCACAAAATATTAAAACACATAAATTTTCCGAAAATTTTCGCTTAATAAATTTAAATAAATTGCCTAGCGTTGGATGGACACGTCCTTTCTTTTGCTTCTTTTTAAGTGCTTGAACATCAAAAACCGCAATCAGCTTACAAAAAAATCTACACAAAAAATAAAGTTTTAGTAATGTTTTTTATATATTCTTATTAAAAATATTATAAACCAAATTTAAATTAAGAAATATTACTTTACCATACCAAGTTTCCGTTAATTATAATGCAAAAATAAACTTGCTGGCTTTTTAGTCACTAATGAAAGATATTCCTTTAGCTGTTTAAAGAAAAACTACTTCATTAATTTGTACTTCTAATAATTACAAGTCACCGCAAATAAACACCCTTGCACGCACATACATTCGCATTTGAAAACACCAACAGAAAATACTGAATAAAAAAACAAAACTTCGTCATCATCAAATATGATTTGTAGAGAAGAGAATAAGAAATTACAAACGAACGGAAATAATTACACACTTAGGCGTACTATATGTACAAATATACATATATATGTATGTGTTATGCATAAAACACTTTTGCAATCATGCTGCTTGTTAGCGCACTTCCGTTTCCGCTTTTTTACCTTCACACCACTAAACATGCACAATTTATTCTCCATAAACCAACACAATTATGTTACATATACTCCATAACAATATAACGCATAAAATTATTACAATTCAAAATATGAACGAGAACATAAAATTACCGGTAATAATATTTACAACATGTTATTATAATACAAAAATTTATCGTATTAATTTTAATTATCTATAAAATAAATAATAAATGTTATTCTAACTTTTACTACCTTTTTGAAAGTCATGGTAATACAGTTGTTTGATTGTAATCAATCTTAGAAATGTCTAACAATTAAATTAATTCTTAAAAAAAATTTTGAGTCAAATAACCTTAAAGGTATTAGAAAATGTTAAATTATTTTACAAAATGCGTAAAAATAATTTTAAAAAACAGGAGTTTTAAAATAATACCAACGAACCTTTGCAGGTTTGGTGAATGTTGAGCTTCTTTGTGGTGTAGATTTGAAGGTCTTGTATTCGAAAGCTGATTTATGCTTTAAAAAAAACTATCTGTGTAAGAACGGTTTGAATGTTAGAAGTTTTTTGCATAAAATTTTTAATAACATTTTTATTAAAGCTATCGAAAAACATTCTTTTGTATACACCTATACTTTCCTTTTATTCCTTTGGACAGATTAAGCCTCCAACTGTAATTCTCTTAACGCACGTGATTTTAATACCCTTGGGCCTAAATAATTTAACCGTACAAGCCTCAAACTCAACATGATGTTTCTATTTAAGTAAAGAGACCTTCTTCTCCTTACCTGTGATTTCTGCTCTAGAACCTGTCTCGTGATGTCATTTGCAGGTTTTCTTAACGTGTGACTTGTCCATTGCTATTTGTGACCTATAATTTTAAAGTGGATTATTTTCTATTGTTTTATTGAATGTTGGTGATTGCCTGTCATAATTTTGGGTCAGAGAACAGGGATTTTAAACAAATTTTTTTTAAGATAAAAAACTTCATTTAAGATCTGAAAAAATGTGTTTTTTTTTATTTATCTGTAAGAAATAAGGCTGAAGATTTTTTTCCTGCTCTTTTGATGGTTTTGGGGCTGTTTGTGGTTAAGATTTTTGTTTTTTGCTCCCATTTTTTTAATGTGAGATACGCCCTTTGAATTTTTGGTGCCGCAATAGATTTTATCAATTAGGGATTTATAAAAACTCGAGCAAAATTTAATTTTTTTTATACTCAAATTACGCTTTCGCATTTGTTTTTTTTTTGGAAAAAATAAAAAATTTTGCTTACAAAGTAAGGGATTATTTGTCTGTACTAAATTTATATCTCTACCATAATATAATAAGGCCCTAACTCCAATTTTTTTTTAGCCCAGATTTTTTTTATATAGACAAATTTGGTCTGCTAATAAATCACAATTAGCCAAAAAAAGTCGACAGTAATACTATAACACAGGGCCTTTATATTGTAATGCATTTTGTTTTAGACACAAATTTCAATGATGTCATTTATGTTGCAATGTTAAACCGTTCTTAATTTTAATTTTGGTGCTATTTTTTCTCCGATTCTAATTTAAAGTTTTTTTAAGGAACATTTTTAGTATGTGCATTTTACCATTTTTCCTTTCTTTAAAGTTACTTAATATTTTGGGGATCACTTTTCCTATTCTTGGAATCATTTTATATTAAATGTTTTAGTGTTATTTTTTATTCTACATTTCTCGTAGTAACAAAATTTTAAAAAATTTAAAAGATCACAAAACTTAAAATTTTAAAAATCATTCGAGATTTGGCAAAACAATTGGGGAAAAATTGCTTTAAATTTTCGAATTATTGCTTTTAATATTAAATTTTAGACTATTTTGCATTTTTGTTTTTAAGAAATTCTTTATTAGGACATTTTTCAAAGGAGCTTTCCAAATTTCATATAAAAAAACTATGTAGTAAAATTCAGATTTTTGTACCTTTTTCTATGAAATTTCTTTAAATCCTGTTTTTCGGTATATTTGAGATTTCGTCAAATGTTACGTATTTATGGGTTGTAGAATATCAGCCGTCTAAAGATGTCAGAAGGCAACGTGCATTCGCTTGGAATTTTGTAAATAAATTAGATAAATCTCAAATATCAAAAAATATTTTTACTTGTTTTAAGACAAACTACGCACTTAGCAATGTCTTCTATTTCCAGCATCAATTGAATCGTTAAGCAAAATATTTATTATTCATTTTGGTTATGTCGTTTGCAAAAATATTTTTACAAAAAACATTTTAAGAAACTTCCTCCAACAAAGTAAAATTTATTATGAAATCTTGTTTCTTATAAAAAAAAAAACATTTGCAATTTATTCGCATAAATTTTCCATTTAAATTGCAAAGGACATGTTGAAAAAGATTGTTGGTTGTAAAATAAATTAAATATAAACAATATCAAGCAATTTAAGAGACAAAATTTCCACTCGTAGAAATAATAATCAATCAACGTTTTCTATCTCAGCATTGACTTCATTTTCTATCGCTTTCATAGTACTATACAGTTTAACCCTTATGTGAATGGCAAAAAAAACACCCTTAACAGCATGGCAAGGTACCCGGGTACCTATATGGCAATAGTATTGGAAACCTATATTTTTTTTCGAAGATGTGTGCAATAACTGATAAAGCTGCTACTCTTAGAGATATTTAAATGAGAATTTACGACAGAGTTACAAATCTTCTGGATATCGTGGACGTGCCCGCTTTAGGCAGTACATGCCGTCAAAGCCGAAAATATATGACATCAACATTTTTTGGGCTTGCGATGCATTAAACTCTTATCTTTTGCATGAAAAGTTGTACACTGGTGAACCATCAGAAGGGGAGAGTCAAACATATATAGGCGAAAAAACGGTTTTAGATCTGTCATACAAAAACTCAGTAAGAAATGTTACTACTGATAACTTTTTTACGTTCTTAGAGCTAGCAAAAACTTGAATTTCATGGAAAGCTCTAGTTATTTTATCAGCTAGCATCAACTCTTGCTGCTAAACCAGAAGTCATTACATACTATAACAAAACCAGAGGAGGAGAAACCAATAGGGACAAACTGTTAGGCGAATATTTCTGCAAACGCAGAACAAATCGATGGCCACTATCACTTTTTATAATACTATAGATGTACCAGCATTAGCATTATGGAAAACCATACAAAATTGCGTTCTACAGATCGTCGTAGATAATTTTTGAAAGAGCTAAGCTTCAAATTGTGTAAGGAAAACATTACGCAGCGCATTAAAGTTCTAACAGTTATTCAGGCGTCAGTCAAATCTGTAATAAATAATGTGCTTGGAGAAGATTTTGAAGTTTCAACGGCAAATATTTTAGGTTTACAAAAAAATAAAAAGTGGCCGTACTCCCGTAGTGGGGAGTTTTCACGTGTGCTCGCAACTTCTGAACAACGTATGAAGCAAAGTAAAACACGTAAAGCTTGCACCAGATGTTTTAAATCGATTTGTAATGAGCATGCGACAAACTGTCCAATACAATTTATTTGTAGGCAAATGTTATTTTTTATTTATGTACATATGTATGTACATATGTGTATATGAAAGAAATATATATTTTTGTTGGTTTTTTTTACCAATTTAAAGTTTAAATCTGAAAGATAACAACTTTCTTTAATTTTATTTTAGTACCACTTCACTAAAAAAATACTTGAAATAATAATTTTTTAATATTTATTATATGAAGGTACCCGGGTACCTTGCCATGCTGTTAAGGGTTAAGGATGAAAATTGGTCCACCACGCCATTTCAAAATATTTTTAAGCTAAAAAAATAGTGATAATTAAAAATTTATTAAAAGTTAGGAGTTCTCAAGAAGTTTCAAATATGTGGAACATCTACTTCTATAAAAAAAATTAAGAAGAAAACGCTAAAGGTACCCGGGTACCTTGCCATTCACATAAGGGTTAATATTCTACACTATACGTATATACTTCTATATATAAAGACAAGTTTATTTGTAGATATTTTGCAAATAAATTTAATGAAACAAACCAAAACTAGTGTTTGAAGTATCACCATCTAGAAAACGTTTCTTTTGTTCCCACAACATATTTTCATCGTTAATATTCTTCATAGTTTGCCATCCTTGTAATGCCATATAGATGACTTCACTGGCAAGCAATAGTTGCAGCAACAAAACCAACATCAATATTGTAATGGACGAGAAGGCATTGAGTGCTTCATAAACTGTACTGCTGCTTAATAACATCAGAAATTTACCAACATTTTGAAACCAATTTTGTATAAATGTTATTATCCAAGGCACCAAACACATCCAGTAGTATTTTTGGCGAACACCCATCATTGATTGCTCAAAATTTGCTAGAGTAGTTCCATAAATACCACAACCAGCTCTTCCAACTCCACTGCAGCCACAAAAGTAACCAAGTAAAGCAATTGCCGAAAAGAAGGCTGACTCGAGCAACGCCCTTGGTGTATGATGGTGCAAGCGAATAATGCATGCCGACTGTTTTTCTGTTGAGAAAAATGATTTCTGCACCCAACGTGTATCAATATCAATGGAAGGACATATAAGGGCAGACCAAAGAAGTAACAGAAGATACAGAAAAATGAGGGTAATACTGACCAGTCTTATAAATAAATTTTGTTGTGGTTTTGTTGACATGTTCTTCCGGTACGACGAGATTCAAAAATTTGTTGCCTTTTTTTTGTTAAATTTTAATTGTTAATTTCACTGATATATGTACATACATGCATATGTATGTACATACATATGCATCTTCATGCAATAATATGTTTTTAGGTTGGAATGTTTTATTTCAGTTGATTTAGTGGTAATCGTGGTTTATCAAACCAAACAAGAGGAAATAGTTATTTATTGTTATTTTGTTAATAAAGAAAAAATTTTTTTTATTATTAAATAATTAACGAACTTTTAGTTTATTTAATTTTTTTGTTTGTCTTGATTCTTTGATTAGTTAAACTTATTTTGATTTAAAAAAATTCACTGGGTGAATCAAAGTACCAAAGTTGCATATTGAAATTACAATTATAACTACACGATGGTTAATGGTAACCAACTATGTCTGATCAGGTTTGTGATTTGTTTTTTGTTAATTAACGATAAATGATGTTGTTGCAGCGTGAATTATTTTGTGGCTACGCCAACAGGGAAAGCTTAGGGACTTAGGCTACAAAAAATTTTAAAGAAGTCTTAAGCAGCAATAAGATCCACAGAAGCTAATTGTTAGGTTCGGTTTATCAGTCAAAAAATAGTCGTCTTCAGCCGTTTCCATTTCCGCCACTTGTCATGCATAATTACCAATTCTGAACAATCTATGTCGGGCAACTGTAACAAACCTTGTCGTTTAGTAGATAACCAGAACCATACCTAATAATATCTGCAGAGCAGCAACCAATGTTTTAGTACAAATTTTACAGGTCTATGCCATATTTGTCCAGTCTTTCCCCTAAGGCACTTTTCAGCTATGAAATTTAAGAACTTAATCCCATTATCTGTTTCAAATATCCAGATATTGAAGATATGTGGACAGGGTAATATAGCCTCTGGATTTTTAGCAGATCCTTTTAAAGCTCTTGAAATAGTATACCCAGCTGTCTAAAATTTTTAGAAAATCAAAACAATTTCCAACGAGAATGCCAAGTACTAATAATCAATGCTCGCAAGAATGAGTTAAAAAACAAAGAAATCACCAGAACACAGCTCATTATGTCCGACGCTAACATATCGTAACAACCAGAAAATTTATTTTCTCTGTACTTCTGCATAAAAACCACGCCTTGTGATTTCCATCATTAGAAAATCTGGCCCGCGGTCCCACATTGCTCTTGTGCTAAGGAGACTGAGAACACAAAGTTCATAATAATAAATTGGGTCAACTAAGAGGATATTTAAGATTTTAGCAAACGATTGGATATTTGCTACATGGGGCTTGTTTGTTGCTTATTATTAAGTAGCGAAAAATTGATTCAGTACTTAAAAGCTGTCCTGGATAAGGCTTAAGTACTAGTGTAATACTTACTGCCCTGTATGTTTTTCTCATAAAAGGCAGAAGGCAATTATGTCTTCAAACTGGTATTGCAAAGTTTAAATCATGGGGGCGTTGCTTGACGCTTTAAAAATCCTGGTAGAGGTTCTTTTCGTAGTAGAGTAACATTTCATCTGAATGTCATGACCCACTAATCGGAAGATTAAATATGCAGTTCGCACTTTTCATCAAATCGAGAAACCGTAACCAAATATATGTCTTTAAATTGTTGTTTAGCTTTTGCCCAATTATACCTATTCTCTTAAAAAGTAGTTTGGGGAACAAATTTCAATGGAAATATACATCCCCTATTCTAAACAGTCGGAGAGTATAATGTTGTGGAAATGGATATTTCGAATTTTCGCGGTCAGCTGTTTATTCTTAAGTTGTACTTATTCTGTGGGGGGAAAGAAATAAATTTCCCAAGAAGAGTTTCTTTTAATAAGGGAAAAAGGGAATTGGAAAAAATTCTTGGATATATTTATTTAGAAGTGGGTTGAGAAATGAATGGTAATTTTACAAGCTAAAAAAAGTGCCAATCATATGTTGGTACTCATTAGATGTTAAGAACACTTTGGGGTTAGGCCAACGGGGCAGATATTTATATCAACCTTAAATATTTTTGTTCGAACTCATGCTCCCTGGACTTTAGGTAACGTCACCAGCTTACAAGCTATTTTTGGGCAACCAACTGATTAAAGGCAGCTGGGGTATGACAAGGATATTTATTATCACCATATATCTACAACTTCTGTGTTTTTCTGATGAAAAAAGCTTACATATGCAGAATTGACATCACTTGGAATCGGCAAAAATATGGGAGTACCCCGACTGTGAAGACAAAACTTGTCTTCTTACCCATGTATTTTCGGACAAGTTATCAAACTGATAATAGGTTGGACGCAAGGAATAATGCTGGCAAAAAGGTCAACATCAAAAAAACAAACCAATTCATCTTCACGTCAAAAACCGGCATTAATTCCAAGTGCACTGACATGAGTAAATTTCCGCCGGTTGGTGCTAAGTGTCCTTTGAAAAAGTGTTTCCAATTTTCAGATATTGTAGGGATTACCGATTATATTAATGCTTAAAAGGCTCCTGAGTTTGACAGGATAAGCAAAAAAATACTTTAAGAGATGCCTTTTCACAACAAAAAAAAAATAATTCTTTTTATATTTTATGCCATATTCCAGCTCGAACATTTTCCTTCAGTATAGAAGTTTGCCTTGGTAAAATGATTCTTAAGCTGGAAAAAGATCTTTCGAAGGCGGAGTCTTACAGGACTATAAGTCTGTTACCAATAATGTCAAGATTGTTTGGGAAGTTGTTCCAAATCACCAGTTTGATTTTCGGAGTCAAAATAATACAATCGAACACACCCATGGATTGATAAAGGTTATAGGAAAAACTGTTGAGGATTAAAATTACTGCTCCGCGCTTTATTTATGTCTCTCAAGCCTTTAATAAAGTTTGGCATGAAGGCCTGTTGAACAAGCTTAAGCTGATTTTACCGATGAATATCTTCAACCTCTTAGAATATTACATAACTGGCCTACAAATAATAATAAAGAAGAAAACTGCTTAAGCTGTTCTCAATCAATGAGGGTGGGGTACCTCAAGGGAGTATATTAGGTCTAACTCTGTATTTGCTTTACACAACAGACATGCCCACAAACCGTCTTACTCACACGTCGAAATTTGCTTATGGTACTGCCTATTTCAATAATCTTAAAGGCCGTAAAGAAACTTCAAAAAAACTGCAACATCACGTATCTCTAGTAGAGAAATACGTAAAGCGAAACGTGTTCCCAAATACTTATTAACAACCATACGGTGCCTCAACGAATTGAGACAAAATTTCTTGGCATTCAACTGGATCGCCGCCTCAATTGGAAGTCACATATAGAAGCAAAGTTGACACAAATGAAACATAAAACTCACTGCAAAGTCTTAATGACTTTTACTCCACAACTTAGTTTTGAAACCAATTTGGTGTTACAAGATAAAATTATAAGGCACTGCTTCCGCCTTCAACATACAAAAAATTCATCGTCGTCAAAACAAAATCCTTAGAACGATAACTGGTGCTCCAAGGTATTCTAAAAATAGCCAAACGATCAAACATATTTTATTTATTTATTTAAAAGTAACATAAATACTAACAAAGTACTTATTAGACTTTGTGCCATTCGTTGAGCCCTTTTTACTCTTTCGTTTAAAAAAAGGGAAACTATTTTTATATTATTTTGAAACCTGTCGAATGCAATGTGAATAATATTTCCTTTTTGTCCACTTCAAAATTTAAAATTAGACCTTGGCACGATTAAAATTTTCTTTGACTCCTTAGGACCCAAAATTTTGTAAAGTATAAGACACTGGTTCGTTTATTTTTTCAGTTAAACCAATGCTTTTTTAACTTTGTTTCTGTAGTGTTTCTATGTATTAGCACATACATGTTTTCTTAAATGGCCCATATTGACCGCAAGCTTAGAACAATATAAATATTTACTAAACACATAATAACAATTTGTATTGTGCTGTTGAATTACTTTTAAACGTGTTAAAAATTTGTAAAATATTTTGTTAATATTTTTACACGTTAGCATTTTTATTAAATTTTTTCTGGCAAAACACCTTCAAAATTACCATTCTTCAACACATAATTTAATGTCAGAACAAACACTTGTTTTCCCGCTAACGAACATTAAAACTTTTATACAATTTATGATGAAATTCACTTTAGTGCCCACCCACGAATATTATTTTTAACCAAATTCATTTAAGACTTCCTAAATAGAAAACTTCTTAGTAAGAAATAAATTAAAGTTAAAAGAAAAAGAGCGAATGGTGGTTCGCCATTTGAAATAATTTATCAAATGAATTAGTGACTGGTAGTTTCATTTTGTTTTGTTTAGTCTTCTTATTATTTTTGCTGTTAAATACCGGAAATTCTATTTCTTATTAATTTAGTTTTTTTCGTATTATTTTACGATCAAGCAGAGAATTTTTCAAGTGTTTGCCAAACGCACAGCACTTATAATGAATTGCGAAAAGAGTACTTTTTCAAGGATGATTGCCACTTAAACTATGCTTTAACTACGTCAGAGACACCTTGTAATAACAGTTATGCTCGTTAAAAAGTGTCATGCAAACATATTAGAGACGATTTTTTTGTTAATGTTTTTAAATTAATTACCACTAACAAACTGATACATTGTAATTTATTTCTGGTCGGTAAAAAGAAAACCACGGTTTATATGGTGCAATTACCGTACAAGGTATCGTCACTACGGCAACCACTACAATAAACAGTAAAACCAAATCTATAAAGTAATAAAAATTCCTTTGAGAATGTAAGAAAGCATTATGCTTTGACAGTTTCAAAGCATATACAAACTCGAGCGAAATAGCCAGCTTTTGAATCGACTATACCTTGTAAAGTAATTTTAATATAATTTTGTCTAAGGTCTTAGCAGAAAAACGCTTTTGGATTTTTTACAAACTTTCTACAGTTAAAACGAAATAATTTATTTAATCATGTAGAGTAAATTTTCAAATTGTTTGCAGGGTAAATAAACACCTAATAAAAAATCTTTAAATTTTAATACCAAAAAGAAGTAAATATATTAATTTAAAAGTATTTGTTTATAATGTTGTTTTTAGTTTCGTTACGACTTAAATATTGATTATAATGAAGTGCTTTAATAAGAATTATTTTGCTTACGTTTTACAAATGTATAAAAATAATGTATAACATACGACTCTTTTGGACTTTGTTCCAGTTTTATACAGTCAATTTTCTTCTGTTTGATTTTAAAGAATATTTTTAACTTAATCAACTGAAACTTTTAAATATTTTAGAAAAAAGTTATGGTCTAAGGCTTAGAATATCTTAAGAAGAAAAATGTTAAAGTAATAGTAATTATCGTACAGGCTGTCCGGTAGAAAAATTATATTTTAAAACACGTTTCTTTTTTTAGAGTTATCGATTATGCGGATTTAACAGTTACGATATTGCAGTGGTCAAGTGAGCATCGCGAGTTCGCTGTGGAGACATTTCTTAAAGGTAATAATTCTTACGTATTTTCTCATACACAAATTTTTTCAAAGTTCAGTATTCGGCGATTACGTGAAAGACCGAGTCTAAATTGAATCCGTTCGAGGGTGCAGATATTCCGCGCAACTGCTTTGGCTATGAATGTCCAACGGCCATGGCCCAGTCGATCTTTAAGGACTCCCGAAAGCATGCAATTGATTGAAAGCTGATTACGTGAAAATCTGCGACTTTTAATGCGGAAAAGAGCAGCTTCACTGGCACTTCCAAAAAGGATTATTAATGAAACTTTAAAAAAGGATCTGAAGTCTCAAACTTTAAAAATTCAAATCCTTCAAGAACTGAAGGATAGTGACTTTGAATTACGCAAAAAATTTTGTAAAACGGTGTCGAAGCATTTTCGCACTACAAATACCAATTTTGGGAGTGACGAGGCTTATTTTCAATTAAACGGCCACACCAATAAGCAAAACTGCCGCTACTAGAATTAAAAAACCCGCAACCTTTGACTGAAACATCAAAAACCACTGCACTGCGCCTTGCATGACATACTTGGACCATTTTTCGAGGCCAGGCAACGAACGTCAACGGTAAAAATTATTGATGCATGACTAAGGAATTTTTGCCAAATCTGTGAGCTCATATATTGTACTCTTCAGACACATGGTTTTTACAGGATGGGGCGGCTTCATACAGAGCCAGAGCTTAAATGAATTTGCTTCGGTAAAATTTCCCCAACAACTAATCAATCACTTTGATGTCACCCTACGGCCACCGAGGTTACCCGGTATAACTCGAAAAAAAGGTTTATAATGTAAATTTTTAATTTCTTGTGGCTTTAAAAGAATATATACGTAGAGAAATTAGCTCAAATATACCAAGTTTACTGCAGCGTGTGGCGCAGAACACAAGACTCCATTTGGAGCAATATAATCAACTCTACGGATGACATATGAATGACATATTCTTTAAAAAATAAAATACGAATTTTCATTCTATCGTTCAATGCTCTTCGAAAAAATTTGTGTCAATTATTACGTTTTATATTTAAGTTTGAAAATATAAGTCCACCACCAAACACCCTGTATATGCCAAAGTTGGTCCAATTAGAGTATTATTTAAGTTAGTTATAGCCCAAAGTGCTTAATCCGGGACAACATTTGTATGGGGGCTTTGTCAAAAAATAAACCGATTATTGCAACAAACAACAGGTTTTGGGCCACTTCCAAGAAACTTTTGCATGCCAAATTTCATCAAAATATCTTCCAAATTGCGACCTGTACTTTTATTTAAAGAACACACGGACACCAAGCAGGATGGACGGACATGCTTGAATCAACTCAGGAAATGATTCTGATACGATCGCTTTGCTTGAAGATGGATCTCAGACCACTATCTTTGGGCCTTACAAACAACTTTACAAACGCGAAATACCCCTACCAGATGTGCTGTGTGGGTGTAGAAACATGCAAAAATTTAAGCCTTCTTACATCTATCACTATATGAAAAGCACACAAATAAAGCAATTTAGTCACGGTTACCTTTTTATGGAAAAAATAACCGTTAAAGCATAACTTTTATGTTATTCCATTTAAATATACTAATAATTTTATTCCCTGAATTAATTTTGTTCCATTTGCTTTCAATTAAAAGGTTTAGTTATATAATTTAATTGTTTTTATGTTAATTTAAATTATATTAAGAACAAATGTTATATTAATATATTTAGTTCATAATAAAATTTTGTTTGTTTCTTATTATGACCGGAAGCTGTAAATTAATTTAATTTAGTTGTTGATTGATAACTTTTAATGGCTTTTGTGTCAAAACTAAAATGCAAATAAGATTTGAAAGCTCTTAAGCACACAAAATACAATTGAATATACATACATACGTTAGCTCAAAATCAAATTTTCTAATTAATTCAATAATAGAATATTCATAATTGATATCTATTCTTTGTAGGAAAGTTTACTTATTTTGAGTAAGTAGATTTTATCAGACATTTGAATATTAATTTGTATTTTATATAATTGTTCATAAGATATTATTTACCCATTATTATCCATTATTTCTCCTTATAAGTCAGTAACTGAACATGAATATATAATTTTGTATAATAGTTTTTTTGATATAACTTTGATGTAATATTTTTTAATTGACAGCAAAATAGTTCAATTAGCAAAAAACCGAAAACCTCCTAGTATTATGTGCTAGTGTATATTTTCATTTTAAATTTATACTGAAGCATTAAAATATGTAGCACTTAATGTGAAATTAAATGATAAAACTGACAACTTAACTGATCGTTATGGATTTTGTACACAAAAGTATTTTTATTTCTTGATAACTCCACTACGTTTTATATTTTACTGCAAACAGATAAAGCTATCAACAAATTTTAATACTAAAGAAGAGTCGGTCTATTACTTACAATAACAGGAAAAATATTTAACCTTGTTCGTGCCGGCTTTTAAACCAAATTTTGCTGGAATCCTAGTATTAAAAGAATTAAAAAATACTCGTGTCCAACTAGAAAAAAGAAACAGTCATTTCCGAACTCTCCACATTCCGTTTACAGGTACAAGAAGTCTCGTATTGTTGATGCAAAATATTTCCTTTCATGATAAGCTCACCAGCAGAAACAGAACATTATATTCTTTTTTCGTTGTTTTCAAAGAAAAAAGCAGGCTCAAGAAAAATCAAACAGGCAAGTGAATTACAGTATCTTGATGGTATTGAAATAGTTTTTTTCGGAATGAAATGCTTTAAAATATTTTTTCTGGAAATTTTTTTTTTTTTTTGTAAAGAAATGAGTTTAAATTGATAAAAATATTAAAAACGATTCTTATTTCTTTAAAAATAATTTAAATTTAATTTATTCCTAATTTTTGTATATATATTTTTGCCCCATAAATTCCAGTATTTTTAGGGCACTTTTAAATTAAGATTAAAAAAATGGTCAACATATAGCCCCACAAGTTTCCAAGATCTTAAGACGCAAATATGACAGACTTGTCGCCTCCCAATTAACAGTTAAGCCCTCTTAATTGATCAAGTGTTCTGCGGTGGGACAATATGAGTATAAGGTTTTTTGCGATTTTTTTAAATGTCTGTTTCTATTCGTGGTCGAACTCTTTAAAGAAACTGTAATAAATGAAAATTGTGCATCCGCTATTTCCAGTCAAAAATCTATGAAGTGCATTCCCTTAAATTCTGGTTTGTTTTTATAAATTCTTTTATATATTTGCCAGGAATTACCAAACAATTGTCATATCCAAAATATGGCAAAATACCCTCTTCGTGCATTTTCGATTTTTTATATTTGTTTTATGTCGACCCAAGGAATTGTCCACTTAATCGACCCTATTCATGTGACAGATATAGTCCTTTGTTATTTGAGGACAAGGAACAATTAAGTCCTTTTTATCAAATCTCTTAACCGTTAATCGAGCTTTGTATCAAAAATGATACATTGCGTTTTTTTCGTCGACATAACTTCATTTAATGAAATTTTATACGCAAGATGTTTTGAGACTTTGTCAACTTTGTTTTGACCGTTATTTTAAACAATATTGAAAAAATAAAGTCCAAGCAGGTCTTGAGAAATTAAGGAAATTTATAATTCTAGCTATCTATCATTTTTGATACATACTGCATTTCATATTATTTTGTTCTGGCTTTCATATCAATAGTGAGGTAGTTTTTAGATTTTTTTCTTTTTGTTCTGTAACATTTATCTACAAGAACTACCATCAGTAGTGCGAATCGAAAATAATGCCTTATCCGCTTTTTTTGACCTTGGAAGAATTTGTGAATGAAGTAATAAATGAAAGCGAATAAGATGAATATATTTCTGATCTTTATGTCTCTAATCCAGATGTTTCTGGTTTTGATGCTTTTAACCCCAAGGAAGAAGAGGATAACAGCTCAGACTCAGATGACAGTATAGACATAGCCCATATCGTAACCCGTCGTTTACTGCCAAAGATGCCACTAATTGAAGCAAGGAACCTTACCCCGTTGGTAGGTTGGGAAGTGAAAATATAAAAATTTTCACCCAAATTGGTAGTGATTATGTGCTTATACATCTTATAATTAAATTTTGGTCATGAAGGCGTAACAAAATGTGCATCCAGGCACGTACATAGCATTTGTGACTCATTTCTACAACTTTTCCCACCGCAAGAAGCCAAAATTGTAATCTATAATTCCAACATATATGGAAAGCACTTATTTATTTCCAATCACATTTCAATTGACGAAGATATATTTTATGCTTATTTGGCAGTGTTATTATACATACAAGTAAGTAACACGACAGTTACATATTCAAAAAAATTTATATTTTCACGCCTACCAGTTCCAAAAACAAGACGTTGCATGATTTATCATTAGCAACCCCCTATATGGAAAACCGAAAAAAAGGGCCAATAAATGAACTATAAATGACATTTTTTTCTAAGTTTCCAACCTAAAATACTAGAGGTTCAACAAATAATGAAGCTGACCCATCTAAAAAACAGAAACTCAAAAAAACCTTCCAAGAAAAAACGTACTAAATGCCAAAAAAAGTTCTACCATTTAGGATAACACAAAAATATATGGACATCTTCATTCTGTTTCTTCTGTCAAAAACCATGCTGCAATGAAAAGCATGTTAAAAATATTTGCGTTAATTTCAATAAGCACGACATAAAATTGAATAAGTATTAATAAATGTATATAAACTTTTGAAAAAAATGGCTTTCACTGAAGTATGTATCAAAAACGATGCATAGCTAGAATTATGTTCTATTTTTTAAGTTCAATCTACGGTTAACAGTTGGAAATTTGTTTAGTTTGGGTTTAAGGCCAGCATAACTTGATACTTAATTCTTTCCATGAAAGCGAAATACATGTCAATTCCGCAAATAATTGCAACTTATTTTTTATTGGTTTCACGATCAAATTTCAGCATTCCTTTTTTTAGGAAGCTTTAAATTTTGTATTCTATTTCGGCTTCCTGAGTACGCAAAAACACAACTAATACTACAGTAGTACAAAAGTTGTCAAAGTTAACTATAAAATTTAGATTTTGGGGTATTTCTAGTAGTAGTCTTACTAAGTGCTATATTTGCGGATAATGGTAGATCTAGTTCACCTTGAGCTTGAACCATAGGACCGCCATAATATATCTTATATTTTAAACATATCTAGAAGTGTTGCACCGAACAAATAATTTAATTTTCCATTTTTTTGGTTTGTTGGAAAAATATTTTTTTTAAGCCAGCTCCCAATTTTTTGAGCACATTTGCCTCCCTATTCATTTCAGGAATGCTTTCAAAAATTTACTTAATGCGGCAATAATAGGTCTTATTTAAATAAAGGCATCCATAATTAGATTCGTTGCGATAAGGCTGGATGTTTCTGTTATTAAAATTAACCATTTTTTAATTTTATTAAAACGATTGCGTGACGTTTGTTTCTTTACTATTTGTTTACTGTTTCCAGTTATTATCTATAAGACCAGTAATCTCTTACAGTTGAATTATTTATATTTGTCATAAAGGAAAGTATCCCAATATATTTTCTTAAATAAACTTATCAAAAATAAGTGTTTCAGTTCCAACATATTTGATTGTTACGTCGACTATATGTTGCTCTGAAGTTTCAGGAAACATGTAGCTTTAAATTTGTTATGGTGGTGACAGCTTTTTTACATTTTCTAGTATTTTTAACTTTTGGTCATTACACTGTAAATGCTCTTCTTTTCATAAGACTACCTCAAACTTACAATTAATTTCTAAATTAGAAAATTTAGAGAGAAAAACGTTCCAAGCTTTTGTAAGTGGAGAGAAGGAACATTTTTAAAATGATTGGACGGATGAACGCAAAACCTGCAGATTTACGAGATTTTAAGTTACAAGACTCTGCGTCGACCAGAGTTGTATTATTATTTATGATATCAAGAAAATATAAAACTAAGGTCAAAATTGTTCTTATAAATTTATTTCTCTTCCTTCATATGGTGTGCTCTTTTCGAGGTCCAGCCTGCATTCTTATTTCTTCTTCACAACAATCACTTTTATCATCCAGATTATCTATACTGTCACCACCTATATGGACTTCGATGTGCGCGTGCGGTATGGTGGCGGAGGAAGTGGTGCATGTACTGACGGAATATACATTTTACGGTGACCTTAGAGGTTTCGGCTGAATGGGGATAGTTCGTACCGGTACGGGCTGGGACTTTAGTAGGGTGGTTGAGAACAGACGGTTGTTTGACAAGCTTGGCGAGTTCGCTCGTGCTGCTTTTGCCAGGAGAACGACCAGACCTGCTTTGGCTGACGGGACTTAGTGGAAGTGGCTTCTGGACGGTCTTCCGTAAAGCCGTTGTGCACGATTGTCGCTGTAAGTGTCCGCTCAGGTCATAACTGTTGGGTCGTCTGTTGTTGGCTGCTTATGGTTGTCGCAGCCGTTTTTGATGTCTGGCGTTCATCGGCTTCCACGTTGCATGTACGGACGCTGGGGAGGCGTTTCGCCCTTAGGGGTATCACGTCGACTGTGTCTTTGGGATCACTTTTCCTGAAGGTGCCTTGGTTCCTGCTGGCTTCTTTCCCGAGTCTTGCACCGTGGATGACTTCGCACTCTTTGGACAACAATTTGCCGCTCTATTGGATTTGGTCGCTTGGAATGACGCTGGGTCACCCGTGAGGGGGCTCACGGCTCATTAGTGTTTTTTGTTGTCCTTGCTGGTGTCAAATTGTATGGCCAAAGTGTCGCTCGGGGGGGCGGCTGTTCAATGTTTGTGTTTTTGTCTTTTTGTGTTTTGTTGTTTGTTGTTCCTGGGGTGACCAGTCCCGGACTTTTAAGTCAAAACTGGAAGTAGTTTCGGCTACGAGGGGTTACCAGTCCCTGAACTATTTGGAGTTAAACTAGAAGTAGCCTTGGCTACGAGGCCTGACCAGAAGCTTGTCATTCTAAATCTGGTATCATGGGTGTCAGGAGCCCCTAGAACCTCGGTTCTAGCCTGACAATGGTTGAGGCCCCTTCGGCAGCAAAGTGGTGGTGGTTTGGACCCAAATCGCAGGGAGAGCTTCTGCTCGATGTGGAGTTGCATTGCAACCGGGTGCCGTGACCCATAGAACGGTAGGAGTTTTAGATGGGCTCCGCTCCTCACCAAGGGGGAAGGCATACCCAAATGTATGTCTTCGAATTGGTACCCATGGGTGATAATTTTCCATGTTGGCAAATTATCATCCATGTGGGCGTTGGTGGACGCATTGTTTTCACCTTGTGTTGAGAGCACTGTGGGATTGGGCCAACGCGGCAGGTATCCACATAAATCTTCAACACTCTGCCATCACCTATATTTCATCTATTGCAAAGTAAATCACAAACTTCTTCATCAGCCATTATTTTTTTATTACTTTTTGCAAAACTTGCACAGTTTTTTTTACAAAAATATATATGAATCAAAAATTTGAGTTTAAAGTGATTACATAGACAATTTAAATCAGTCAAATATATGCAAAGTGAAAGCAAGAGGAACTGCTCACACAAAAGAGCTTGAATAGGATAAAGGATTCGCCTGGAACTCGTTATGAGGTATATATTTTGAATCAATAAATAATAGATTTTGAATCGCTTCATATAAAGTGTAAGAACCAGAACTTATATATACCCTGAAGAACCAGTAATGTCAATGGTTTTATACCAGTTTTCTTCCCTCTTATAACTTTGGAAAATAAAAAAGAGATTTTGCAGCCTGTGAAAATAAAAACTTTGCATCCGAACTACACTACAGTTGCAATGCAAGCCATTTCAACAGTTAAGGTTATCTCGATACTTAAAACCCAAATATCTATTAAAGTTTTCTAAGCCTTATGGCAACATTTTTGTATGCCAAGAAAGGTTTTTTTGTGATTTGAAAAGAAAGAAAGATAAAATTGTCTAGCATAGAAGAAAAGATATATATTTTTGCCATTTTCCTACAAGTGTTTTGGTTGACAGATAGCTTGTTAGCATTTGGGTGAGTTACTTATAACGTTTTTTCTTTCTTTGTTTAATATAAAAGTTGAAGAGATAAAATAATATTCAGATTTGATTGAAAAGTAGGAATATTTCATAATCAACAAATTTCTAATGTCAACATAATCTTAACAGCAATTCTCTAACACTAAAAAGATTGTGTTCTGAAAAAGAAGGACTTTGCAGGATATTAATTTAAAAATGTGGTCCAGTATTGATATATACTTGACTGATATTTCAACAGCATTTGTCAATGAAGAATAACACTTCTTGCAAATTCACATTCATTTTTTTTTTTTTTGACAAAATGTAAAATTGCAATATTTTCCTAACTTGTCATAATGATGGCAGCTCCCGCATGACTGCATACAGTGGCAAATTTATTTCCATATATTTGTAAATTTGACTTTGACTTAAAAAAACTTTTTATATTTTTCTTAGAAATGTCTTTTTATTCTGATATACCCATACTGCTATGTATACCATATTGTATTTGATTGTGTGAGTGTTTATCTGTATGCTCAGCAAGCGTATGTACTAGGTGCTAACAAAAATTATCAAGTCAAGGTTAAAATTATAAAATTTTTATTGTTTGAACTTAAATGTAAAAAGTTTTATTTTTACTTTTTTACATTTTATTTCTTAGAAATTTTTTAAACATTTATTTTATTTTTGTACGTTTATTTTTTACACACGCAATTCAGCTAAATTATATGTATAAAATAAAAATGTCAATACATATACCGGCATAAAGCCAACCTTAAATGAAAACTTGCAACTTTTTCTCAAGAATAGATATAAACTTTTATTGCCATTTAGGTGAGACAAAGGTAATTTGGTAGTAAATGTCAGCTTGAAAGTAAAACACTTTAAACTTTATACTTTAAAAAATAAAATATTTGTTTTTTTTTATAAATTTTTTTATACACATAATAAAATTGAAATTGACTTTCTTAATTGTATCCTCTTAAAAAAAATCTCTTCACAAAACATTACAACCAAAAATTTAGAATTTGAAAACAAGCAAATCGGGGTTTTTGGTATTTGTGTATACATGTATATAAGTATTTACTAACACAAATTCACAGTTTATAAAACTAGCAATTAACTCGCTACTTCGTGAACGCAGTATTATATATTAACTAAAACAAATCAATAAATACCAATATGCAGGTTTTTAGATTACTTCGTCCAGAATCTCCAATTTACTATTTTTAAAATATGCAATAATGGAAACAAAAATATGAAAAAAGTACTTTTATTTGTCATAGTTTCATATTTTCAGAATCAAAGTTATAAGACAGTACATAAAACTACCATAAAAGTGAAAAAGGACTTTTTGTACACTTAGTTGACTTTTAGCATCACCTGGGTTCGAGTTCTTTAACTCATATTTCTAGAACCAATATGTTAAAAAATTTAAAAAATTACAAGAAATTTAAATAAAGGACAAAATAGATCTTTGCCTCCTTCCGACCTCAATATGGGGCAATATTATAACATAATAATTAAATCTTGGATCATAATCATAATACATACCAAAACTGCCAAAAATATAAAAAAAAGTACTTTGTGGCCACTTAGTAGAGTTTTGACTTCAATCTTGGCTAATAACCTCTAACTTATATTTCTCTCCTCATTATTCCAAAAAAAGTACCAAATATTTTGTTTAGAATTTAAAAAAAGTACCTAAACAAGTAAGAGCGCTATATTCGGCTGTGCCGAATCTTATATACCCTTCACATTGGTCTTTAAATATACCCAGCCGAGTAATTTTGTACTGCAAATAATATAATAAAAAACCTTGTGCGTGTTTTAAAGCCCATAGAAAAAATAACAAAATTTTAACGTTCGTATGAATAATAGAAATAGATGAAGAATATTTGAGGTCGAGAGTTTTTAAAGTTTTCGACATTATTCGTATTTAAAGGTTAATAAAACTTATTAGATGTTCTAGTCCCCCTGCTCTTCACCAAGTTTTTCCCCAAAATGTATGAATTATTTGATTATTACTTTTTGTAGAATATTCGAAGTCGATAGCTGTAATAGTTTTCCAGAAGTAGCGTATCGAAAATTGTTTAAAAATTGTTAATTTGTATGGGAGCTACCCCTTCTTCACCCCCCATCCGAAAATCTTTTTCTTCAGAGCGTAGCCCTTAATGTCCAATTACTTTTTGTAGAACATTTGATTTCGATATATGTTATAGTTTCTGAGATATAGCATATCGAAAATTTAACAAAAAATTGTTAATATGTATGGGAGCTACCCCTTTTTTTGCCCCCACTCGAAAATTTTTTTCTTTAAAGCGTAGCCCTTAGCGTGCAATTACTTTTTGTAGAACATTTCATTTCGATATCTGTTATAGTTTCCGAGATATAGCGTATCGAATATTTGAAAATAATTGTCGATTTGTATGGGAGCTACCCCTTTTTTTGCCCCCACCCAAAAAATTTTTTCTCTAAGGCGTAGCCCTTAGCATGCAATTACTTTTTGTGGAACATTTTAAGTCGATAGCTGTTTTAGCTTACGAGATATAGCGCATAAAATATTTCACCAAATTTGTGCAATTGTAGAAAAAATACCCCTTCCCCTGGTTCTATCTGAAAAAAATTTTTCCATTATTAAGGTCCCTTCTTTAGGAGTATCCGTGCCAAGTTTTGTGGCAAGAGTGACTATACTTACTGAGATATATAGGGATATATGCACGGATTTTGTCCTAAAAAAAATGGGTTACTCTGGGTTTTCGCTTATATCTCGGTCAATAGTGAACCGATTTTATTGATTTTAAATAGCGATTGTCTCCAGGATATTTGTGATAGTTTGACACCATTAACTGGTCTGTATCTTTTTATTTGACTCCGGAAACTTGATTTCAACAGACGGACAGACGGACAGACGGACAGACGGACATCGCTAAATCGGCTTCCCTATCTATAAGGATCCAGAATATATATACTTTATGGGGTCGCAAATGAATAATAAAGAAATTACAAACGGAATGACAAAGTGATATATACCCTATCACTATGTGAAGGGTATAAATATATAAAAAATAAAATGTACCCTTTTTTTGCTCCTTATAATCAAATCACAAAAAGGAGCTTAAAAGTTCCTATATAGAATTTAAACCCTTTTTTACCATTTAAGGTAAAAACATCAAGAAAGCACAATAACCATTTATTCAAGTTTTTTAGATCTGGTTTAGAAATAACAAAAAGTACCGAAAAAGAAACAATATGTAATTAGTACCCTCTTTACTACCCCTTGCGGTAAAAAATTTCTAAGAAATACCGAAAACATATTGAAACTTTGTCGAAACCTGCCGAAAGTAGTTTAAACTATTTTTCTGTCTTTGGTGGTTTGGATGTTTAAAAGGTACCTTCAAACGACCATTATCATTATTTCCCCTTTTGTACCTTTTAATTACAATTACCATTTACAATTAAAAAAAAATTCAGAGTATATATTCAAATTTCTCCAGCACCACCGAACGCAATTTAATTAATCATTCTACTTTTAATGGTTTTGAAATTACGAAAAGTAACCAAAAAGTACCAATATGCAATTTGTGCCCATTTTATGTCCCTTCTGGGCCAAATTTTACAAAAGTATCAACAACATATTCACATTTTGTCTGCACCTTTCGAACACAGTTTAAATAATCATTCTACCTTTATTGGTTTAGAACTTACGAAAAGTACCTGCGGGGCAAGATTTTTAAAAAGTATCAAAAATAAATTCATATATTGTGCAGATTTTTCAAACGCGATTTAATTTATATTTTCATTTTTATTCGCTAGAAGTTATAAAAAGTTCCTAAAAGCACAAATTAAAGTTTTAACAATTTTAAACCGTTTTTTATTGTTTAGGGTCGAAATTTTGAAAAAGTGTCATATCTTTTCGAGAATCACATTTTTATCTTAGTTTGCTTAGAAGTTACAAACCAGACCTGAGCACTATAAAAATTAAGTTTTTTCATGAGTAAAATTTCAAAAAAGCATTAAGCACGAATATCTCTAAACTAAGAGCCAAATACGGTGCTTTTAATTTTTTTTACCGCGTAGAATTAAGGCGATTTTAGCATTCCGTTTTTACCATGTTTGGTCCATTTAAACCCTCTTCGTGTCCAAATTTCCCAAAATAATTTCTTTGTGGATCAGTATATCGTGAGAGATACCCACAAAGTTCTCTAGCTTTACGCATTTGGGCTGTGCAATGATGAATCAGTCAATCAGCGTCATTCAGTCAGTCATCCCCATTGCCCTAAAACTTAAAAAAAATAATATAAAAAATTTGAATCAGCTATATTAAATACTCTATTCTACTCTACTCCACTCTAACTTCTATTTGCATTATCTAATGGTAAAAGAGCTTTTTTATTATTGCTGAACATAACTATGATTTTACTTAATTTTCAATAACCCGTTTGCAACATGTTTTGCACTAAATATACCAGTACTAGGCAGGCAAAGCAAAAGTAAAATTTAATCTAAGCCATATTAATGAACTTTTTCTTTGCAGTGTAAATTCAACATTCAAGTATCATTAATTTCTGCATTTAATTTGCTTTATTTTAACAACATTTAGGAGGTGCGTTTGTCCATATATTTATCACTGCTGCTAAGTATACTCTTTAAGCTGCTGCAGCAACAACTATAATTTGTTGTGCAACTCATTGCAATAAATATGGAAAAAATTTAGCTATTTTTGTTTTCCTAAATTTTTAGTATAAAACAATAATTCATAATAGACATTTAATGCCTCTGGTTATATGAGTTTATATGGGTGAATTCATGTTTGTGTGTATGTTAGAGTGTTTTTGAATTAGTCGAAATAAAAAGGGCTCATAAAACAAGTTTATTTTTTGGAATTTTTTGTTGAAAATAAAAGTCTGATTTAAACGTTACGTTACAAGCTTTTAATTGAATTGAAGACTATGATGTTGATATAATGACGTTAACATACATAGATGTCTTGGTAAAAGCCACGCGCATAAGTCGATTAGTTGAAGAACTGTTTTTCCAAACATAATATATGAACAATTGTAAAACCTTTATCGCACATTGTTTTGTTGGCAAGCAATTATATGAAACTAAAAGAAATGCTTTTCGACAGATGTCGGTTATGCTGGACCATTATATTCCCAGCAAAAAATTTAAATATATTTGAATAACATTTGGGAGCGGACTCCTGGCTAATGATGGACCGACCGGCCAAAAACATATGCAAAAGAATTTGTCGACAGGGTAATATCTACAGCTGCTATAAATGTCCTTTTCCGGACGGAAACTTTAATTAGGCATCTTATATAAATTTCGTGCGACCGTTTGGTTTAACTGAAACTGGGTCTCAGGTTATTACATACATTGTGTGTGCATAGTGAATTTTAACAATAAATCGTAGCATGTCGCAGCTTTTAATTATACCGAGCTGGTTATAAAGAGTCCTAAAAAATTCTCAATTAGCGTATTTTCAGGCAGAGATTATGTCCTATGTTATTAAGTTGTATCTACCGGGTGATATTATCATCTTATCTGGTTACAATGCGGAACTAAAAGGCCTCTTTAAGGGTTTTAGAATCAGCTAGTTTAACCAAGCCTATTCATTGACAAATTATTTACTGCTTTTTATTTAAATTTCAAAACTATTGTATAGGTATAGGGGCTGGCATTGAATTGTACTTTTTAAAAAGAATAGATTTTAATGTGAACATTAATTGGAAAAACCATTGCTATGGACTCACTGCTCTAAAGCTCAGTAGTATTGTATTATATACGTAACAGCTTAAGTGCAAATTTTATATCAGAAAAAATTTATATTCTGTAGATATTATCCCAACTAAAATCTGTGGCCTTTAGCGTAGGACAATTTTCAAGTATTAATGGAAATATAGGTGTGTTTGTATGTATTTAAATTACATACGCTAAGCCGCTCAACACAAAATTTTGTAAAAGCTCTAGAAACTTAAAAACTAAAATGGCATTTTGAGTGTTACATAACATGAAATTTGTGTTTCAAATTTCCAACTGCACTTAAGTATTTGTGTTGATATGTGTACGCGTGGATGCAATTTTTTACGTCAGTATGCGTTAATGTAAGGGTAAGCATATGATAACATAACTTAAGTTTTATATAATAATGGGAGTGCCTGCATTTACTGTGCGTTAGCAGTCCTCTAATACATAAATATATGAGAATGTAGTTGGCTAAGATTTTAATGGCGTTTTCAGAAATATTTTTATAAATATGTGAACGCATTTACGTATGTTTAATTGAAAATATTAAAATGTTGAAGAACAATATAAAATAACATTTTGTGTTTTTTTTACATTTTACAAAAGGTTTCTCTAAATTATAAAATATTAATGCTTAAATAATTATTTTTTTTAAGAAGGCAGTATGACTTACTGGAAAAAGATTTAGCTGGCTAGTTTTTATATAAGTAAGAATAATTTTAAAGAATATATGGCATTTTCACTCTAAAGAATGCTTTTGAAACGTTCACGTATAATAAAAAAAAAAATAAATGATAAATCAGATACCCACATATATTTAATCGAGACTTTTTTAAATTTAAATGGGTTTTACATTAAGCTATGTTTAGTTTTTAGTTAAAATTTAAAGGATTTAAGGACTATTCGTTAAAAAAATTTAAAAAAACTCCTATGAATTTATACACATATTTAGGTATCTATTATGACATGCACGTGCTACGTTGAGCCCATAAAATGCAACATTTACTGAAAACTAAAACAACAACCTTTAACAAAACCAATGTGAATGCTCCCTCACATATCAGGTGCACTTTATGCAATTTTATATCGTGCTAAATCGCATACCCAGTTTTATGAGCACACTTTTACCCTAATAATTATGCTCTTCAGCACACAACCTCTGGCATTTAAGTAAGTGGTACTTTAGACAAAATGTATCATTTTTGTAAAAATATGCACTTATATGAATAATAGAAACCAACTAAAACGGATTTGTACTAAAATTGTAAATACACACTTAAAGCCTAACGACTTTTTTAATTGTTATTCAGAAACTGCTTATATTTAATAATGTTGTTTTCTTTTTTAAGAATAAAATTTTAGTAATTTACCACCCAATATACGGGGTAGGGACTTTATGCTTCTTTATGTTTGTAACACTCATAAATAGCAGTCTGAGAACTACTTTTAAGTATAAGGATCGAATCGTTGCCACTTTTTTAATTAACTTAAGTATGTTCATCTATATATGCATCTGCCTGGATGGGTGTCAATGTATTAAAGTAAACAAAGTACAGGTTAAAGTTTTGAAGGTATTTTAAAGAAATTTTGTCCAAAAAAGTTTTTTGGCACTGGCACGAAGTCTATTGTTTGTGATGATTGGTCCGCCAGCAATAAAAATTTTTATCTTTAACCGATTTTAATATTGCTCCTTCTTCAGAAAATTTTTCACATATCAATAACTTTATGACATCTAGTGGTGCTCTGAATACAAATATTATTTGTCCTTTTGTGATGAAGCTCTAATATAAATGACCTTCCAGAAAAAGGATTTTAAACACTATCTGGCTCAAATATTTTTTTAATTGGCACAAAGTTTTCCATATGTTTTTGATTTCGACTTCACCAACTTTTATACAAAATATTAATTATTCCCGGGAGAAGAATTTTAGGTTTAGCACCTCGAATTCGACTATTTATTTACAAAATATTATTTTTATTTATCAACTTGTGACCAAATAATGAAAAGAATCCTATAATAAACCATTTTAGGTTTGTCATTGGTCGCATACAAGTTCATTTAAACTATAGAAATTGGTGTCAAACTATCCCTTCAATATCTGCTGCTTCAAGCCAGCAAAATCGTTTTACTACCGATGTCAACTTTTTGCGATTCCCAGTCTATTAAGGACCAAATTTATACAGACTTTTAGTAGAAAACTTGGTTCAAATACTTCATAGATGGAAAACCATATCTGGAAAAAAATTTTTTTTTTATGAAAATATAAATTTTATTTTTCGTGCCGTACATCTAGAGCATATATCGACCTTAAACGTACTTTAGCCCTAATGACAAAAATATTTTTATAGATTATCGGTACGCCAAATCACTGAACTGTTAGAATCATAAACTTTAAACCTAACAAGTTATGTAGCAATATCTATTCAAAAAAGCAAACTTTGTAAAGCTTGCTATTTAAAAAACCAGGCTACCTATTGGCTTCTATTCTGCACACAAAATAATTTTGTTATGCTATTTAGGGTTTAAAACAACTTTGCTGCATGAGATGGATGGGAATACGGGTAGATCAATGGTTTTCAGATTCAGCACATCCAAATAAAGTGCTTTAGGTAATTTTTTTTTTGTTATTTTTTATATGAATGTTAATATTAACCTTAAACTACTGTGGTGGTGGTAAATTTTATCCTCTCTTATTTATTTTTAAATTTACTCTCTTCAGTTAAGCGCTATCAATTTTATTATCTTTGTATCTTCTTATAATCCTATTAATATTATTCAGCTGTGTTTTGATCATCGTTGGTGTCGTATAAGTGGACATTTACACGTTCTGGTGTAAAAATTACAACTCGTCCGGGCATACATTTTTTTATTGGAAATATTTTTACCCCCACATCGGAACTAGCGTAAGTATATGTAAAATAAAATACCACTCCTCAGGTTTAGCGTTAGTTTTTCATGGAATCATTTTGACTACTCCTACACTTTAACGCAATTTATTTCTACGGACTATGTTAAATTCCAGAAAAATAAATGATTTAGAGATAGCCAGATTGCTAAAAGATGATGACGAATTCAGCGACGTTGATGACGAAATTGCCGATACTTCGAGATAACATAAGTAGCATTTTACGACTAGACTCCGTGACTCCCCCTCCAGTAGAGCCGACCACAGCTGCTAGAAAGCTGTGCTACATCTGCCCTAGTAGGTTAAAGCGAAAGACAACACATGTTTGTCTGTTTTGTTGCAAGCCTATGTGTATGGGATGTAGTAAACGCGTATGCGTGAATTGTGCAAATAAGGAGTTAGATTAGTAAAATTCCTAAAAATGAAGTGATCTCAATTTTTTTTACAACATAATTTTTCTTTGTTTTCTTTTATTTTATTAATGTTATACATTTGGCTGTGAAAAAATGCCTTTCATGTTTAATTTTTTTTTATTTTATACGTTTTTTTAAAGCTATTTTTGTTCCTTTTTTTACTTTTAAGAAAATTGAATATGAAATAAAATCCTTATTTTGTTCAACTAGAAGATTGATTTTTTTATTTTATTACTTTATTTATTTAAAAAATGTATTATCTAATTCAAGTTAAAAGCAAAAAATTAAAAAAAACCTTTATATGGCAAAATTTTCTAAAAATTAAGAAGGGGTAAAATTTACCACCACCACAGCATATACGCCAAAATATTTCACCTCAGTAGTTAAAGGTTAAAAAAATTGTTTTTTTTTATTGAATTTAAACTAAATTTAAATTTTTAACCAAAACCTTGAATTTATATGGGTTTTCAAGATTTTGTAAGTATCATCAGTGTTTTTATGGTTTTATGCAAGTTCAAATTGTGGGATTTTTTTTGAATACATTAACCGCATAACACAAAATCTGAGTGGGTTAAAATAATGTGAATTAGCTTCCTTCAAATATGTAGTGTTTTGTCATTACTGGGGCGTATGAGAAACAAATCAATTAGAAATGTTATTAACACTTACCCGCATAGAAACGTAACAATGTACATTTGTAGTATTTTTAGTTTACTGATGCGTATGAGTAACAAATCAAGTTATTAATGTAAACACTTACTCGCACAGAAACGCATATAAAAAAAAAATCAAAAATAATTTAATATATTTTTGCAAACTTCTTCAATTAAAAAACCCGTTAGCTGCCCAGACACAACACATTTAATTTTTTTTTTTCATATTTATTTTATTATTGTATATTAACTTCTTCACTGAGGGAAAAAAGACGTTGCAAAATCGACCACGGCTGTGGTCAACTTGACACCCTTACGTTGTCAATTTTTTTTAACAACGTCCGTTGTCAAATTGTACACAAACGTGCTCAAATTGACCACATACGTTGTCAGTTCAAACTCTAGAGGCAAAATTTTTAGTTATTGACAACGTCCGTTGTCAAATTGTACACGAACGTGTTCAAATTGACAACGTATCGGTGTCAAACTCTCTGCTAACGCCGTAATATTTAGTTTTTGACAACGCCCGTTGTCAACTTGAGCACGTTTGTGTACAATTTGACAACGTATCGGTGTCGATTTCTCTGCTAACGCTAAAATATTGGAAAATGTTCATTATTTTGGTTTCAGTCAAAAGTGTTTTACGAAAATTTTTCAAAATGGAACAAAACCACGAAATTCAGTTATCTGAGAACATAAATCTTCTTGGTGAGTTACTAGAATTAAATGGTGATGTGGTAGTGGTCAGTGATTCATGCTTTGCAAGCAACAATATTGCCGAAGACAGTGACGATGCTCAACTCATGGAATTATTAATATGGAATCAATTTTCAAGTATTTAAAATGTAAGTAAATTAAATTTAAATTAACATTTTAATATTAACGATAATAAACATATATTTCGGGTTTTTTAGCTTCACAAGTAACATTAAGAAGCTTGCCCTATTGAAAGAAAGAAGATTTGAAGGAAGCAGTGCCACCATTAGGGCTGCGTGTAGAATTTAGGGAGAAGCTTTTTTGCTGGAAACAAATGAGGTAATATTTATGATTTTGATAAACACAGTTCATTTATACCCTATGAACAATGGAAAAGTGTATTTTAGAATTAAGTTTATTTAAGTTTTTGTACTTTTATTTGAAACAATATTTTCGTTTAATAAAAACAATGTATTATTAATTTTAAACGGTTTTTTCATTAAAAAGAAACGGAATGGGAACGGAACAAGGGTTTATAAATCAACAACGAACGGTGTCAATTTGACACCGGTTGGTTGTCAATTTGACAACGCTTGGGTGTCAATTTGACAACGGTTGGTTGTCAATTCGACACCGGTTGGGTGTCAATTCTACACCGGCTGGGTGTTAATTCGACACCGCGATGGTGTCAAATTGTACACGTATGGTGTCAGTTTAACAACAATATCGTTGCAAATACTGCGTTGTCGAATTGACACCATACGTGTACAATTTGACCACAAACGTGGTTGATACACTTTCGACAACGGATGTGGTCATTTTGACACCGTATGGTGTCAATTTTTTTCTGGGTGTTTAAACTATCAAGAAGGATTCAAATCTTAAGAACAAGTGTTTAATATTTTTCCAGTCACTGCCAGACTAAAATTTATGTTCTCAAATAAAAAATTCACACCAAAATTTGATTTTAAAAAACCTCTCTCTCTTTTTAAAAAGTCTCTGCATAATTGGAAAACCATGCAACGAAACTAATGATGTATGTATAAACGGTAAATAAATTATTAACAAGTATAGATTTTAACTGTGTTTCTGACAATTTTGTTTCAACCATTCAGTTTATTTACTTTATTTTTTTTTGAGACCAGAACCCAATAAGGCATTGCTACGCGTTCAATATATATTCTGATATTTTATTTACAATCCGTATAAAAACCTTAATTAATTGTGCTACATTTTCAAGTAGGGTTTTTTCTTTTTTTTTTTTTTGTTTATTTTTCCATTGAATGTAAAAGTTTAAAATAGATGACTTTACTAAAACGGTGTCAGATAATACAAACGCTTAAAAATGTCTTTAATTAAAATGATAATGTCATTGCAATTTTTCTTAAATCATTAGTTTGAAGCCCAGTAGATTTTTTTTAAGAAAAAATTCGAACATATGTGTAATAATATCGAGCCTTTGGTGCAATACCGTAGTAATCCAAAAAATCGTGAACTGAGAAAAATGCATTTGAAGTTTTGAACCATCTTTTTGATAGTATTTTCGTTTACTAAAGTTATTTTTTTACAAGTTTTTAAATAAAAAAGAATGTTTTTAAATAAAAAAAGGCCAAAAATTATTAAAAATATGAAATATTTATTTATATTTAAGTACTTTTTATCAACCTATCAATGATGTATCGTTATTGTCACAAAACCTATGATAAACTTCAAAATTAATTTGAAATATATCGTTATAGCAAATAAACTTTTAACTATTTTTTTTTCTAACAAAGTTGTAATATGAAATAATACAAACAAGTAAAAAAGAAATCAAATTATGCAGTTGTGTTTCTGTGCCTAAAACGTAGCAAAAAATAATATTGCTTTATACTTTTTTTGTAAATTGCTTTCTGTTAGTAAATTTCTTGTCATAAAAGGAAATATTTCATTATTGCAAATAAATATTGTTGGAAATACCTACAGGCAATAAAGACATTTTTAACTGTAGAATCTGAACCGTTAGAGGTGGAATCATAATCTTTTTTTCTTTAGATAGATATTTCCCCAAAGATAATTTCTGCATACCCAGCTCAAAAAATTCAAATTTTGAGTTACTACGGTATTGCACCAAAGGCTCGATATGTACGTGTTTTTTGCTTTGCTTATAACTGTTAAAAATAATAAATCTGGTTTCTTTTTTTTGATTTTATTTAATTTATCTAGAAAGTGCTGAAAAATTTATTGAAAAAAATTTGGGTGTGCTTCTGAAAACTTTAAAAACTATCTGTTGGAGCAAATGTCTTTAATTAATGCTTCTCATATAGAGTTTTTTGTATAAACAGACATTCGAATATGCACACAATTATAGTCTTAATTTTCTTTAACTAACTCTACAGACTAATTTCTTTGAAATATACCTTTTAAACATAGTAAACACATTTTTTTTATTAAAGTGATTTTCAAAACTGTAGAGCATGTAACCATCCAATTAAATTGAGCTTCAGTTTTTGATAATTTTTTCATTCATGCATTTAATTCTGATCAAATGTTAAACAAGAATGACTATGTTGTCTTTGGTTCTAAAAATAATGCAATGGGCCTACACTTTTAAAGACAACTTAGATTTTTTTCTTAAGACATATGGTTTGGGGTATTTGTTTAAACAATTTAAAATGTCAATTAAGCCTTTCTTTAGATAAAAATCGAGCATATTTTTATGCAAAGATATAATTTATTGTGGATATTTTAAATTTTTCTTATATATAAAAATAAAATATTTTTTTTTAAACTTTTATTTTGTCAGTTTACGCTTTTGATCGAGACTCTATTAAAAAATTCCTATAATAAAATATATCCCAAGGATCTTTAAAATTCTTTGTTTTAAAATGTAAAGGTTTTCAACAATTCCCTTAATTTTGGTGACAGCATACATACATACAAAAACTATATGTTCAGATATTTATTTTGAAAAAGGATTTCATATTCAACTATTTTATATACTTTCAGTAATTATTTGTTCAAGTAAAATTTTATTTCAACACGTTCGTCATGCACACTTTCCCGTTTTTGTTTGCTTAAATGCATTCATTTGTTTTTTATCAACAAAAAATTATTCTTCATATACAAACCAAAATATTTTTGTTTGGAGAGAAAAAAATAATCTTAAGAAAAACAAAAAAAAAAAGATAAAATTAGTGCTATGTTTAAAAAGTAACAAACGCAGCTAATGAGTCTCAGTCAGTGTAAAGAAATTTGAAAAAAGTGGAAGCAGGAAGTACTTATTAGGTTCTCGTTTTAATTTAAGTTCTTTGTTTAATTTTCCTTTACAAGGATGCGCAAATTAATGTAAAAAGTTTTTGTAAAAACTGTTGACACTAGTCTTTACCTCAAACTATTTATTATAGTATAATCGTATCCGATTTTTTCTACTTGCCTTAAAACCGGCAGTTACCTAAGAGAATAAAATAATTTCTGGTTTCATGTAAGACAAATGAGAAATCTTCCTTTATAATATTTTTTTATTTTATTTAAAACTATAAAACAAAAGGTTAGTTTTATTTGGAAGTTACATAATGGGGGCTAAAATTGTGCTTTTAATTACTGCTAAAAAAATGAAAAATGCGACATGCGAAGCATATTTTTAAACTGTTTTGCGCAGAATTGCAGAACTTAAGTACTTTTATCGAAACTAAATCTCTGACATTTAATTTTAAAATTATTATAATTTTTTTCAAATGACTTATTTTTTCAACTGTCTTTTCAGCCATATGTTTTCAAGTATACGTCGAAGGCCTAAAAGGCGGTCGAATATCTTTGTGAATAAATTAGTTTTTGTCTCCAGTTACCGTATTTGATTAAATTATGGGCGATTCCATACATAATGGCGAACAATTTCTTGTACATAATTTATTTTATTTGCTTTATAAGAAATTAATAGGGTAATGTACTAAAAAATAGGCTCTTCTTTTTTTTTGTGTTGTAATAAAAATTTCATAAAGGCTATATTTTGTAAAAATTTTTACTTTAGAAAAAAATGGTTAGAAAAAAACGGTTAAAACATTTTAAGCCACAACACAGCGGACCCTATAAGCACATTAATTTGTAGAAATAAATCACTAGAAGTGGCACGATATCACGCAGAAAGAAGCATATTTAATTGAGTGTTAGTTGCACTTTTCTTATAAAAATTAACTGATATAAGTCATGCCAAATAATTTCACACATTCTTATATTTCTACAAGGAAGCCAAAAAGAACTTGGCTTATTGAAAAATGCTCTTGTTTTGGCAAATGGCGGCCAATGTCAAATCTGTTTTGGTATTTGTGAACAAGACAGATGTTGAGTACAAGTGAACAAGCCGTGGAGCGTTACAATCCCCAAAAATAAGGAAAAATCGTGTCTATTTTTTTGATTATTAATTTGTCTGGGCGTCCGGCCCCTACTGCGCAAACACTGCGCCATTTATTCACAAACCTTAAAGAGCATGGGACCACGAAAGACGCTGCCAAGAGCGGCCGGCCCAGGAGCGGCCGTTCAGCCGAGAATTTCTTCGCTTTAGGCGAGGATTTGAGCTGTCACCAGAAACATCGACCAGATGCCGTGCCTTACAATTAGCCATCAGCCGGTCTTCCCTTAAGCGAATTTCGCTCAAAGGTCTGCGCATGGTCCCGCAAAAAGTGCAGTCTATTCATCACTTGCTTGTTAAATGCCGAACGCGTGTAACCCATGCCTTAGCGATCCTCAATCTCAAGGCCGAAGTGGACAATTTTCCGACAAAGATCGTAATAAGCAATGAGGCTTATTTCCACATCAGCGGGTAGGTGAACAAGCAAAGCTATCACTTCTGGGGCACCAAAAATCCACGAGTGATGCATGAGGAGCCATCGCACCCGCCCAAAGGGAATGCATGGTGCACCGTTTATGCTGAAGGAGTAATCGGGTCATTTTTTTTGAGGACGCCGCTTAGCAAACGACAACAGTGGATGATGCGCGCCATAAAGCCATGTTAGCCGACTTTTTTCTGCCGCAGTTGAATTAATTACGATAGGAAGCATGTGGTTTCAACAAAACGTGGCAACGGCACACACTGCTCGAGCCACAACCGATATTCTGTAAGTGGCGTTCCCGGGTCGCCTCATCTCTCGTTTTGTTTATTTACATTGGCCCGCAAAATGGCTCCGTTTAACCGTTTCCGCATTTACCAGAACAAACACGAGATCCTGACAACATTCGGCACGAGTGAAAAAATCTGTCGCCCAAAGTTTTCCCCAAACTTAAAAAAACTTAATAAAACAATCCCGTATAAAAATTAATTGTGACGGCGCCTATTTTACTCACATTATCTTCCCGACTTGACTTACAAAATTCTTAGGGTTCAAGTAAACATAATCAAAAAACAAAATCTTAGATTTTCATGTAGAAAAAAATGAGAGCCAAACCACATCAAATGGCTTCTTTTGGCCCACCTTGTATATGTTTTCGTTGACTTTTTTCGCGACGAATTCGGTATCCCGTTTTCAAGAAAATTTTATACAACGCGACCTAAAAAGCAAAATTCTTAAAAAATTAAATCTTTTTACTTACTTACACCCAACCATATATATTTATATATATTGCAGTCTTTGCTTCAATTAAAATAAAGATCAAAAGTACATTGCTTAGTTAATTAAGAGTTTTTTTTAAAGCATTTAATTTAAATAATATGTCTACTTCTACAATTATCAACAGAAATGCATAATGCATTTTACAACCCTTCTTCTGTAGGGTTACAGACACTAAGTATATTTTAATTAGAAGTCAGCTGTATTTAAATGCCTCGTAAAGTTTTGTACATAAAGTTACTGAAAAAGTAGACGTACAGTAAAATAGCACTTGAATGTCACATTTTCACACTCTTAATGATACAGAAAATGCATTTTGACTGCTAATGATACCAATGGCCTTTTGATACTTATTTTCTTTTTTTACTTTTTATTTTTCTTTTTTTTTTTTTGCATTTCTCCTACTCTTCATTACTTTGGTCGATTTAATCTGTCTATTAGACACATATGCTGTATACTCCACTTCAGTTGTAATTTGAGTTGGCCGACCATGTTTATGAGGCATAAAATTAACTGCATTATTCAAGTTTTAAATATGTCTGCGAATAGAACAGATTAGAAGATTAGTATTTGAAATGAAAAGCTAAGGCTGAGTTAGTGTCAATTTTTTGTGTGTTTTTTTAAGTTTCAGACATTATATGGTGAACTTAGAACGGCAATAAGCAGTTATATAAGTTAATTAATTTTTTATTTTTGTTGCTAGCAATTGAATAATTTAGCAAGGAAATTTTTGTCTTTTAAAGTTATCATTAAGTTTATGGAATTTTGTCAACCTTTCACCACCAAATCATTTGAAGAATCTGGCGCTAAACACCGCGATAAAACAACAAACTGTGAAGGAATGGAGGCCCAAGGCATTCTACCACGAAAGTATTACCGGGGCGGTCGATTTTGTTTCCGATCAAATTTACTAGTGCACACAGAAACCTCTTCTCCCCAGGAAGTTATGCTTTATCATTTTAGAGGGGGAGGGAGGGGGGGGGGAGGTTTAATAAATTCGTCTTTTTAGAGAAGACATTGTTCTAAAGGGAAAACTGGTTGGTAAGGGCATATTCGTTGCACAAACAAAACTGTGGATTTCATTAAGATTTTTAAGGGAAAGCAGTGTATTGCTGGCTAAATTATTGATAATTGGCTTCGGTACTACAAGATGTTCAACAGTAATATCGGGATCTTCACCGAGAGCCGTGCAACTATCAAGTCCTTTCCTGATATATACTTTACATCACAACTAGTGTGCAAATGCCGGGCGTTATTTAACTAGATGGCAATGCACTCTAATATTTCTCTGTGTAGGTGACCATCGTGGGTATCTTGCTAAAAATGGTGCGAAATTGGATAAGAGGGAAATCAACCACTTTTGTGGCATTCCCTTCTCTTCTTGTAATATCTGCCTTAATAAAAACACCAGGTGAATCTCAGGGACCAAATCAGGTACTGAATCGTAATACTCGAAGAAGATAGATGTGAGATGTTCCAAGTCTCTTTATGATATTGGTAAATATAGGTAAGGGATACCGTGGCCGCAACTACACCCCATTTTTGAAGTGGCACACATGCCGGTAGGTTAGGACTGTCGTTTTATGACTTCTCAAAGTATACAGCACCTCTTTTAATTCTGTTCGGCACAGGATGATGGTCGAGCTAAATACTTTGATACCAAAAAACAAGATAGCCCTTCAGTTGTAACCAACCTTACCTTAACAGGTCAATCATTCTTTATTAGAAATAGCGGCTTGTTCAAGAACAGGGATTTTTACGGGCGACTATTGCCAACAATGTAAGTACATTTATCTCTACTTTTGTTAAAATTTTGTATTCTAAGTCAATCTAGTTAATTGTCGTTTTCTCCTTCCATATCTTCCTTCCCTAGGTATCACAAAACGATCTAAAAAACGAACCCAAGTGGCCTGCAGCTTATTCCCTTATCATTTCCATAGCCGTTTGTTCTACCTAACCTTACATATCAAAAAAAAAAAATTGTATTAATCTCTCTTCGCCAACACTAACTAACGTTTGAGCTTCACTCATTTGTCTGAATAAAAGGTATGATTTTTGTTTGTAATGCAATAGGGAGGCAATCTTTTATTTTTGTGATATTTCTAGCAACGCCAAATGAACTGAGAGTAAAGATCATGTTGCACTGTGCGGCTGTGGTTTATATGATTTTTTATTATTTTTTTTATGCAGGTAAATATTTTTTATTATTAAAAAGAATTTTAAACATAAAAGCTTCTGCCATTAATCATATAATTTTTTTTTCATACACATAAATTTTTTAATGTATTTTTTCGCAGGCACATGCAGTACAATATTTGCATTAAAGTAAGAATGGGGCGCTCAAATTAAGATAACGTCTAATACTAACTGTTAAACCTGCATAGGAGCTTTAATAGAGTTTATCTCAAAAATGGTCAAGGTCAATCCACTGTTCATCATGTAGGGAAAGAGCAATGCTGTTTAATGTAAAATTTTTATTCGCAAAGGCTTTAATATTTCACTAAAATTAACAAATTCTAGTTTAAAAACAAAACAAGTATTAATGAAAAGAAGTAAAAAATGCAGAATTTACTTCCTTTGTAAATATTTGACAAACATTATTATAGTTTATAGATGTTAAATATTTTACATACATATATACAACATAACTTTTAAATATAATTTTCCTTAAAAATATTCTTAAATTGTAAAACAAAAAATCTTATATCCAACATAGGATTCTAGTAAAGTAGTATCATACATTTTTTATAAATCATGACAACCCAAAATTCATCATTACACTTTTTTTTAACACCTGTATTAGATAAACCGTTAAGGTGGTTTAATACGAAATGTATTTTACATATGACCTGTCAAATTTTTAACTGCAAAATTGATACATGCCGTTTGAATGCGTGGCAACATTGTTTGTGTGAAACACATATGTAAAAGACACAATACAAATTTTCAGTAAGAGTGCGTTCTATTTTCATCTGACAAAGCATGTGTCATCAGCTGTTTTTAGAACAACAACAAGGAAAATTAAGTTGTTTATTTTGGTTTGAAGGTTATGTCAAATGTAATTACATGCGTACGTGCGAAAGCAAAAATTGTGAACCATCTGTTAAATGATAATTTTGACAGCCCTACGCAATTACATGTGGATTGCAAAAGTGACAACTCATGTGTAAAATACATCTAGTATAAAACCATCTTTATCGAATACCAAAAATTTGTTTGCATTTAGGTTAACTTTAATTTTTAATGGATTTTTTAATTTCCCTACTTTTATTATTATGTTTTTAAAAAAAGTAAAAAAAGCCTCTTATGAAATAATTTTGAGCTGTAACAGTTTATGATTTAGGGTGCCGTATTTCTTTAGCAGTTGACGCCTTATCACACCTACACAACTCAAAGGACAGGTGTGAATGTATTTATTCGTTTGTGTTTTGTAAACTATCTTTGACACAAATAAGCAAAATGCACAATTTTTAAAATTTATGCTTGAATGGACCTTTTTTGAAAACTCAGGATCGCCTGTACAAATACAATAAAAGGATCACTTCGATGCAAAAGGTATATAAGTCCAATTCACAATCCCTGTTGCATTGTTTTTCATCGTAAAACGGAAATATTTTCCAAACAAGAATATTTAGAATTAAAAACCAATACATTGAAAAGTGCGTCATGGTTACGTTTCAAAAAAACACCACATTTTTAAAAAAGTGCAACAAAGTAAAAATTTTAAAATCTATAATAATATAAAATTACATAAAAAAACCAATTTAATTAAAACAAAATAAAATGTTCAAAAAAACTAAATTAAAAATCAATTAGTGTCTAATGAGTGATTGTTGTCATACGTCAACTTTCTTTAAAAAAAATTAAGACTTGAACCCAAAACAATGCAACTTCAAAATTTTTAACGAAAATTGATAGTGGAAACTAGTTCTAATATAGAAGCGACGCAATTTCAAAAAAAAACGCAAAACCAAACGACGCAAAGCAAAGTATTGGTGTGTATGCACCAATTCTTTCTTACGTAGGACCAAACCTAAAGCTAGATTAAAGTTGTTTCAAGTTTAGAAAGTTCCAGATCGCAATAAGGCAAAAAACTAAGAGGTAAAAGAATGACAAAAAAACGCATGTAAAATTTTATAAAAAAAATACACCTGTTAAATGATGATGATTAGTTTTATGTAGAGGCCGACTTTGCAAAACTTCCGGTCAAGATTAATCCTAGAATACTACATGAGGTACAACCATGCCCCCGTTGGTTGGAGAAAATGCAAGTTGTTGTTTTGGTCATGAGCTGTCGATAGGTTTTATAATATTCTTAGATCTACCTATGTAAATCCTTTTAAGATTTGTTTAACTTCCGAACATGACAATAAATTGACTTGATTTGTTCTTGGCCTCAACAGGTGAGTATGTATTCCTAAGTTTATTAATTTATTAATTTTTTTTTATGTTTTAATTAGAAATGAAACCTTCTTGGAACCCTTAAATATTACCCCAATTAGCCATGAGCACAGCCGGAATTATAGGTAGCATCGGGGTTTCAAGGAGGTATGGTTCGTTACACGCCGTTAAAATTATACATGATACGTGGAGGGCCAAGAGGTGAATTAAGTGCAACAAATGTAGACAATCATTAACACTGGTCACCAGGATCCCTTGTTTATTTTTTAAAGCGCTAAAGCCCTTAGCCTGATGTTTAATTTTTAGTAAAATTTTCGGGCTTCAAACTTATTTTGTTTTAAAAACTTCATCTACTGGAGTACTTCGTAGCTAGATTGTGGCCTTTTGAATTGAATCAATATTTACAATTATGTTTTTTAAATATGTTTTTTGAACCTTAAAAATTAATAGAAGTAAATTAATTTGAACGATGAATAAAAAGAATTAATTGCTCGTGTTTTTAAATTAAAAGCATTTGGGTTTTGTTTTTTTGTTCTTTATGAAACAGAACTTAATTAAATCGTCTTTATTAGATTGTAAAACTTAAGGAAAATAAAACTCAACAATTTTTCTTCAAAATAAAGTAGTTTTGTTTGTATCTTAACCGCCCTTAATGCCATTTTTTCTGGATTAAGGACTAAGTTTTTGTCAACAAAAAATAAATTTATTTTTAAAAGCAAAACTATTTTTGTATATCATATCAAGAAATCTATGTAAAAGCACCTAAGCTAAACGCTATTGCTTGTGACGTTTTAAAGCATTAAAAAGGGATCTAAAAATACCGCAGATCAAAGGATTTAAAAGATGTGTTTTGTTACATGCCTTTCTAGTTACACCTGTAAGTTTTCAATAAAATTTAAAATCTGAGAAAATTCTTTAATCCTTTAACTTATCAACACATTGTAAATACTTATAAATTGTAATGCATTTATTCCCTACTTATGCCATTATTACTACGCTTGTGCTAATAAATATTTTTACAACAACAGAGGTAAAAAAAGTGAAAAGGGATACAGTGAAAAGGAACAAATCCACTTTTATCTTTTTCTAAGAACTCATACGTAATCACTGAATTGGAAACATAATTCGATATAAAGGTACATATCAATTGCATAAAAACTGAAAACTGAGTTATGTAGATAAATGTAGAAAGGGTTTGATGTGGGGATAAAAAAAAAACATATATATTTTTACATACGAAGTATATGAAGTTATGACAGTTGGAAACAAAACTATGTTATATAAGGTTACTCCAAAAATATTATGTTCAAGTGATGTAAATGATTTTTATCAGCTGTCAAAAACACAACAAGAAAGCGGATCTGCATTTTTATAAGTTTAGCTTGAAATTATAAGTTTAAGCTAAAAAAAAACTAAATACTTAGAAATTTCTGTAGCAAAGCACATACACAAAAATAGGTACTTATTGCTGCATTTGTAGTATTATAAATATGTGTGGTGATTAGATTATAATTAATGACAGCTACATGTATAAAAAAGAAACACATACATACATACGTCAATTCACTCATGCATACCTGTTGTATATGTGCATGTATACGTATATATGGTGTCAATCTATCGATATGTCTTCAATGAAAATAATGTAAAGCAACTTTAATATTCCATATAATTTTCTTTAAAGTGTAAGTGCGAAATACATATGTTCAGAGGAATGAACGAACATATATAAACAAACTATTTATTTTATATAAGTGACAACTTTATGTATCTGTTTTCAAATGTCATGCATGTATATTTCAAATCAAGAAACGAATAATAAAAATTCTATCAGAATTTAAATTAGCTAAGTGGAAGTGGATTGCCTTTTGGGCTATTTGATGTATTACTTTAAGTACGTTTATTATATTTGTATCAAACTCACGCACAATCAATTAGTTAATCAATTTATTATCCAAATAATTTTAAGAAAAGTTCCTAATTTTTAACAACACCAACATTGTGTGTGTGCTAGTGTGGATGTAAGTAGATATACTTAAGTACAAACAATGGAATTAGTAATGGGAAAATTTAATATTTTTGCGTTAAGTGTTAGACGTGTAATACGCCTAATAATTTCAGTAGCATTCGATAATAATAACCAAGGAGGCACTAAAAATTTTTAAGTTAAATAAGTTCTTACAAAGTAAGTTCAAGAATGTTATATTCGGCCAAGCCCTAACACATTACTCGCTACACTGAATTTGCAATAGAACCTCAAAATATGTATTACGTAAAAAAATTTGGTGGCATAAAAGTTAACATGTGTGCAAAATTTTGAGTAGGTGAAATAATATTTAAACCCCGAAATGCTTATTCCGGAACAACACTTGTTGGGAGAATATCAAAAAATGCACCCATCATGGGTTTGCTTACTATACTAGTTTGAGGCATAAGGTTAAACATTTTTGAAAAATTTTGTGAAGACAGACTAATATTCGTGCAAACTATAGCCAAAAATATAAAATCCGATAGAACGGTATATCAAAAAATTGACTTATCATCATCAAAAACAATACACTTCGTTCGAATACTTTTATGTACAAAATTTCATCAAAATATATTTAAACCGTTACCAGTACCTGTTCACAAGGGTACATGGACACACACTAAGTGAAGAAACTTGCCAAAATCAAAATTTTATTCTTGAAATCAAGTCTTTTCAACTAAAAAATCTGCTAAGTGCGAAATTTCCTAACTCGATTTCAATGCCCGTAAGATCCGATGTTGTCTTCTGACACATAAACGCACAGTAGATCACGCTTAAAAGGATTGTTTTAAGCGTAAATGTGATTATTTCAAAAATTAAGTGTAATTTTTTTGATGTACAGAGCTTTATTGAACAAGAAGTGTTTTATATTTTATTATACCCTTCACATAGGGATAAGGGTTATTATCAGCTTGTCATTCCACTTTTAATTTCTTTATTATCCATTTGCGACCCCATAAAGTATATATATTCTGGATACTTATAGATAGGGAAGTTGATATAGTCATGTCCGTCTGTCCGTCTGTTAAAATCAAGTTTCCGGAGTCAAATAAAAAGATAAAGACCAGTTGTTGGTGTTAAACTGTTAGAAATATCCCGCAGACAATCGCTATTGAAAATCATCAAAATCAGTTCACTATTGACCGAGATATAAGCGAAAACCCAAAATAACCCATTTTTTTAGGACAAAATCCATATATATATTCCTATATATCTCAGTAAGTATAATAATTTTTGCAACAAAACTTGGCACAGATACTTTTAAAGTAGGGACCTAAATAATGGAAAAATTTTTTTCAGATAGGATCAGGGGAAGTGGTAGTTTTCCTATAATTGCAAAAATTTGGTGAAATATTTTTTGCGCTTTATCTCGGAAACTATAACAGATATCGAAATTAAATGTTCTACAAAAAGTAATAATCTAATAATTCATACATTTTGGAAAAAAAGTTGGAGAGGAGAAGGGGGACTAGAACATCCCATAAAAATTAACAACTTTTATTAACCTTTTATTATAAATAATGTCAAAAACTTTTATTACTGTCGACCTCAAACGTTCCTCATCTATTTCTATTAACCATACGAACGTTAACATTTTGTAAAGTTTTCTATGGACTTTAAAACTCACACAAGGATTTTTATTATATTATTTGCAGTAAAAAATAACTCGACTTGGTATATTAAAAGACCAATATGAAGGGTATATAAGATTCGGCACAGAAGAATATAGCGTTCTTACTTGTTTTTATTTTATAAAAACATAATATTTATAATTTAAAAATTTTCTTTTCTGTTCTTACTGTAACTCGGATCTGAACCAAGTATTCTCCGCAATACAGCACCAGCACGCTACCATCTAGGCCACCGATACACTTTGTTTTTAAGTTAAAAATATGTATAAAAAAAGTTTTTTGCTGCTTAATTTTTTACAGTTATCCCGACTAGACAGGATTTAATGAAACTTAAGTACGGATTGTATCCACTTGAAAATTTCAAGTTTGATTTGGGATAAATTCAAGAATAAATTTCTTGATTTTAGAATGTGTTTTTTCTTTCGATGTTTATATACAACGTTTTGCTATTCCCGGATATAATCACAATCATTGCTTCTGCTCTTTGGCTTTTCATATAGACCCTCCGTTAATTTATCATTTGCATTTGAGCAACTCAATTGTGACGGTTGTAACCGTTTTGATCATATGTCAAAATTTTTGTTTGGAAAAAGCTACGGGTTTTAAATTATGATTTTTTTAATCAAATAATGCTAAGTAGACACGACAAGAACGTAGTTTCTGCACACAATGATCACTGGAAAACAATAACAGGTGTGATCTTACAGATTTTTGATTTTAAAATCGATTTGTATAAAATATTTTTGTGAAAGGACTTAATTTTTTGATTTTTTTTAAGATTTTTATTATTTGTTTTATTATTTCTACAAAAAAAAATATTTTTGCTTGAGGAAATACCTTTTAAAAGCTGTGCCGGTTGTGACGTTTTCTTAAAAACGTAAAAAAATATTCGATTATTCAGTTTTTTAAGCTGTTGCAAAATAAATAAAAACAAAATATAAATCAATTTATTTATATTTCAGTGGTTTTTGCTTTCTTTCAGAGGTAAATTCATGGATTTTTTTTAGTAAGGTAGAAATCGAATTTCTCCTGGTTAGAGCCATTGTACTTGGAATTCACAATTTACATTTCCTGTTGAACATTGAAGGGGTTTATTCGTACTTTTTCTTAACTCCTACATTATAGAAGATTTAAGTGCTTAAGGGTATCGTCCTGCGGGAATCTTCAACTACTTCCCCGAATCTTTTTTTTTCGTTTTCTGCACTAAAGCAACAACAAACAAACAACAAACAACAAACAACGAACTTAATTATATTACTTTAAAAAAATTTTACTTGTACTTTGATTTCAAATACGGATGAACATGCTTAAATTGACTCAAGAAGTGATTCTGAGTCGATCGGTTTACTTTAAAGTAGATCTCAGGATTATTATTTTTTGTGCTACAAATAACTATCTGAAAAAACGCAGAGTAACTTTACCACGTATGTGCCCTGGATATAAATATAAACTTAAAATTATTAAAAAAAAATTGTTTTTTTAAAACTGTTTTTTTTTAAAGTCCTTTTTTTTATTAGTTTCCTGTTTTTCAATTTTAATTTATTACTTTACAATTTTTAAGCTTTTAGTTTAGCAATAAATAAACATTTTATTGTTATTTGAAAGCTTATTGTTAATATATTTAAAATGAAAAATAAGAACAGCAAATGTTATTCTAAATCTCCAGTGAATAAATTAGCCTGAAAATAACATGCAAAACTTTTTATTTAAGTTTTATTTTTGTATTTTTATTTTCCTTCTGAGAAGCATTTACTTTTCGGTTTGTTTTCATTTTTTTTTTTTATTTTATAAATTTTTCTTTAAATTATTGCCAATTTCGTCACGTTTTATGGCAACCACTATTTTACGTTTTGATGCTTCCCCAGTGAATAACTGTCAAAATATTTTATACATATTTTTTGATGGCCCCTCTCGTTTTTGTTTTTTTTTTTTTTTTTGCTTACATTTGAAATAAATTTTTCATCGTATTGCAATAATAATAATTTCTTTTTGGCCACATTACGTGCGTAAATGTCATATCATTTTGTATTTGAGTCTGCTACTTTTACATTTTGTTTTCATCATTTTAAATAAAATGTGTATGAAAGAAGCATTTATCCTTTGTATTATTAGGCATTTTAAAAATATATGCTTCCACGAGGCATATTTAAAGTCAATGTAGTGTTTTCAGTTGCTTTCCGTTTCTTTTTGTATTTTTGTTGCAAATTCGTAGATTGTTATCGTATTGAGAAAAATTTTATTATCCAAATGTGTTAAGTTTTGTCATTTTAAACGATTCAGCTTATTTCTGATAACGCAGGCTTTAAGAAAAAAAATTTAAACACCCTTTTCCATACTCATTTTTTAAACATATGCAAAATAATTTTAAAAAATTTTAAAAATTCTAGAGTTGAACCAAAACCATTTTTACTTTCAACTCATAAAGTTTTGAGCAATAATTATTAGATCCAATATCATAAAAAAACTCTCCTTTTTTAAACAAAAAAAAAAAGTTGTGAATTTAAAAACAATAAAATGAAACATTAAAATGCCAAAATTTTTTAATAAAATTCGATGCATAGGTGGGGATTTTATTATAAATTAACAGGAATTATCTATCTATTTTCTAGCCCTGAATATGCATTCAAATAAACACCCCTTTATTTATATAAAGCAAAAATATAAAATGATAAGTTAAATTTTGGTTGACGTGACAGCACGTCATAAGCTTCTAAATAGTGTACAGTCTTATAGAAAAAACATCAGCAAAAACATCTGTACCAAGAATCAATTTGCTATAGGCGCTTCACCGCTATTTTTAGCCATAAAAACTATGGTATAAGAAATCTTCCTTACGTTTTGAAATTATCTCAAAAAATCAATGTTTTTATTGTTAGTGCTTAAATTTTGTGTGCAGACCCACTTTTCTGCTTCCAAGACTTTGACATAGAAGGCATCAAAATGCATGCAAAATTTCATTGGTGCAGGTAAGGTATATTTACCTGTATTGAGGTTTTCGTTATTGTGGACGTGGCACAGTATTCCATATTGCCCTGAGATTTATATGGCATATCAAATTTTATAGGCCATTTATGTAAATGTATTATAATAAAATATAATAAAATCTGTGCAGTATAAGAACCGGCATAGTGAGTTCTTGCCAATTTTTTCCCTTGAAAATATTTACTTTGTAAGTGGTAAACAAATATTTTAAAAAGCCAGTCAGGTAGAAGCGGTTGTTGTAATTTTTTAGGTTTTGTCGCCATGACCCCAGTTATTTTGCTACAACCGCTACAGTACGTAAAAAATTTTATAAAAATCCGTTCAGTAGGGTAACCTGGATTAAAATTCTGACCACTTTATGACCTATAGAATTTTGAATTACAGGTTATCAATACATATAAAATATTTTATGAAAATCTGTGCAGTAAAATAAAATGTTTTGAGAATTTAATTTTTGTGTGCGTCGTCCGTCCCGCCACCTTCGGTTGCTTGTAAATTTTAACGTTAGACGCCCTGTATACATACGTGTACATATTTATTAAAAAAAAAAATTAAAATAAAAAATAATAATTTTTGAGGGCATGCCCCCTTTCATCTTTTTGCCCTGAAAATTTTTAATCCTAAGGCGGACACAACTTAATTAAAGTCGGTCAGGTAGAAACACTTAGGGTGAGAATTAAGTTTATATTGGCGTGGCCCTACTCACTTCGTTCCCTTTATATTTTTCACGTTGGAGATCTTATATACACATACAAATTGAAAAAAAAACATCGATACAGCAAAAAAGTCAGTGTAAATTATTTAAATAATTATTTAAAAAAAAACATTTTCATAGAATTTTCAATTTTGACTATTTTCGTACATTGTGGATAAAAAGGATAAATGACAGTTTTATCCCAAAGTGCTTTATTCGGGAGGATATTTTTATTAAGCTTTTGTAAATGGTTGTACAAGAAACCCTTTGGAGATATGCCATATTGAATTAAAAAATCTCTTATACTATGACCTGTACTTTGGTCGCAAGAATACGTTGACACCCGCCATAATAGTCAAACGAACGGACATGTATTATTCGATAAACGAATTAAGCTATAGCATCTGCAAAAATGAATCACATTGTGTACAAGCTTTATCTAATCGTGATATGCACTGAAAACACTCAGTTATTCATGAGCTTGATGCAAAAGTGAGGCTCAGTTTGACCTGCTGAAAAACTAATACTAAATAGCAAAAATTGCACAACATTGCACTATTTTCAGTCAAAAACTATTATTTTTTATTTGTAATTTTACCATTAATATCAATTATTAATTAAAAGTAATTGTCACGAAATAAGTTTAAAAAAATATGCAAAGTGGCACCCAAAATTATTAAAAAATACAAAAAAGGCATAAAGTAAAACAAATCAAAAAAATTTAAGGATAGTTTTATTTTATAAAGTTTGAGTTTGGGAAATATTTTTTATTAAGATATGAAGATTGACTTTTCAAAGCGTAAATAAAAATTAATGTAGATAAAAAAGACTTTTTTGCAAAATAAAAAAAAAAATTTATTAAGTGGCATATGACATTTTGAAACTGCCCTGTTGAAAAAACAGTGATTATATATAGGAGCATTGAAAACTCAAAAATAACTTTAATAATTTCAAATACTTACTTATCAAAACAACCATAGTTTAAGTAATTTAATAACATTCATTTTGCATAAAATTACTTTTTAAATCATGTAAATCATTAATTTCTCATTAACTTGCTTGTGGTGTTTATTTAAGAAGTTACTAAATTGATATTTATTTGTGCTTTTCCTTGCACTCAAGCTCTAGTGTGTTGTATGTTCTGGACAATGTTGGTATTAATGCTCTACTTAAACTGATAATAAACAGACAATCTGCGCCTTAATTACATGTACTAATGAATGAATGTGTGTGTAATTGTAACCAAGTAGCTGTTCGCAAAAGTGTGAACCTGCACCAAACTTATACTTTTCTGAGTAAGAAAAAAAAACTTTGCAAAACTTATATTTACAAAGAAATACGAACAAAGAAAAATGGTCTGATAATTAAATAAAATTATTTGGCATTATCTTATGTATCAATACACCCTGCAAACAATTTTAATTAAAAAATTTTTTTATTATTATTTTATCTGCGGAAAAAGGAAAAAAATGAATGGCACCTTTATAATTCTAATATTTTAAAAAACAATTTAGCCTTGTTTTCTGGTGGTTAATAAAACTGTTTTCTGCTTATCGTAATAAATATTATGGTAAATATTGTACTATCTTGGTCGGAAATAGCGTTCGAGTTTTCCTATCAGGATGGATGATTTTTTGGTAAACGCCTATTGTGGGTGATACAGTCAATAGATAAAAGACAATAATAACCCATTTTGTTTTAAAATAACTTTCGATATGAACACTTACCAATTATATCTGCGATTAAAAATTATTTCCTAAGGTAATAATTTTATTGGGCACATTGTGTGTTGGACCTATGTCCCTTGCAGGCACTAAAGGGGGTAAAACATATGGTAAATAACCGACCAATTACAATCAGACATGCAAAATATTTCGAAGACTGACTATCTCTTAATGCATTTATTGCCTTAATTAATTATTCTGAAAGGATGTTTGTACGGAAGCTGTTAAAAATCAAATTTTTGCCAAAATTTACCACAACAAATATGCTGTAGTCTTTTTAGAAAGCGATTTTGGCAATATATGTAAAATTGCAGGTAGGCTGAAAACTATAATTTTCAGAGGATGCATATCACAAGCACGTGTGAATTTGTGAACTTAGAAAATAAATTCATATTCATTGTCTTGTTAAGATAGTTTTAAAAATTTAAATCCTATACAAACTTCAATTAAAACACTCGGTAAGGATATAAGCTAATGTATGATGAATTTACAGGAGCTTGCTTTGAGTTAATACTAATATACAAAAAATCTTCGGGACTATGAAGAGATCCTTTGTTTCTAGGGCGAAAGTAAGAGTAAATCTTGTATCGTGAGACAATTGCACATACTCTGTTTTACGACCACATGATGCAACTAAGTACAAGGCTACTTAATAAAACTTACACTTACTCAGCGAAGTTCAGACAGAGTGTTGAACAGTAAGCTTAACACCTGGGGTTTTCCAGTTTTTTTTAATTGTAAGTTTTGCAGTTTAGTATACATAATAAAAGTTGGAAGCTTAGGCGTTATTCACGAAACTGACATGTTTTTTTTAAATTTTTTTTTTGCGTCAAAAATTTCCGTTAGTACGTTTTGTATCATGAAACAATTGCATATAATCTGTTTCTTTACAGAGTGATATAAAGGATAGTTAGGCTGTAAGCAAATTATCAAAGCAAGAGCTCCATTTGCCATTTAATGTGAAAGTCAAGGCCAAGAAGTTATGAGTGAATACCGATTTATCAGAAGTCTTTTGGACTTTAAAACGATCCTTTTAATTGGAAATCATTAATATTTATGAGTGACATAGCAGACTACTGAGCATTGGTTTATTCCAAAAAAAAGTGTGTTGTAAGGCCAGAAATTATTGTAGATTTTGTATGGAACTAGGGGACTGAGAGACTCTTGAGCATATTTTTTTAGCTGCTTAGCGCTGTTATGCTACAGAATAAAGTGTTTAGGCAATAAACTATTCGAAATCCTGAGGAAAAATATAGGCGAGCGTAGGGACGAGTCAGATAGAGTTTCCAAAGAGAGTTTAAATTTTTACATTAAATTTGATCAACTGAATAAATGGGCTATTGATTATTCTTGCCTATAAAAACTAAGAACCCAAAGTGTATACATGGGTCTTTCGGAAAAACTAGTTAACCTAAGTGGGGGACTGACAAGGTCAAATATTCTTTAGTTATCGCAATTTATATGCCAGATATAAAGTTAAAGCTGAGACCAACTATATGTAATGTTAACAATGAGTTTCTCAACAGGAAAACAAAAAAAATTAGTTAAGATTAATACCTGCGTGGGTCAGAACGTAGTGAAATAAAACACAATATCAGATTAATACCAACTAGAAAACCAGAAGAGTTGAAAACTAAGCTGAGGTATCTTTAACCTAATGTAGGCGAATTTTAATTTGCTTTAGTGAATTTATTAACAAAAACATTTATAAAGCGACTAAAAAGTTTATTTATTTATATTTCAAGTTTGCTCAACAATAGTATTTGACACTTTCTAGAAGATTTAATTATAAAACAGAAATAGCTTAATATGACCTTACTGTTGAACAAACCAACAAAAACTTATTTAATTGTCAAACTTCATTTTGCTGACTGGTTACTTTAATTCTTCTTAACACTTACATATATGATTTAACTTGTATTACAATGAATGAATAAATGAAAGCCTGCAGTTTAATGCTTTACGAAGAGATTAATGTAATCAATAAAGCGGCAGTAAAGTTTTAAGAAAATTGATTTTGTTACTTATTTTTCTCATTATTTCATTAAAAGTTAAGGGTATTAGCAACGAAATGAGTAATCGTACATACACATACCTAAAAAAAATTATATATAACAGAATATGTTTAACCCTTATCCTGTATTCATGGGTCAAATTTGCCCAAACGGTTTTTAATGCTCAATATTTTCATACCCACTGGACGGATTTTTACGAAAATCTTGTACAATTATTTATTTATTGTACTGTGCTCAAATATTAAATATAATGGTTCTTCTTCTTTTTGCATAGCCTGTGTAAAAAAAATTCCACATATGGTAGATGTGGGTCAAATCTGCCCAATACACGAAAGCTCTTTTAAACAGTGTAAAGCCACCTGCGTAGTAAATTAATTTTTTATTTATAACAAGAAAATAAATAGCGATAACACAGAACAATAAAACAACTGCATTCTGTATTTTTGTAGCTGCGCAAGAGCAGCAGAAATATTTTTCTGCTGAATGACTTTTATTATTTGCGGTTGTGTTTTGCAAGTAAATATATACACATACATAATTTTGAAATAATGAAACCTGAAGGAATTGGAGCTTTGCTTATGAAATCTGATTCAAAAGAGGAAACTCTGAATGATACGAAGAAGTTATCGTCTCTCAAGTTGGATCTATTTATGATCCCAATGTATCATCAAGCTCAAGCGAAGGCAAAACTGAAACTGAAGCTATAACATATACTTCAAAAAACTAGAAATATTTATGATTAGAAATATCAGCAATAAAGGAGTTTGGAAGAAGTGCTATAGAGATTATTATAAACCTTGCTCCTGGTCCAACGTTTTATACTATTTCTAGAACAGATGGAATAAAATCGCTGTTTCTGCTGCTTACTCCAAGCGAAATAATGAAAAAAATTATCGACATGAATAATCTGCAGGGTATTTATAATAAATTTTATAAAGTTTACACATTTCAACAGTTACTTTTAGGCCAACCAATATTCGAAAATATTTTAATTCCTGTAGATGATATAACTAAAGAAGCTCATTTTGGACTTCTTTTGTTGGCTGGTGTGTACTGTTCACACGGTGAGGCTCTGGAGTCAACAATGAGTTTGCGAAGATTTCAAAACATATCGCGAGAGCTTCGGTTTGATAACAGCTCTGGTAGAAACGAAAGACGCGCTGGCGATAGGCTTGCTTTTAGTAGAGGTTTTTGGAGTCGTTGGGAGGCAAATTTGCGAAAAATGTTTAATCCTGGTGAATGTGTCACTGTGGACCGGCAACTCGTTACATATCGAGGTCGTTGCTTATTCAAGCAGTACACAACATTAAAACCAGGAAAAAACCATACAAATATGGGCACTATGCGATCTGCATCGCAACTAGCTATGCATGGTCATTACAAGTGTATACAGGCAAAGAAAGAAATTGCAAACCAGAAAAAGACTCCCATTAATTTGGTATTGAATTGCTAAAACGCAATATAACATTGGTGGGCGCTGTGCGAAAAAACCTCAAAATTTTTGCCACCAAAAACAAGTTTACCACATGGCCTTTATGCTAAAGCATATTCCACCAGCGTTTAAAATGATTTAGCTACCCACTCAAGGGTAAAAAATCTCAAAAGAGGAAGTTGCCTTTTTTGCCCAAATCAGTCCAATGCACTGTGGTCGGAAATTTCATTTCGTTGGCCAAAAGTCAAAATGTTTACACTCACGAAATATGTTTTTGTTTTCAAAATCTAGTAGTCAACACTCTAAAACAACCAAAAATTAATTTTGTTATTGTAATATGCAATTCACCGTTATTCGGTGAGTCATCGAAGTTGAATTTGTTTGCTTCATTTGTAAACAGAATTGCGTTCGGTGTTTTATAAAGCTTATTTCATTTGCTTGTAAAAGCTGAAAACAACGCGTGTTAAATAAAAGTTCAAATGGAGAACGAAGGTGATGGTGAGTTTATTAATTTTGTAAAATATAATACTCAGAAATTGAATACTCAAAAAAATAAAATAACTTTTTGCAAAAGTCTTTAACCTTTTGGAATTAATTTTATTTTTTAAGTTTGAGTAAGCTTAACACATTTTGTTTAGGAGTGTTAAGCATAGGATTAAAAACCAAAATTACTTTGAAGTGTTTAGTTTTTGAAAATGTTTATCTCGATTTGCGGTTTTTTGCGGTTTTTGAGTAAATTTTTTTTCAGTCGTAATTTGTTTACAGAATTCAGCAGTTTTTGATATTTGTTTGACCCAGCAGAAGAAAGGAAAAAATAAGGACGCACTAATAAAAGGAAGTATTTGCGACAATTACGGGTAACTTCGTATCAACAGAAATGATATTTAGCTACGGTTTTGACAGCAGCTCCGGTCAATCTCAATATAAGCAATCTTAACTTGATTACAGTACATCACGAAATTCTGATTCATGTCTTTTGTCACGAGTGAAACGTATTTAAATTAAAGAGTTTAATAAAATTTTAATATTTTCGCAAATACGTGTGAAAATCATATTTTCAATTTCCAGAAAGAACATATTTACTCGTAAGTACCGTATATTTTCTCATTTAGAACTAAAAAAAAAAATAAAAACTCAGAAAGAAAAGAAAAAAAATTGTATGTGAAAATTTTTTTTTTAAATTTAAATTTTAATGTTGCTAATTTTTTACAAAAAAAATTTTTATTTTATACAAAAATACTTAAAATATACTGCAAACTCAAATTCCAGTTAAAAATTCCGTTTTTTAAGTTTTAATAGTTTTGGCCAAGAAAAGTGATTTTTCGACCATAGTGCAATGGCACGAAATATTCAAATAAATGCTCGGTTTGTAATAAATTTATATGTAGAAACCATTCCGAAATACAAATCACATGCCATAAGTGCAAAAAACATAGTAAAAAATAAAAGTTTTGTGAATTTTTCATATTGGGCAAAATTGACCCACTAATGTTAAATGCGTTTTGTTTTTGAGGGTTAAAAAGTTTATTGTTTTTATGACTTTTTATTAAGAATCAATAAAAATGTTATGGATATAATTTAATTTAATTAAATTTGATTTGATTTCCCGAAAAACTGTTAAATATTTTTTTTTTGAAAAGAAGAGACATAAAAACTGCACCTTTAATTATTTCACTAAGTATTATAGAACTTTTAACAGCACATTTGTAATTACCAGCTCCTGCAATATACTTTTAAGTAAGTATGTATTAACATGCATAAGTCTTGTTACAAACAACATTTAACTTCACTCTTGTCAATGGCTTAAGTTTGTATTCAATAAATCTCTACTACTCTGTCAGTTAAATCAACAGACAGAAATATCAGATATGTAGTTGTACATTATAGACACATGCAGTTGACTTATCTTTTATTAGCACATGTATACATACATATGCACAAATAAACACAACAAGCACAATTGTTAGATCTTGTACACGTACGTGATGTTTTATATTTAGACAAGTTCACAAGTTTAGAATATTGAATGTTGGTCATGTGGACTATTATTTTAAGTGTTTGCCGTGTGTATGATTACGATGACTTTTGCGTAGAATCGGAAGTAATCACTCTTATCGTTTTAAGGCAAACAGAAGATACATTAATATTGTTGTGTTTGTCGTTGTGTTATTCATTAGAAAATTTTTTTAATTATAATGAGACATACAAATAAACTAAGATCCTTACGTTTAATATAATAATACTTACCAGCATATGTTGACATCTAAACTTGCGTTTGTACTCTTTGTACCCATTGGCATCTATAGAGTTTACGCTAGATTTGTATTTAGGTTTGTGCTGCCGCATAAGTTTAAACAGAAGTTGAATTTTTTAAAAAAAGATAATGTATATTAAAATATTAATTTGCCAATTTTCCATTAATTTTCAATAAGGAACTTAAGATGTGATTTAACATCTAAAGCAACGTTTAAGCTCTCAACTGAAAAAAGAAAGTTTTAGCTTCCAATGTCTCAAGCTTTTTGTTTTGATGTTATTTAAAAAAATCAAAGTGCGATAAAGGCAAGTATCTAATACATCAGCATTCTGAGACTTTATAAAACCCTTTAACACGCGTGCATCCTTTTAAAAAAGAATAAGCAATTAAGGCAACAAATGAAAAATAAGTTTTAAGACAATCAAGATGTAATATATATTTTAAGACTGATAAGGGAAAGCAACAAAGGTACTCTTTTGAAGCGTTTCTCTCTATTGTCTATCTTTTTTATTTAATCCCTATGGTAAATCGAGTAATCCTTTATCCAAGTTATATATCATAAGACCTTCCCCTTGCCAGGATCGTTAGCATTTTAATATCTTTTGGGGGTGTAGCGATAGCTACACTACTTTAGTGTTGTTTTACCTTTATTAATTTTTGACAGGTCAGCAAAAGTTGCACTTTCGATATACAGTTTATAGCAGCCAGCCTCGAATTCCCTTTCAGGGATTTTTATTGTTCCGTTAAATCTGTAATTTTTATTATAAAGTATGCCCTATATTCCCATCCCAGACTCAAATCGCTCGGTAGAAATAAATGAAACTTTGTATATATGATATTTGTCCAAAACAAAAATTTATATATATCATTACTTCATTAAATTTCCTCCGTTTGTTGACAAAAACCAGCCCCCCTGTTCTGTAACTGGCGAGAAGTTTTCGCAGCGAGAAAATTTTTTTTATTGTCATAGTCTTCCGATTATTAACAGTGTGACTTAGATAATACATAAACTCTTTATACAACGTTAAAAGTTAAAACAATTAGGTTTATCGTGTTCATCCTGTCTTTTACAAGGCGACTATAAACTTTTCGATGCGAGAAGTTCTCACTAAAGTTACAGAACACAGGCACTGGTCGATTTTTTGACCACTGGCTTAATACGATATAAAAAATATAAAAATAAAATTTTTTATTAAAAAAAATATTAAATATCCCAGCAAAAAACCTAAACTAATTTGAATATTACTATTTATCATTGAAGGTTTTTTATAAACTTAGTTTTGGAGAAATGATAAATTTAAAGATTTGCTTTGGGCTAATTTAAAATTAAAAATTTTAGACGTGTTTGTAAAATCATTTTTGATATTATAAAAATTTAAGTATTTTAGTTAAACTTTTATTAAGGTTTTTTATATTAAAAATAATCTTTGATCAGAAAAGTGCAAATTAACAATTTATTTAAGCCCAAAACTATTTTCTACTATATAAAAAAAATATAAAGGTCCCGGTCGTTTTTTGACCATTGTTTTTAAATCGGTTAGAAAGATTCCATTAAAGGCTCTTTTTATAAGCCGAGCTACAAAATTTTGCGCTTCTTCTACTAATTCTGGCACCAATTTTCAAGATGCCATCCCTTCTTTGTATTTTCATTAGAGTTTTGGTCTTTTCCTACTTCTTCCATCCCTAAGTTCGCACTAAAGCGACTTTTTAGCTTAAGCGTCTTCATTCATTCTCACAACATGGTCTGGCCAACGTAAGCGTTGAATTTTGATATTTGTAACTATGTTAGTGTCGGCAAATCGCTGACGGCTCATACAACATCATTATTCTCCGTCAACGCAGACCAGTAAATAGATCTTCACAATAATTTTTCTTTTAAACACTGCAATTATTGTCTCATTTGCTTTTGCAAGTACACATGCTTCAGAGCCATGTCAAAGTTTTTTTAAGGGGTGTCGGGAAGTGGATTTGATTTTCAACTGCCTTTTTTGGCCAAAGAAACAAGTATTGGCACCATTAATTTTGTTTTATCGGCATTTACTTCCAGACTTACTTTAGCTGAATCTTTCCTAAAAAGGTTGTAGATTACTGCTTGCAATATTGTGTCGATGATTTAAATTTTATAGGTGCAAGAAAATAACACTTGCTATTTTGTGTATAATGTTTTTTCACATTTCCATTCGAATAACCTTTGTTAAGAAAATCTTAAAAATATTACAAGAAAAGTTGTCTCTTTGTCTTAAACCTTGTTTGGTGCTGAAGGAATTGGTCAACGTGTCCAGTTTTTAAAAACTTGCCCATTTTTGACTTGCCTTGTCTGACTGGGCTTTTTCTGACCAATTATATTACTCACCACTTAATCGCTTCTTGATTGCAGACTATACTTAAGCCAAATCTTAAAAGCATGATAAGAACTCTGTATACTTTTTTAACACTACTCGCAACACAGTACATACAATTGTTATATAAGTTCTTGCAAGCAGTAAATCTAGCTTGTCATCATTGGTTAAAAGCCCTGCCTATATGCTGCTGGCTGTTAGAAGCTAAAACAAAAAAAAAACGCATTTTTAGAGATTTCCCGAACCTATTTCTTATAGTCAAGAGTATTGCGGTGATAAGTTTTTAAGCTTTTTTTAAATATATACTTTAAGGTAGGCGTTAGTATGTAGCAGCCAGTTTTTAAAGATAAACAAAGTTTTAAAATGTTTTAAATTTTTAAATATTTAAGAATAATTTGGAGACTTAATCATAGAAAAAAGGTTTACTTGATCCCCTGTGAACGACAACCGTAGCATACTGGGGTATACAAAGACTTTGTGTAAGACAACCTTTTGGTAAAAAAAAAATTAAAAAAAACCTTAAAAAACTCCTACATCCTAGAAATTTCTAAATTCTTTTTCTTAAAAGGCTTTCCATCAGCTGGTTTGGTTTTGGCCGAGATAAGCCCTATCTGTAAGCGCCTCAATCCTTTGCGCTCTTTTTCCAAAATCGGATATTCAGATGCTGTTGGATCTGATCTTTACAACGAAACTTAGGTATTAACACTACTTTGCATTCTTTCGGCACCGTGTTCAGAAACCTTTCTAGCTAAAGCATCTTATTTAATTCATACAACATGATCAAGCCAATGAAGCATTTCTAGCTTTATGCGTTTTACTATGTCAATGTTGCCTTTAAGCTCATTTACCTCATGATTCATGCGATGCCAATATTTTTCCTTAACACAAATCGGCCCTTTTACAGAATGGCTCATACAACACCCGCAGTTAACAGTAAAGTATTTCGCAACAGTAAGTTAGTTTTGAACATACGTACCCATGAAATGAAGATTCCTTGTTTGCTTTGTGGTTGTCAGCATGTTTTTAATTAAAATAAAATTAAAACAAAGAGCTAAACACGGTTACTGTTAAAAAAAAAATAGGAAAATTTAAAGCAATTTTGATAATTAAACATTTTGCCCGTTTTTCATACTGATGTCATTGCTTAAATTATAATTTTAATTTAGAGAAGCAACATAAGTTCAAAGCTTCTTAGCCGTTTGAGTCTCACTTTGCAACATTTTTATGTGAAATTAATCGCTTAAGTTTTTGTTAAAAACTTAAATCAACACAAGCAACCAGCCACCAAACTTCTGTTATTATGATCTTCTTCTTATCTCACATTAATTCCAACGACAAAGTTTTGCTTTCGTATCAGCATAAGCAGCAAGAATCACAACAAAAACAATATAAACAATCTGCCCAAATGACTTTTATTCAAAATCAAATTCAAAATAAGAAACCAAATACATGGTACAACAGTTTCCAAGGCACACACATGCACAAACCTTTATTATGTCAGATAAACACATTTCTAAGTTTGACAAGTATCTAAAGTAATTTTGCGGCATTCTATCGCTTCATCAACTATTTAGAAAATTTTGCAGTCAAACTGAGTGATTGATGAAATACGCTTGCGGTTTTTGTAGAAGATAACTTATACTTATGTGCTTTAAACTGTGTTGCTAAGAGTACTTGAGAAGTGTGTGTTCTTAAGTCTTTACCAATGTGTGAATGAGTTTTATATAAAAGGCTTAGTGTTATCTTAGGAAACTATTTTGTTTAGCTGTACTTGCTTACTTCTAATTACATTGTAGTCGTTTGTCGACTTGAAAGCAACAGATTAAACAAACAATTACAAAGATAAGAGCTAGTGAATTGTATAAATGCAGTATAGATTTTATTATTTTGTTACACCTTGATATAATGACTTAAGACAAAATATGCTTATAGGCAGGAATTTTTTTTAAATATTTTTATTCACAGTTTTTTAATTAAAAAAATACGGCAGAATTTCTTAAGAAATTAAGAAACTAAGTATTTCTTTATAAATAGAATCGGTGATGATTGGAATGATCGTGGGTAATATTTTTATCATTATGTTAGTTCTTTATTTAGATAACAAATGCTGAAAACCCAAGGTCAATAATACTAGCATTATTGGAAGTCACGTGCAAGATGGAAGCTAAATCTGTTTCTGATATAAAGCATATAGGTTGCTGCCGCTTAAATACCTGTGCGATATTCTGGGTCGATATAGCTTTATCAACTGTGATGGATACACCTATGAGATGCATGGATTTTGTCCTAAATAACTAGGGCTTTCACAGATTTTGTAAATATTTTGGTTCATCATAATCAAATCTTGCTGGTTTTGAATAATTTTACTTAGAAAAAAAATCAAATAATTTGACACTTAGACGTTGTCCATACAATTTTCCACAGATGGATAGATTATCAGACAAACATATATGGCTTAATCTACTTCCCAATGTTAAAGGATTTAGAATAGTTTTTTTTGGGTAAGGTTTGGCAAGGTGATGCCAGGTTAGGTAGAACAGGCAGCCAATAAAAGGAAAAGATATAGTACATTTAGGATTCTTTTTTAAGAAAGGGAATAGAAGTGAACCTAAAGTGTATGGAAGAATCAGATGGTAAGAAAAGTGGGATGAAATAGACTTTTCAGACTCTCTGGTGGAGATCAAACCCATTGCCCCTGACTGAAAGAGTTGCGAATTTACATACCGGGCCAACCCCCATTGGGCTGCAAATGGACATTATTTCTAAAAAGTTTGTGCAAATAAAAGACTTGCTGCCCGTTCAGATATTCTCGTCCTTTAAACCTGCATATGTGTTTAATTTTGGCAAATATTTTATAATTACTGGTACTACTTCTAGTGGTGCTGCATTGTGGTTTCTTAGATGAGGGTATATCTTTATTTACGGTTCTTTTTATAACGGAGTAGTCCAGAACTTTCCTCTGCTAGCTAATTCAATTGTCTGCGTATAACGAAAAGTGATTAAATCTGAAATACAAAAAATTTATATCTGTCTAGCCGGTGCCAGACATGTCCACACGGTTTGTATATCTTTTGTTGATGTTGCTGTTTTCAATATGCCAAGGAACACCAGTGATCATTTCAAGGATTTGACTTGGAAAGAGTTGAATTTTCCTTATGTTCGGCTGCTTTTTGCTAGCTTCATGCACAGCAAGAATTCAGATAAAAGTCTAGTTATTTGACTAACATGGAGGGGGGATGTTTCCTTGTTTATACTAAAAGATAGATTGTATGACTTATGCCCATTTATTTTTCCATTACTTTGCTCATATCTGTACTTGGTTGTTATTGTGCTTTAATTGTTTCGAAGCCTCTTTAGGATGTTTATTAGAGCTAAGAAAATCGATATCTAGCTAATATTTAAGTGTGTATTATAGTATGATTTCTGTGTAAAGAAAGTATATAATTAGTTCTTAAATATTGGTCGAAAATAACTTAAATTATTGAAAGTGAACAAAAGCTTAAAAATATAAATATAATAAGATTTTCCTTCTTGGTCTTTTTTACAACCTGGACCAACCACTGGGTTTTTCGGCGCTACAACGCTGACCTCTTTAGCCATATTGGTGGTTTGGAAAGCAGCAAATGTCATCAGAATCAGCTTGTGCTTAAGAAATTCCTTTAACAAATTTTAACAAAGATTGTTAAACACTAGTAAAACTTCAGGCTTAGAAATATCTTTTCTTAGGCAACTTGCTGTACTGGCCGAAGTATCGCATTAGAAAGAAATAAAATTATTTTTTTTGCTTTGCAAGGCAGTTTGAAAAGGTTTTCACTGTTGTTAGTCTGTCTGTTGAAGGAAACACATTCTTAAAATTATTTTTTTAAAGCCATTTCTTGCCCTAAATATTTTCAAGATACGCAGGGTTGATATGGAAAAGCGGTCCTTTGGCTGATAGTCATAGAGAACAATGCAATTGAAGGATCGATTCAAAAACGTACAATTGTTCCTGAAAGTGATGTTTTTCTACCTACAACCTCTCGTATATTTTTTTATATTTTTTTTTTTTGTCTTCGGTCTCTTCTTTCAATTTAAGGTCGATTCACGTGGGCACAAAAATGCTAGGCCCAAATCGTCGCGTTCAATTTGAATTGAAATTTGCTAGATCGGTCAAGTTGTCCATGCTTTTTATAGGAATTTTAATTGGAATTTTTTAATTTCGATTTGAACCGTATGCGCCGATTTGGCCCCTGCTGTACTTAGTCTGGTGAAAGAATAAAAAAGCATGTTCGACGGCTCTTTAAATATGCTTCTAAAGACTACTAAAGCAATCACCAATTTCTTTAGAATTTTTAAACGGATAGTTTTCCGAGAAGATAGTGCATACGAATTATTAACATAAGCCGCTTCTTCTGCTTGATCCAGTTTTTTTGAGCTATTTCCAAAAAAAAATATGCACGTTTGACCTTTGTGGCGTTTAAACATCACAGTATTTTTTTACTGTTTTTCTACGCATGCCACTGAAGCGTAAGTTAGTTGTTCTCCGTTAAAACAAAGTTACGATAATTTGACTATGATTGGTTTAAAGTTTGCAAAAAATTTTATTTATGCCCTACCCGGCTATCGTGCTTCACCTCGCAAACTATGAATATAATTTGGTGTAGACATAGAAATGCAAATGCACAAGTATTGTTTAATCAAAATATGTATTTTAATATCGATATATAGTTTTGCATGGATTCAAATTAGGCTTATACCCGTAGATTACAAAAACTTGTTAAAATTTTTTGCAAATGTAAATAGGCAAGATAAGACTTTTTGATATGTGAATACAACATGATAGTCCTTAACCAACTTTAACTTTTGTACTCGTTCTTAATTTTGTATCTGGGATTTTCTCTTTCTACGTCAGAAGCTATATTTCTTTTTGTATATAGGTAACACAAAAAGATTTCCTTAGTCCTTTTTAATCAATCTTCACACTAAAGAACAAAAAAAAAGAAAAACAAAAGAAATAACCATTATTACAATTCTGTGCTCTATTTGCATTTTGTAAAATGCTAGTAGTTATTTTGGCTTTCTTCCAATATTTTTATTACGTTTAATATCCCTAAAAAAGCTTATGTTTTTTTGGCATTTGAAATCAAATTAAGGCCAAGTGTTTTTCTTAAATATATTTAACATTTCTTTTCAGTGTCCATTTATTTTTGTCTTGCACGGTTGTAATAATAAAAGTATAGATAACTTCAAGATGAATTTTTACATACATGAGTGGGTAGTGTTTTTTGGAAATGTTTTATTTTTAATCTTAAAAAAGAAGAACAAAAAACTGATTAAATTTTTAAAGCGTATTATTCTATTATATTAACCTAGTTGGCTAGAAAATAAATTTTTTATATTCATATTTGTGTTCAAATTTTTTGAGAAATATGCACACAAGTGATACATCAAAATGTTAAAAATTTTTAAATTTTTAATATGTACGTTTACCAAGTATTTTTCGAAAAATAAATACATAGATAATGTCATACGTTGCCTTTTTTACTAAACCCCATACATGAACCATGGCCGTATACTTAATATCTAACACACATTAATTTACTCATATTTCATACGCACTGGTGGTTTTACCAATACAACGTAGTAATGTAGTGCCTTTGTAAATCCTAAACGAAAAACAAATTTAAATATTAAAAAACTTATTGATTTCGAAGATATATATTAGTTTCCATATTATATTAGTGCAGGTATTGATTATATGTTTTTTAAAATGTACGAAAGAAATTTTAACACTTAAGGGGTGGATAAATTATTTTTTATAATATTTCGCCATATTTTGCAAGCTTTTACTTCTCGCGAAGGCAAAAGATTTTTTAGAGATGTTAAGACTTTGAGTATGAAAATTGCGTGTTAACCAAACAAAAGTGGTAGATACATTATGTGAAGAAGAAAAAATAAAAAACTTTTTTTTTGGAACTTGTGCTGAGTACACAGAAGGCGGATTTTTGCTTTTATTTTGTTTTTTTATTTTGTGGCGTATGAGTGTGATGTGACAAAAAACCACAAGACAAAAATTTAAAAAACAACCTAAAAAAATGAGAAATTTTTGTCGGTCAAACTCGACCATATTATACCCTACACCACATATGTATGGGATTTTATAAGAAAACTGATAATAACTACATTTAGTATGACAGTGGCATAAGGATAAATATTAGTTAAAAATTTTGAGAAGGTGAAATATTATTCGTCCAAAATGCCAATTTAAAGAGGCGATTTGTAATAGGGTCTGTATATAAAAGCTTTTGTTCAGCTTACTAGTTTTTATTATTTTGTTTTATTTTTTTATTAGGGTCTATGGATTAAAATCCTTCTAGACCATGAACAATACATTCATAAAAACAGATTTAACAATTACAAACACTCAGGGCCATTATTACAACTTGGCGACAAAGTTGGCGGTAGTAAATGGTAGCGTTAACAGAACAGGGCGATAAAGTGGCCGTTAGCAAATTTCCATTATTACAACTTGCCGGTAAAGTGAAATACATATTTCTTATTGTGTGGCAATATCGTTAGCAATTACCGACTACTTTTGAAGGAGTAATAAGATTGCAAGAAATTGTAGTGGCAACGACGCACTTTTGTTTACATTTTGAAAAGCGAAAATTGTGTAACGGATAGTGCTACCATATTAAAATAAGAAAATATGGTAACTTAAACATAAATCCTCCTTGTAAAACTTACCGCTAAGACGAACTTGCCTTTAATTTATCGCTCATTTTTAGGTTAAAAGAATGTTGTAATAATGAAAAAGTTTTTATCCGACCGGTAAAATCTCACTTTAAGCTAACGCCAAGTTGTAATAATGGCCCTTAGAAGTAAATAATGTTATGTTTTATAACATCTAAATTTACAGAAAAATCATTGAAGTTTAAGAACTTGTGGTAGTTTTTACACGTTCTTCTAAGTGGATTAGCATCGGCGTAGTTTGATTGAAGTTGTTTAAGACACAGATGTATGCGATTCCGAGTAGCTTGTACTAAAACATTAAATTTGGCAATACTCAACTGAAGTTCAGAATAAACTGAACCATTTAACAAATTATCTTTCAAGCATTGGCAACCTAACTGTAGCAAGTCGTGCAGTGTATGGCAAAATATTTGTGTCAGGATTCTATGTTGTAAAATCTAAATAAAATAAAAGAAAATGTGTTGCAAACATTTGTGTTCAGGATTTTTTACCACTTAAGGTACAATTTTACAAATAAGTATCAGTCCGTTGTTTTTGGGTATAAATTTGCAAAAATTCTTTTATGAAAGATCAGCACCCGCGATCAAATTTTAAGTTAAAAGTTTTATGCGCTTAGAATTTATGATATTAAATCAGTCAATGGGCTTAAAAATGCAATGTCAGTTGCCATTTATTTAAGCAAAATATTACCATATATGTAAAAAAATGTACTCATTGATAAATTATTTTATTTTTGCCATCAAGAGGGGCAGCATCATTCCATTTTTGGAAAAATAGCCATCAGATTTTTTTAACCAGATTAATTTTTTTTTGAAATGCAAATAATTTCCAAAAAGGCAAAAATAATAGAAGGCGTTAAATGGATCAACATTTCCTTTTATCACATTACAACATTATTTCAAATTTTTTTTACAATTTTTTTGTTACATTTCAGAACTTTGCTTTAAAACTATAAGTCACGCGCCAAATTCATATTTTTTTTTATATTTTAGTTAAACTACAATTATTTGATTTCTATTTTTTTATAGATAACCCAAAAAAAATCTTAGTTATGGTTAGAAGTACAATATGTAGTGTTTTTATACATATTTTGCTCCTTGAACACAACATTTAAAAAGTTTTTTAATTTTTTACAAAACATAATTAACCACTCTTAATAGATACCAGTTTTTGTTCATAAAATCACAGTTCTTTTTTTGTTTTTAATAATGAAATAGAAAGCACTTAAAACAATAAAGTATCCAAAAACAAAAAAGAAACTTAAGCATGAGTAAATTAAAACTTAAAAATAAAACAAAGGAAATAGAATATACTTAAGCCTTAACTTTAATGTCTTCACAAAATCCCAGACTAAAGAAAAAAGAATTAAATAAAAATTGATAGAAAGAACTTAACAACACAAATAACATGAAAAACATAAGAAAAAACAACAACAAATCATCTTTACGTTTTTATAGTTTTTACCCACCTCCAGGCAGCATGGCATGAGAAGATATGAAAAAGCAAAGAATCAAAAAGAATGAAGTTCGTGTGTTGAGCTTAATATTAAGTTTGTAATAAATCTTTTTCTTCTTATCGATTTTACCATCAATAGCTGGCTGGTATGTAAAGAAAAAATGGGGTATTAAGAGAAAACAAATAAATTTTAATTAATTAAAAAGAACTTTGTACAAATTATAGAAGGGAAATAAGGCTTTTAATTTAAAGGAGAGCAAAAGATTGAAGTTTTTGTTGTTTGCCTTTAAAGCTTAGAAATTTTAGGTAGTGTTTAGAGGTGAAAAATTTAATATATATACTAAATACCCTATACTAAAAAATCAAAAATACCTAAAGAAAAAAACAAAAACCAAGTGTTTTTGGAAAAGTTAAAAATTATTAAACAAAACAAGCCTGTGAAAACGCAGAAAGGAAGAACATGACGGAATTTAAAATACTAAAATAAAATATAATTTTTTTTTTAACATTTGCATTAGGTGCGAAACTTGCATTTTACAATCACAGTTTTAAATACAGAAATATTTCAAAAGACTTTGATTACTGAAAAATATATGCTTAAAACGTCCAAATACTATGAAATTAAAAAAACTAATTGTAATTATTAAACAAAGAAAAACTAATGTAGTTTTGTTTAAATACAATTTTGTTTCTGTTATTGAAAACTGTAAAAATAATTGATTTATTGTATTCAATTAAGTTTGACAGGTAACATGAATATCATGCACTGCATTTTCAAAATAGTAGTTCGTCAGTGGCAGACTCAGTTGAATATTACACTTAACTCTCCACAAGGTGTAAGATATTTATGTATTTCCTAATAAGATGAATTCATCTACGATTTCAAAATTGATTAACATAATTTAAATAAAGATAAAATACCAGATAGCATTGTTATACCCTTTATATAAGTGATAAGGGTAGATATCAGATTGTCATTCTGTAAACTGGTCCAGGACCATTCACGTGAACGGTCCATTAGGGTAGGGACCGGTTCTAGTTCCTGTACTTTATACGAAGCGAACCTGTTACTTTTACATTGCGTTGTGTGTATATGTAAACACATGTATGTTTATTGGCAAGGTCAGTATTTCTATTTTTTCCTCTAACCTCTGTAACAGTTTTTAACCTGTTACTTGATAGGTGCCTTTTTAATCGATCGCGACCAACAACTTTTGTTCAGTTCATGTTTTGTACCTGTAACAGGACGGGCATGCCAACCAATTGACCCCCATTTCCCGCCGGGGCCATACAAAATATTTAACAAATGAAAAATGGAAAATTTAGTAATTTGTTTTATCAAAAAACTATTAAAAAACGTGAAAAAAATTGCAGTAAAGTTCAAACGAACTATTTGTAAGTTTTTTGGTTGATGTCTCCTAAAAAATCATTTTAATCTTTAATGTTATACTTAATACAATAAATTGTACAAGATGGGGCAAAAGAAGACATCCGATGTTGTTTGGCTCTCATTTTTTTAATGTTTTTTGATTATATTTGCTTGGGCCTTTTGGCATTTTATTTTTCAGTGCAAGAATATGACATCGGCCAAATGCGCGCCGTAACCATTTATTGCTATACTGTCTCATTATATGGCACTTTACATCACTTTGGCGAGAACTTCAGGCGACTGATTATCGCACTCACATCGAATGTGGTTTTTGAGGGCTCAAGGGTCTGGGGCTTGTTCACGTTAACAAGAGACTTCAAAAAGCCTCACAAAAAAAGTTTAGAACGATTAAATTAGGCGATTTTTCGGGCCAATGTAAATCGCCAAAACAAGAGATAAGGCGACGCATGAATTCCGCCTACTATCCGTTGTGGTTCTCGTAGGGTATGCCGTTGCTCTATGCTGTTAGAACTTCATGTCTTTCAGCCCTAATTTGTTCAATTTTGGCATAAAAACTCTTTGAAAATGGTCCTATTTTGCGCACCGTCCACTGTTTGACCATTCTCGTCTCCGAAAACAAATGGCCCGATGAACCTCGGATCACGCAGTCACTTTGAGTGGATGAATGGTTCTTTGTGCATTATTCGTACATTTTCGGTGCCCCGAAAGCGAAAGTTTTGCATGTTCATGTACTCGCTAAGGTGGAAATGAGCCTCATCGCTTATTATGATTTTGGTCAGAAAATGGTCCTTCTCGGTCCGAGATTGAGGATGGCTTAAGCGTAGGCTACATGCGTTTGTCGATCAACAGGCAGCAGCTTGATGCATGGACTGAACTTTATTCAGGAACATGAGTAGGTCTTTAGCTAAAATTCGACTTTGACACGACCTAATGATGGTTAATTGCGAGGTACGGCATCTGTTCGATTTTTTTGGCGACAACTCGACATCCCTAACAACAGTGGCAATAATCTATGCAGAACGAGAGCTCCGGGGCCGGTCACTCTTGGTAACGTCTTAGTTGGTCTTATACCCTTCAAGGTTGGCGGACAAATGTCGCCACAACTGCTTATCACTGTTGATTTGGAAACTACGAAAAGAGAAAGTAATATAGTCTCAACAACTTTTCTAGAACTCTTGAAGGTGCAAAAGAGAATCTCCTATGCTGCTGCCTGACGATAGCCTAATTAATATATTATAATTATTGCTTATAAGCTGGCACTCGTATCTATAGTTTTTATTCTAAAGTAACTGTTGGTTTTTTATCCCGAATCAAACATCTCACTCACAGGTGCTAAAAAGGGTCTAAAGTAGAAAACTTAAGTGAGGTGCTTATCACTACCTTTGATCCTTAAAAATTTCTTTTTATTACCTATCTAGCCTGGTCCAAATATAAGGTAGCAAACCATAAAAAAAAGTTGTTAACCTTAAATACCGCAACCATTTCGATTATCCAACTAAATATATAAACAGCATTCAAAAATAACGAAAAAAAAATCCAAGTTTAAATTTACTACCTTAAAACAGAAAATCAAATGTCACTGCAGTATCGTCAACATCTTTCCTCTAAGCTTTTGGAATTTCCACCTGAGTGGTTGCTTTTATTTTTGATGCTTCTTTCATTACAGAATAGTTTTTTAAGGGAGAAAATAGGAGTTTAGCAGGGATATACAAGACGTGAATACAATGTTTTTTAATGATATATTGAAAGGTTTTGTTTGTCATTGTTTTATGGGCTGGATAGTTGCTGACTGACAATTCTGACGGTTGTTACAAAAGTTGGTCGGCAGTTTGGTTGATCTTGGTTACCTTGGAATAAAACTCTAAACAAGGGCACAAGAATTATTGTGTCTTTAACTGTTGTTGTCATTGCGTTTATTGTCATTGTTGCACTGTTTTAGATGCTCGTTTTGGGTCTTGATCTCGTTGGAATTTTATGCCATTGTCAATGGTGATGTTTTTTAGATTGTTTTATTACACAATGTTGTGAAAGTACTTTGTGTGTTAGCAAGTGTTTTCTTGGGTAAACTAGTGCGTTTATGTAAAAGTAAAGAGTGTTTTACATAACATTTTTAATTGTGATGACAATGTTTTGCAGTTTGTTAATTCTTTTATTCATTGTCTTCTGTGTTTTTTGTATTATATTTTTCTTATATAGATATAAAGGACAATATGTTAATTACAAAGTTCCCTATAACGTTTTGCTATTTGTTTTTTTTTTTTTTTGTTTGTTTAATGCATTTTCTACAAATTTTTTATTGTCTTAATGGTAGGGAAGTTACAACATTGCAATCTAAAAAGCCTTTGTACACAATGTCAAATACATGTTTTGTTGAATGTTGAAAATAAGTGTTTTGAATTGTTTTAAACTTAGTTTAATTAGAACAGCTAAATTAAATAAAGTATATTGAAATTGTTTTTTTATTTTGAATTAAAAAGCAGGCAGGAAAACGGCATAAAAATTTTTAATTATTTGCCTTAGCCAAATTAGATAATTATTTTGCTAATCAGGGACCGTAAAAATTATGCCAAAAAAAAATATCAAAATATTATATGTATTTTTTGATTTTTAAAATCTTTCTCAAAGTTTTTTATTATTATTTTTTAATATTTATTTTTTTGGTAACAAATAATAAAAAAATTTTGATCTAAATTTTTTTTTTTTTTTTTTTAATATTTATTTTTTAGCGTATTTTGAACAATTTTTATTTCCAAAATTTCCTTCTATATCTAATCAGGCTAATTGGTTCAAATTTTATTGTGATAAGATTTCTGTTGAAGAAATAATTTGAAAAAGTTTAGTTTCCCGACACTAGCCGAGTGGAATGCATTTTCAGAGCCCGCTTCAACTCCTTATCAGCACTCTTTGTTCGGTACTGAGCATTGGTAGTAAATATCTTCTATTTAACCCAAGTGTTAATTGAAATTTGAATACAGGAATACTAATTTGTATTTTACACATACTCTCATTAACAATTGTTAGTCCTTGGGTTAGAACGAAATTTACGGCCTGCCATTTTTTACATCATGGCAACACCTTTTCTTTTATTTATTCTCCATCTCATCACTTTATGTTTTGCCTTATTCATCTCTATTTAGATGAGTATGAAGGCAGCATGCTTTTGCATGCATTAGTTTTGTCTCGCTTTTTGTTATATTTTCAAATTTTAATTTTGCTGATCATCATTTTTTTTTGCTGAAATAATTATTTTTAAATTTTTATTAAATAAATTATTTTAACAATTATTATTATTTTGTTGGTTTCTTAATAACAAAAAATATAAAAATTATTTCTGCAAAAAAAAACAAATAAAATTAAAAAAAATATTATTTCTGGTTAAAAAAAAACTAAAATCTTTAAGAAAATATTAAAAATTAAAAAGGAACTTAATTTTTCAAAAATCTAGTTGATGACTTTCCGATGCTTTTCTGTATATGATTTTTTTATGTAAAATTCGAAAATAATTACTATTTACTCCCTTTTATTAACAAATTAAAAAGCAGATTTTAGTCCTAATAAAAATAAGGGAAATTTTGTATAAATGTTTTCACAAAAAAATTATATCCTTTTCAATTTTATCACCACCTACAGTTTGTCTGCAAGGGGTTTTCATAAAAATTTTGTTTGTACTCGTGGAAGCATAAAACTTTATGCAAATATTTTAATTATATGGTGTATCGTGTTATCAACTCCTGATAGTTCCTCAAAACTTGAAATTTTGAAATTTTTTTGGACAACGCAAGCCTTGAACACTGATATATAACTTGCTTAATAGTCTATCTTTCGGGATCATATAATTACTGAGCATTTTGTAATCTTGTCATAACCTTGTGGCCCCTGACTTAATTGTCTTTTTTACTACGAAATTGTTCTCTTCTCTTCTCAGTTCTATCTCTATTCCTTCAACGGAAGTGCAAACTCAGCAATCATGTAAGCTTTCATAAGCAACTTACGCAAGAAGTTATCAAATAAACGTTCTGTTTAAATGTTTAATTATTGGTTAATAGAATCGCATTTCCGGTAGAAACCAATAGCACAACATAAGTTTGTTTAAAAAATAAAATAAAAATAATTTGGTGTAGTGTGTGATACGGTACAGCTTAATCAGCTAAAGCTCTCTTACTTGCTTGGAATCATTTCAACCAGCTATGAAAAAATATCGGATTCTCTTAAAACTGGAAATTTATAAATTTAAAAAAAAGATATTTTATATTTTTTACAAGCTTACGAAACCTAAATCGTACTATAAAAAAGTCATTCTTCGCAACTAGCCTTTTGCTTTTTGTAAATACATTAAGCGATACTGATGTTATTGTTAAATAATTTTTTACCTTTTTCTGTTATGCCCTTTACAATTATTATACCCTTCACATAGTGATAGGGTATATATCACTTTGTCATTCCGTTTGTAATTTCTTTATTATTCATTTGCGACCCCATAAAGTATATATATTCTGGATCCTTATAGATAGGGAAGTTGAAATAGCCATGTCCGTCTGTCCGTCTGTCCGTCTGTCCGTCTGTCTGTCTGTCTGTCTGTCTGTCTGTCTGTCTGTCCGTCTGTCCGTCTGTTGAAATCAAGTTTCCGGAGTCAGATAAAAAGATACAGATCAGTAAATGGTGTCAAACGATTACAAATATCCCGCTAACAATCGCTATTTAAAATCAGAAAAATCGGTTCACTATTGACCGAGATATAAGCGAAAACCCAGAGTAACCCATTTTTTTTAGGACAAAATCCGTGCATATATCCCTATATATCTCAGTAAGTATAATCACTCTTGCCACAAAACTTGGCACGGATACTCCTAAAGAAGGGACCTAAATAATGGAAAAAGTTTTTCCCGATAGGACTAGGGGAAGGGGTATTTTTTCTACAATTGCACAAATTTGGTGAAATATTTTATGCGCTATATCTCGTAAACTATAACAGCTATCGACTTAAAATGTTTTACAAAAATTAATTGTACGCTAGGGGCTACACTTTAAAAAAAATTTTTTTGAGTGGGGGCGAAAAAAGGGGTAGCTCCCAAACAAATTAATGATTTGTATGAAATTTCCGATACGCTATATCTCGGAAACTATAACAGATATCGAAAGGAAATGTTCTACATAAAGTAATTGGGCAATAAGGGCTACGCCTTAAAGAAAAAATTTTTTGGGTGGGGGCAAAAAAAGGGGTAGCTCCCATACAAATTAACGATTTTTATGATATATTCGATACGCTATATCTCGGAAACTATAAAAGATATAGAAATGAAATGTTCTACAAAAAGAAATTGGGCAGGAATGCCTACGCTTTAAAGAAAAAAATTTTTTGAGTGGGGGCAAAAAAAGGGGTAGCTCCCATACAAATCTACAATTATTATAAAATATTCGATACGCTATATCTCGGAAACTATAAAAGATATCGAAATGAAATGTTCTGCAAAAAGTAATTGGACAATAAGGCCTAAGCTTTAAAGAAAAATTTTTTTGAGTGGGGGCAAAAAATGGGGTAGCTCCCATACAAATTAACGATTTGTATGAAATTTTCGATACGCTATAACTCGGAAACTATAACAGATATCGAAATCAAATGTTCTACAAAAAGTGATTGGACATCAAGGGCTACGCTCTGAAGAAGAAGATTTTCGGATGGGGGGTGAAGAAGGGGTAGCTCCCATACAAATTAACAATTTTTATAAAATTTTCGATACGCTACTTCTGGAAAACTATTACAGCTATCGACCTCGAATATTCAACAAAAAGTAATAATCAAATAATTCATACATTTTGGAGAAAAAGTTGGAGAAGAGCAGGGGGACTAGAATATCCCATATTATTTAACAAATTTTATTAACCTTTAAATATGAATAATGTCGAAAACTTTTAAAACTCTCGACCTCAAATCTTCTTCTTCTATTTCTATTATTCATACGAACGTTAAAATTTTGTTATTTTTTCTATGGGTTTTAAAACTCGCACAAGGTTTTTTATTATATTATTTGCAGTACAAAATTACTCGGCTGGGTATATTTAAAGACCAATGTGAAGGGTATATAAGATTCGGCACAGCCGAATATAGCGCTCTTACTTGTTTTTTGTTTTTTAATTCCTAGAAAAAAAAGAAAATAGATTTTTTTATCTTAATGTTTACAATTAATCTTTGTTTTCTAAAAGGTTTTCCTATTTTCCATTATATTTTTTTTTTGTAAAAAACTAAACGTAATTTTTTTAAAACTTTGTTGCTGCTTTTTGTTACTTTCATTTAAGATGTTGTTGCTGTTTTTGTTTTAAGTCATCTAGTTGCCTAGTGATGGTGGTACTTGCAATACACAATAACTATGACAACAATGAATTCAAGGAAACATGACATTTTTGTTGCTCATTCGCTGAAATGTAAAAACACACGTCCTTTTTTCCACAGAACATTGTTTTTCGCCTTAAACTGCATGCACAAACATTTTCGTGTATTATATGAAGGTGGTAAGTACATTTGTGTTTGTAGGTGTGTTTTTGTGTTGGTGAATAATTCTTGCTTTGCAAGAGTTGTTCACATTTGTCACAATAGTGGCAACTGTCGTAACAATTCTTTTGTTTTATGACAGGATTTACCATTATTTCATTCGCCTTTTTATTTTGTTGCATTTATCCGAATGTTAATTTTGACAAAAGACACTTGTTGATGTTAAGTACGAAATAATTCTGTTGTTACATTTTAACATTTGCTTTTATACTAAAATGGAACATTGAGTTAGAAGAGGTTTTGTGCATTAAAGTCGGTTTTGCAACATTTCAAAAAATAAATGTTAATTAAAATATTGAAACAAAATGATGAAAACAACTGATTAGAGTGCGCAAAAACCACTATAAAAGCTTCATGTTTTTTACTCAAAAGTGGTTTCATTTTGCAAAAGGGTTGGTTGATCTTAAAAAAGTTTTATCATAGCGCTATTGTTTAGATAATTTTAAACTATTTTAAAAACATAAATAAAAAGCAATGGTTTTGATATATTAACTTAATTATTATTTAACAGCAAATAAGTAAAAAAAGTTTACATATGTATATCAAATGTGGTAAGCTGCTAGCATTCGCTTACCGTGAAGCCGATGGAATTACCAATTGTGCAGATTTGTCAGTCACGATGTTGCAGTGGTCGATTTGGCATCGCGCGTTCGCTTAGGAGGCGTTATTTAAAATTAATTTTTTTCTTACGAAATCGCTGGTCGACAATTTCGTTCAAAGTTTGGTATCCGGCAAATACGTGATGGAAAAAGTGTAAATTTAATTTGTTCCTGGGTTCAGAGATTCCGTGCTACTGCTTTGAATGTCCCACGGCCAGGTCCCAGTCGATCTTCAAGGACTCCCGAAAACATTGAACTGATTGCAAGCAGTTTATGTAAAAATACGCGACTTTCAATACGAAAAAAAGAGCACACTTACTGGGGCTTTCAAGAATGATTATTTATTTAATTGAAACAAAGTATCAAATTTCCATCCTTTTAAAATTCTAGTTTTCAGGAACTGAACGAAAAAGTTTTTGTAAAACTGATCAGTCGTTTTGGGAACATTCTAGGGCCACCGAGGTTACTTGATCTAACTTCTATGGACTTTTTCATAGGACTTCCTTAAAGATAGGGTTTAAAATGACACTCCATAATCTCTTGCGGCTTTAAAGAAAAATATTCGACGAGAAATCAGCTCAATTGAACCAAGTTTTCTGTAGCGTGCGGCGAAGAACAAAAGAATGGGGCAAGTGCGCAAACAGCCAGAGCTTCAACGAATTTGCTGCGGAAAAATATCCCCCAAAAACTAATCAGCAGCTTTGGGAATATCCAATGGCCAACGAGGTCACTTAACCTAACTCCCATGGATTTTCTTAAGCGTCTGCCTTTAAGAGAGGTTTCACTTAGACAATCTCCAATCTCTTGTGGCTTTAAAGAAAAATTTTCGTCGGAAAATCAGCTAAATTGAACCAAGTTTACTGCAGCGCGTGGCTTAGAACAGTGTGTTCATCATCTGGATTATATATTCTTTAAAAAATTAAATTCGCATTTCCATTTTGTCGTTTAATGCTATTAATAAAACTTTGTGTCAGTTATTACGTTTTTCATTTAAGTTGTCTGGTGGACCATGTATTTTAAAGAAAATTGTATTTATTAACTGCCTCCAAGAATATATCGTTACCTTAGCTTAGGCCCTAAATAATATTTCTTGAAAACCCAGATTTTCGTGATAAACGGATTTTTTTTTATTAGGTTTTTATTATGCGCATAAGATTCTCAACTTAATTTAATATTAAGTTAACCTGAAAAATATTATTTTTGTATTTAAATTTGTAATGCAATGTGTAATTTATAATTTGACTTAAAAATTAGCCATTGACAAAACATGCAACAAGTCCTTAAAAGTAAGTGATTTTTCAATTTAACCTAAATAGTAGGTTATCCCACTAAAAAAAAAAAATAAATAGAAAACAACTCTACAACAAAAATCAAATGGACTTCTTTCTTAGTGCCAACTACATCCAAAAAAAATAATTTTTTAATCCGTAACAAAAATATAATAAAATTCTAATTCTTAAAATAAGAAACTAAAATAAACTAAAAAATTGTATAAACCATGAGTTTTTCCGAGTGTGCCTGTCTGTGAGTAAAAAAAATATTTATATGTGTGTTACTTGGGTGTGTTTTGAGCTAAAATTAGAACAAATAGATTGAAAGAAAAATGTGTGTTTTGGTTGACAGCACTTGCAGTGCATTTCCTTAAAATTTTGTTAAGAGTTTATTAAACTCAGAAAAATAATTTAACTGTAAGACGGCGATGGAGAGTGCAAAGATCAAAAATTAGGAAAAAAATTATTGTAGTTTTAAAATTATTTTTTTTAGTTTATTTCAATTTGGGTAAAAATTTTGAGTTTTCTTAAAAACGATGATTTAGTAGGGCATATGCGAATTGAATATATTTATATTAAAAAACTATATGGGGGATTTGATGTCAAGTGACCCAACTTTTAAAACCAATGTTTTTCGATTGGAGAGAAATTCGGACCAAAGTAAGTTCTTGCAGAGAGTAATTTAGACACAATTTTTAAACACGATCGGTCAAGAACTCTCTGAGCTAGAGGGGTTCAAAATTTGACGTTTTCGGCCAATAGGTGTGTTTTCTCATACATGTAGTTGATAACCTTTTGCTTTTAACAAAATTCGTCCCAAATACTTTCGATAGCTTTTTTCTCAATCTTCCAGAAAAAAATATTTTTAAAATTAAAAAAAAAAATTTTTTTATATTTTTTTTCATAAAATATTTAGAAAAAATTTTTTTTTTTCCAAATATGCCCATTTTTTTTTTTTTTTGCTCAAAAAAAAGCTTAGGTCTTTTCTTTGAAGAGCGTGGAGGTCGCTAAGTGGGATTCGAGGGGGATATCTATAAAAATTACTGTTTTGTAACTCAAGGCAGAGGTTTTCCAATTGTCGCGTATATTCTATTTTGATTTTTTATCCTTTTTATGTAAAATTATCTCTTAAGCAAAAAAAAAAATAAAATATTTAATGCTAAGAAACAAAATAATTTAACCTTTCCGACGGTATGCAAGTACCAAATAAAGTCTCATACACTCGACGAATTTTGTTAAAAGCAAAAGGTAATAAGCTACATGTATGAGAAAACACACCTATTGGCCGAAAACGTCAAATTTTGAACCCCTCTAGCTCAGAGAGTTCTTGACCGATCATGTTTAAAAATTGTGTCTAAATTAATCTCTGCAAGAACTTACTTTGGTCCAAATTTCTTTCCCATCGAAAAAAAAAAATTGGGTCACTTGACATGAAATCCCCCATATATATAAATAACAGGCTGTAATTTCAACTCAAAAATTTTAAAATTTTTTAAAATATTTTTTTATTGAAGGTTATTGTTAGAAAAAGTTTAAATATTTGGTATATAAGTTTTCATTATTTTTAACTAAGCAAAGAAAAGGAAGAAATAACATTTATGCTAAAAAATTACAACAAATTTAATTTTTTTAATCAGTTTTGTGTCATTTGGCTTACAGTTGTATTTAACCTTAGAATTTTTTAGAGGCTTTGAAACGAATCACAAGTAAATATGTGTTTAAAGACCACTAAACCTCCTAAACGGAAACACATTTCATTTATTTAGGTTAAGCACTGTGCAAAAAGTAGGTAAGTAGGCAATTTTATAAAGGTATTTAGTGACATTGTAAACCTGTTAAACGTATAAATCTATTGGGTTCTGGGGTATTACAACAATGTTTGGAAGAGATCGCAAAAATGCTCGTTCCACACTGGTTGACAAAAAGGTATTGTTATGAGAGGGCAAGGGAATGATTAATTTTTATGAACAAAATCAAATAACAAGAATTCAATAATAATAAAAATAATAATAATAATAATAATAATAATAATAATAATAATAATAATAATAATAATAATAATAATAATAATAATAATAATAAAAATAATAATAATAATAATATTAATAAAAAAATTTTTGAATTTAGCATAATAGTTGGTGGCATAAAAATAAATTTTGAGAGAATAAAGTAATATTCTAGGAGTTGGTGGCATAAATTTGAACACATATGCAAAATTTTATCAAAATTGAATAATATTGGAGTTATTTACATATATGCTAAAATCATTATTCCGGAAGTATATTAGCTTGGGGGCTAAATCACTACAAAAATATATTTAGAGCAAGGGCCAAAAAACTAATTTAAATTTAAAAAACTCTGAGATATACTTTGATCATAAGAGTGTGTGGCCGCCCCCTGGCGGAGGGAGAAATGATAAGACGTATTAAGGTTTACTCAGGAAGTAAATCTCAGTAAATCGGTATATTTGAAAGTGGGTCTCAGATCATCATTTTTGTGCGTTACACACATCTTCACAACCACATAATACCCCTACTAATTGTGTATATGGTGGGGGTATAGAGATATATACACTTGTTTTATTTCCCAAAGTTTTTAAATTTGCCTGAATCAAACCCCTACTATTTCATGATACAACTAGTCAGGTAATCTCGTCCCTGCACCAACTACAAGTTAGTACCACAGCGTTAAATAACAGCTCATAGAAAAAAAAACGATGAGTAATAAGTTTTGTTATTTTATTTTCACAGGGAGAACATATTTTTGGTATTTTTGCACTAATTAGCTGGGCCGACGAGACTACCTGGTTGTTTGTATTATGTACTATTTCTTGCAACAAATAACACAAAACCAAATTGTCCAACTTTTTTTGTTGTTTTTTACCAGTTGCTTTGCATTTGTGGCTTCACTGTGAAGGCAATAAGCTAAAATGTATTACAAATAGGTGGTTTCTATGTATTATGTTTGCATCAATGTAAAAATAGAATAAAACTTTTTAATATTTGCTTTGTGTTTTTTTCTATTTTTACTGTTTATATAGAGAAGTTTTCGGTTTTTTCAAAACGACAGAAATTTAAACACAAAAAGTCATTTCTTCTGCAGTTTGTTTAGTTTGTTTAAAAGTGCGCGTAAAGAAACGCCGGTAAAACGCGCGCGACACAATTCGGTGTCGTAAGACATCGGCGTGTTTGGCACGTGTCACTTTTAGTTAAGTTTACACATGTATATTGGGTCGTACTTCTTTTTTTTTTTTTGCATATTTTAAGCACTTTACTAAATTTCGTTTCTTTTTTATTTAAACAATATCTAATGCTAAAGCAACAAAAAAATTTAAAAAAAAAACAAAAACACAAAAAGAACAGAAAGTTATTTAAAAAAAATCTTTAGTTACAAGTTTTTACGACTAAGATTTAAAATGAACATAAAAACTTACAAAACGAAATAAATTTAGCAAAACTTTATAAAAAAAAGCTGTGCTATATTTAAACGAACGGTAAGTTATTAAAATATTTTTTAATATTTAATAATGTTTTCTAATTCAAAAGGTATAAAACCATTTCGTGGTTACAAGTATAAGAACAGATACAAAAGTTCACTTGAAAATTTCTTATGCAATTCATGCTCCAAAAATAATAAAAATAAAATAATAAATAGTGAAACTGAAATAAAATCTTAAAAAATTTCTTATGCACATAAGTATGCAATTAGAATAACAAATTTAAGGGATTTTACATTGAAAACAAAATTTTGTACACCTTGGGAACAAGTTTATTGCTCCTCTATTTATATGTGATTCAAAGCAAACTCTGCTTTTTTTTCTTCTGATGCACCTGAAATGACGGAAATTCTTGCATTTCCTCTCCTCTAATACAGAAATTTCAAACATAATACAATATTTTATTTTAAATTGTCAAACAAGCCCTTAATAAACCTTTAATTATTTCCAGCAAAACCTGGTAAGTTAGCAAGTAATATTGGAAGTGTTTGAAAATTTACGACCCCTGCATACAAATGTGCTTACAAAAACCTATCAAATAACTAGTTACCAATCATTAACTGAGCAAAATAAATAAAAGTTTAGGTTAAAAAGAAACATTTCTTAAGACTGATTAATAATCCAATTTTTTCATATAAGTATATCTACAAATTTAATTAATAACGCCCTCAATAAATGGTAGTTTTTCTGTCGTAACCATTCCTCATTACTTTGTAATTTGTGAAACAATGACAGCTCATTAAACAATAACAAAAAAATTTTGTTGGGTTAATATGAATATGGATCTAAATGTGTACAGTTTAAGAAAACTTTTTTATTTTTATAAAGAGAAATCTCTTGTTTTTAAATGTTTATTAGCTTATTGCATTTAATGATTTTCCTTTGCCTATGCGGCAAACCAATGATCACTTGGCAATTTCTAGTTTGTATTTGCTTAAAATATTTATATACTATTTTATTAATTTTAAATTTTTTGGGGTAAGTGTTTAAAAAAATACATATACAAAAAATAAAAACGTGGATGATAAAATATTTTTCTAAACTTTAACCAAAATCTCTTTACGCATCTTTAGCAATATTAAAAAATAATAAGTCTATGGTTTCACACAAAACCTTTGAAGCACACATACCCATAGATACGTACTTTAAAGGTAGTATAAATACTTTTTACCCACATTTATACGAATAACCAGAGATGAGGTCATGTGTGGAAATGTGCAAAATTGTGTTGATGTACCTTTTTTAAATCTTATACAATGGAGGACTAAATTAAATTGAAGCCGTTGGTAATACAATATAAAGAGATTGAATACATAATAACGGTTCTAAGGGACACCACACAACAATCAAAGGTCTTTAAAAAAAATAAGCTAAAACCAATTACTCTTTTTTAACTTCTTTTTTATTGCTTAAAAGTATGTTGCGAAGGAATTTTATAAAAATAACAAATAAAAAATAAAAATTCAAATGCTTGTATGCTTTTAAGATCAAAAAATCAAGAAGATTTAATAATTAATTTAAGAAATACTAGTTGAAGTTTAAAATTCAGCTTTATTATTTTAGAGTCAATTATAATCACATTTGCTTAAAGATGTTATAAAAACAATCTAAATTTATGTTATAAGTAGCAAGCGTAGATCAAAATTCTTGTTTCGGCAGTGCACTTGCATTAAGTCTGTGTAAAAAAATAGTCCGATCATCACCAGTTTTAATGAAATTGATTTGTATACCAAAAAAAAAAAAATTGTGTAAAAAGGCGTGATGTTCTTTCATACTTACCTAGACACCCTGCTATATGGACGGACGGACGGACGGACGGACGGACGGACAAACGATGGACGGACTTCTTTAATAATAATTAAAAGTGGATCTCTGGGCGTTACAAATATATGCATAATCGCAGTTTCCCCTTAGCTTGTATGTGGCGTGACTAATTTCTTTAATTTTTAGTTTGATGTTGTTGCCTTTTCTTCTATAAAACAACTTAAGCAGCGGAATTTTCTGTGGAAAAGTATATAAAGAGAATTCTTTTTAGCATGAATGAACACGACAAGAGGATAAAAACAAACAAATAGAAAAAGTAAAAAAACAACAAAAAGTGAAAAATAAAGATATAAAGATGTCAAAGACACAAAGTCAGATCTTTATCAATATTACTTGCCCCACGCTCAGCACAATATGAAAAAGTATCCCATACAGTCACAACTTTAAAAAATATATTTAATTTTGTTTTTGGTATGTACAAAACCCACAATATAATACTAGACTTAAGTAACAAAACATACTATTTTTGTAACATTGACCTTAAAACAAAAATATTCTTAACCCTTCCTTGGATCAATTTGACCCAATTTTATTTTTCAATTGCATATTATTTTTACTTTAGGAATAGAGGTTCACCACGAATTTTTTTATTTTAAATGGCTATAAATTACTATTTAGCAACAACTTGATAAAAAAAGATGTTTTGTTCTGCCTATAAAAAATTAAATTTATATACACATTGTTGGGTCACTTTGACCCAACATAAGTTTTGGTCTACATAGTAAAACGTTTGTCGTATTTTTAATTGTAATTGCATATCCCTATGGCAACTTCAAATAAACTGATTTTGCAACTACAACAAAGTAGTAAAATTTAATGTTATATAAAAATGTGAACTCCCTCTTCATGTTTGAGAAGGTGTGCAATACATTTCATTTGAGGTTTGTTTCAGCTTATGTTCAGAAGGCAAATTACGGCATTCGATTCGAATCGAAATTCTTATCGATCGATCGAGTTTTCATTGCTTTTAAAACAGGAATTCTAATAAAAATTTTTATATTTCGATTCGAATTGAATTCCGTAATTTGCCCCCTGTTATTTAAGTTAGAGAAGTCATTTATAAATTTTATTATATTTTACTAAATGGAACAATAATTTAAATAGGGAGTTACTTTTTTAATACAAAGGTTTTTCTAAATATGTAATAAAAATATTTTTTACATATAATGAGGCTTTTGCAAAGTTCTTTGGTTTTAAAATCTCGGTCAAATTTACCCAAAAGCTTTTAAGGAATACAGAAGAGTAAGATGCAAAAGAAATAAAAAATTGTCGTATCGTTAACATCATAATTTTGCCAACTGGGATGTTGTACAATTTTAGAGTTTAGGCACTTCTCGCACACATGCTTTCACCTACTTACTATTTATAGCACAACTATCTCAGGAGCGACACATGTTGACGTGTATACTTTATGGCATAAAGTAGGCATGTCAAAAATTTCTTATAAAATTTTTAAACTTAAGATAATTCTAATAAAAACTTAAGAAAAAAAGGTTTAAAAAAATTGCAAAACTTTTTTTATGTATCACTTTGGGTCGTATGAGCTCTGAACGTAATTGTTTAAATTATTTTATACGTGAGCCGTCGACTTTCTGAACAAAATCATTTTTCAGTATTTTTTTTCTGTACATTTGCTCTTAAATATTTTGAGTTTTCCTAATACTGAAAATTATATATTCCTTTTAACACAATAATGTACATATTTTTAGGTATTTCTCTTATATTTATATTTACATAGGAATGTTCTAAAATATTTTTGGAGTTGCTTTCGTATACAAACTAACACAATGTTTTTATTTCAAATAGAGGTATGAAGGAAACGCACAAAAACTAACATCAAAATATCTTAACGCATCGCAGCATTTGCTGCAAAGTACTTTATCATACCACCACAAAAAACTTACAAAGTGATTTGTATGGCTGCGTATTTATCTATACAGTTTTATACAAATGTACATACATTTAAATATACTATATATGGAATAAGATAGTTCTAGTATAGTAGATATTTTAGATTTAGATTTCCAAAATACTTATATATTTTCAAACACTTACGTTTTAAAATATTCTAATAACTATTTAAAAAATTTGGCATTTCAAAAAAAAAATTGTTAAATAAATTTTTATTTTTTTTATTTTTTTATTTCATATAATTGAATTTTATTATATAATATTGTATTTTATTTTATTTTATTTTATTTTATTTTATTTTATTTTATTTTATTTTATTTTATTTTATTTTATTTTATTTTATTTTATTTTATTTTATTTTATTTTATTTTATTTTATTTTATTTTATTTTATTTTATTTTATTTTATTTTATTTTATTTTATTTTATTTTATTTTATTTAATTTTATTTTATTTTATTTTATTTTATTTTATTATACCCTTCACATAGTGATAGGGTATATATCACTTTGTCATTCCGTTTGTAATTTCTTTATTATTCATTTGCGACCCCATAAAGTATATATATTCTGGATCCTTATAGATAGGGAAGTCGATTTAGCGATGTCCGTCTGTCCGTCTGTCCGTCTGTCTGTCTGTCTGTCTGTCCGTCTGTCCGTCTGTTGAAATCAAGTTTCCGGAGTCAGATAAAAAGATACAGATCAGTAAATGGTGCCAAACGATTACAAATATCCCGCTAACAATCGCTATTTAAAATCAGCAAAATCGGTTCACTATTGACCGAGATATAAGCGAAAACCCAGAGTAACCCATTTTTTTTAGGACAAAATCCGTGCATATATCCCTATATATCTCAGTAAGTATAATCACTCTTGCCACAAAACTTGGCACGGATACTCCTAAAGAAGGGACCTAAATAATGGAAAAAGTTTTTTCAGATAGGACCAGGATAAGGGGTATTTTTCCTACAATTGCACAAATTTGGTGAAATATTTTATGCGCTATATCTCGGAAACTATCACAGCTATCGACATAAAATGTTCTACAAAAAGTAATTGTACGCAAAGATCTACACTTTAAAGAAAAATTTTTTTGAGGTGGGGCAAAAAAAGGGGTAGCTCCCATACAAATCGACAATTATTATAAAATATTCGATACGCTATATCTCGGAAACTATAACAGATATCGACTTAAAATGTTCTACAGAAAGTGATTGTACGCAAAGATCTACACTTTAAAGAAAAAATTTTTTGAAAGAGGGCAAAAAATGGGGTAGCTCCCATACAAATCGACAATTGTCATAAAATATTCGATACGCTATATCTCGGAAACTGTAACAGATATCGACTTAAAATGTTCTACAAAAAGTGATTGTACGCAAAGATCTACACTTTAAAGAAAAAATTTTTTGAAAGAGGGCAAAAAATGGGGTAGCTCCCATACAAATCGACAATTATTATAAAATATTCGATACGCTATATCTCGGAAACTATAACAGATATCGACTTAAAATGTTCTACAGAAAGTGATTGTACGCAAAGATCTACACTTTAAAGAAAAAATTTTTTGAAAGAGGGCAAAAAATGGGGTAGCTCCCATACAAATCGACAATTGTCATAAAATATTCGATACGCTATATCTCGGAAACTGTAACAGATATCGACTTAAAATGTTCTACAGAAAGTGATTGTACGCAAAGATCTACACTTTAAAGAAAAAATTTTTTGAAAGAGGGCAAAAAATGGGGTAGCTCCCATACAAATCGACAATTGTCATAAAATATTCGATACGCTATATCTCGGAAACTGTAACAGATATCGACTTAAAATGTTCTACAAAAAGTGATTGTACGCAAAGATCTACACTTTAAAGAAAAAATTTTTTGAAAGAGGGCAAAAAAAGGGGTAGCTCCCATACAAATTAACAATTTTTATGAAATATTCGTTACGCTATATCTCGGAAACTATAACAGATAGCGAAATATAATGTTCTACAAAAAGTAATTGGGTAAGAAGGCCTACGCTTTAAAGAAAAATTTTTTTGAGTGGGGGCAAAAAAAGGGGTAGCTCCCATACAAATCGACAATTACTATAAAATATTCAATATGCTATATCTCGGAAACTAAAAAAAATATCGAAATGAAATGTTCTACAAAAAGTAATTGGGCAAGATTGCCTACACTTTAAAGAAAAAATTTTTTGAGTGGGGGCAAAAAAAGGGGTAGCTCCCATACAAATCGACAATTATTATAAAATATTCGATACGCTATATCTTGGAAACTATAAAAGATATCGAAATGAAATGTTCTACAAAAAGTAATTAGGCAAGAATGCCTACGCTTTGAAGAAAAATTTTATTGAGTGGGGGCAAAAAAAGGGGAAGCTCCCATACAAATCGACAATTATTATAAAATATTCGATACGCTATATCTCGGAAACTATAACAGATATCCACATCAAATGTTCTACAAAAAGTAATTGGAACACAAGTCCTACGCTTTAAAGAAAAAAATTTTCGGGTGGGGGATGAAGAAGGGGTAGCTCTCATACAAATTAACAATTTTTATAAAATTTTCGTTACGCTTTTTCTGGAAAACTTTTACAGCTATCGACTTCGAATATTCTACAAAAAGTAATAATCAAATAATTTATACATTTTGGAAAAAAAGTTGGAGAAGAGCAGCGGGACTAGAACATTTAATAAGTTTTATTAACCTTTAAATATGGATAATGTCGAAAACTTTTAAAACTTTCAACCTCAAATCTTCTTCATCTATTTCTATTATTCATATGAACGTTAAAATTTTGTTATTTTTTTCTATGGGCTTTAAAACCCGCACAAGGTTTTTTATTATATTATTTGCAGTACAAAATTACTCGGCTGGGTATATTTAAAGACTAATGTGAAGGGTATATAAGATTCGGCACAGCCGAATATAGCGCTCTTACTTGTTTTATTTTATTTTATTTTATTTTATTTTATTTTATTTTATTTTATTTTATTTTATTTTATTTTATTTTACTTAGTTTCTAAGGAAGCTATGATAAATTCTTTATTAAAGAAAGACATTAAAGTTGCAAGAACTTGGGCCATAAAAGTCATCACAAGACTGAAACTGGATGACTACACATAGCAGTTTAAAGAATTGTTAGCTGAAGTTCATATTGTGTAAAATTTTATGGAAAAACTCTCACAGTCGTTCGGTTTTAAGTATTTTAATTATGTCTAAAGTTTTATTTCTAAAAAACGCTGTTTCTTAAGGCTTTAAAAAATATGAAGAATGTGACGTTTTTAATGTTTTCAGTAGCCCTCGAAGTCCGACTGAGCCCTGACCGTGGGACATTCATAGCCTAAGTAGTTGCGCGGAATCTCTGTACCCAAGAAATAATTAAATTTGCACTCGGTCCCTCACGTATTCGCCGAACACCTAATTTTGAACAAAATTGTTTACGAAAAATTACGTGAAAATCATTACTCTTAAAAAATGTCTTCACAGCGATCGCGCGATGCTCACTCGACCACTGGGACATCGTGACTAACAAATCCGTACAATCGATAATTCCAACGGCTCCACTCTCCCTCCCTCCACACCATTTATTACTTTTTAAAATAATCGTGTTTAAGACTATAAATTTGTCACCAGATACCCTGTATAAAATGCAATTAAATTTTACTGTTTTTTTCCAATTTAGACTTTTAAAACTAATATACGAATTTTTTTTATCTTTTTATGTGCACAATCATTAATATTGTAGGCATGTTGATTTCATTATTGTATTTGATCCGATTTAAATCTTTGGTCAATGTAGGGCTGAATTGCGAAAGAATTCAAAGGGCAGAAAAAGAATTATACTAAGTCCGTATATCAATTGCAGCTTCTTTAGTGCAGAGTACGAAATATACCTTAATTAAAATTTAAACCACATAATGAAACTTCCGGAATTTTTTTACAAGATTGAAATTTTGGGCAAATGGTTTCACGAACAATTTGTACTCATTTACTGGTGTTGGGTGTGACATGGTTCCTTAATATAAAGTTATGCCATATTTTAGGCATAGCATTAGATATGTCGGCTTATACATATCTAATTTGGTTTGTTGTTTGTGCTTACTTTCTTAACCCTACTTTAACTTTTTTGCAAATACTACAACTAAACGCATAAAAGTAGGTTCAAGGAAAAAACATTAGCAATGATAAAAGCAAAAGCAACAAATACAATACTAATAACAATAGCCAAGAAAACGGCAACAATAATAAAATTGCCATAAAAGAAATCCTAAACCTCATGCATACTAACGAGTGGCTTCTGGCTAAACAACTGGTTACACTAACACATAATACAGATCTAGAGGAACACAACAAATATTTTTATAAAAAAAGGAAAACCTTTTGCAAAAGTTCTTTTGTTATGATGTCGTTTTTTTATTTGGTTGGTTTAGTTGTCAGCTGCCTATTGTAGACACAATAAAGCCAAGAAAAACACATATAAAAAATTAAGCTTTGATGTTTAACCTTGGTGATTACATCAATAACATTTTAACAAAAGATGTTTAAGGCGCATAATATTATATTACAACTAGATTGGATTTTTAATGTCTAAATGTTTAAGACCTATGGATCAGATGGTTTCGTATGCACCTTAAATTAACGCGTGACCTTGATTTAGCCATTTTGAGAAGTGCCTTTCTGCATACATTTAGTCACCTAGCTATTCAAACGTTTTTTTTTAAGTGTTGAATCAAAGTTTACCCTAAAATTCAGAATTACATAGGAAAAATTCACCCCTACAGTTGTGGACAGTCATATTTGTTTTATTTATTTTAAAATAGACATAAAGGGTTAAAGAAAATGAGGTCAAGCTAAAAATATTTCAAATAAGTATTTGCATTAAAAAAAATAATTAAAAAATAAATTGCTTCGGTTGCTATATTTTGAAAGACATGCCAGACCTTTTCAATGCCTAAGTATCCTAATAAATTTTCGCCTTAGGCAATAAGAGATGGCCGACGACCGCAACTAAAAAAACCGATACATGTTTTCTACTACTATCAAGTATTTGCATCCTCGTACCAATGGAAAATACTCTCACATAGTAGACGACAAACTAGGGTAATTTTTTTATTAGTCTTTATCCCAGTTCCATTTATTTTTGTGCTATTAAGCCATATCCTTAGAATCCACCCTTTATTCTGGAGGATCTATGTTTCGTGACAATAACTTGAATTTCATCAAAAACGCTCGTGCAATTCACATGCAAACTATCAGCCTATTATCTCTTTTAAATCATCAGTCAAGTGAAACGTGGAAAAAATTTCTACTGGTAGCAGTACCAGTATTTGATATCAGTATCACTTACAAGGCTGTGAAATCCATACATCGTAGCAGAGAATTTAACTCAACGATTTTATATCTCAATCTGTTCAGTCTTTCCATACTAACACTAAATAAAAGGCAATCCAGGTGACATATACGACCAAGTGCTTTAAAGTCAATCAGTTCAAGGCCAACTATGGATTATAGAAACCGTTATTCACATGAAATGTAAGTCTTTTCTTGTGGCATATAGAGATTATAGAGATCTTACGGATTGAAACCATTTAAAAGGTGCTCGGATAACGCACACTTCAACAAAGGCATTGACGATAATTTTTATTAAGCAGCATATCGAAGCTTGCGTATGTTTTAGGGAAGTATTTGTAGCAAAACGCCTATTGATAACGGGAAAATGGTTAAAGGAAATAACACTTCAATCGTCATACTTCTGAAATACTGAGGGGTTATGCTTAGAAAGTTAAGTTTTCCAATTGAGCCAAACATAGAAAAAAAATTGTTTTCTCACGGCGGAGTTAAGAGACTGCGAAACTTTGCCGAAACTAAAAATCGAGATCTTCCTTCTGTAACCCAAACCACGACATTGTTTTTCAAGCGGAGGTTTGACCAACCACTAAATGCTTTTTATGGCTGATGTCGCTTGCAGGTTCAACGGACAGTTAACAGTGTATAAGAGTGATTATGTCTTGAAGAGCAAAGATTTTGATAGGGATAGAAAGCAAGAGGATGAGTAATGGTACCTTATGAGTTTTTAGAAATTGTCAGGTTGCCAGGGTAATGCAGATAATCATAAGCCAGCTTATAGTCTGGAGATTAAGGTCAAGTAATGTTTGCAGTTTAAACTATACGTTTTTACGCTTAACGTTGCAAAAATAGTTGAGTTAGGCAGTAGTATGAAATTGCTAACAAGACAGGACAGTTAATAGTAATAAAGCAAGTTTTGCAATTAAGAGAAGAGATTTCACATGAAAAAAATCAAAACAAAGGATAACTTAATCGGGCAGGGTTGTAAATGTAAAAAAACATTCTTAGCTTACTTACACATATGGATGAGGGCTATGGAGAACTGCTTTTGCAGGTCATACAAGGATGACATCGAGTTTTTCCTGTGACCCTGCCCCGTTTTTATAAATGCAAGACCTTGAGTTTTATGTCTGACGTCATACCAGTTGAAGCTTAGTTTTGAAGTGAAAAATGGAAAGCTCTGGAGACTTGTAGGCTTCACCAAATCTCTGTGAACTTTTTTTCTCCAGATTATCTTTTTATTACTAGAATCAAACAAGATGTCAATGACTGTTTTAAGTGTATGTTTTTTGGGACTTAAAGCTTTTCTTCAAAATTTTCTTCTCTTACCCAAACCTAATTTAAATTTGGTATTTGTCAGCCAATCCCTTAGGATTTACATATAATCCCTAAAAACTCATATGGCACGCCAAAAAATTACGCTGCGTTGTTTTATCTCTTAGTTAAATAACAATACTTAACTCCAACTGGTCCAAAAGTTATAATAGAAAACCGTTTCCCCCAAAACAACTTTAAATGGAAAAGTCAAAATTATAAATTAAGTCTACTGACAATATTGTGAAACACATGTCTTTGTTTAAGGCTGCTGATACAAAAGTTAAAAGCCATTCAAAATATGGTATTTGTAATGTAAAGATGTAATCACTTATTTGGTTTGTTATAAGAAACTCTATTGTACTTAGGTCGATAAGATATATGATTACAATGCATTTAAGAGGCAATAACTCCTATACCATACATAGGGAGACCATTTATTTATAAGTCCAAATCAGTACGCTTGTTAGTTTCTATAGTGTAAAAGCCATCTTCAGTTATATCATTATAATTAAAATCACCGATTAGAGCATGTTTGTTCCTCTTATGGGTGTTTTTATATTCTTGTATTTAAAGAGCAGCCCTGAAGTCGATATATGGTTATATCAATACGAATGGTCACCCTAACCATACAAAATGTGTTCTTGTACCCACACCTGTTGCTTCGTTTTAAAGAACAAGTCATAAGTACAAACAAACTTTTGGTGCGATTCTAAGAAGTATATTTTTATAACAAAGATTTTTGCAAAATTTAGTTCCTTTTAAATTGCAATTAATGTACATACTTTTTGGTTCTAGAAGGTCACAATAACATAAAAAACCGAAGTAAAATAAGAAACCTACATCCGCCTTTTATCTTGATTCATAAAATTTTATTTAAGGGATTTTAAGTGATCAAAAAGCCGAAAAATATACAAAAATGTTTGGGAGCTCTTGTGAAAAATTTTTATAAAGACTTTTATTTTTTAGATTTTTTTTTCTCTTGTTATTTCCTTAATATTTCCTTTTAAACATTTTTTTTGCAAACCTATTTAAAAGGAAGATATTTTTAAGTACAAACAGGCAAAAAAATTTAAGCAAGAAAACCCCTACAAACACATCCCTGCAAATAGCTTTATGTATTAAATATACGTAAATACACATTTAGCATATTAAGCAGGAAATGAATTTATAAAACAGAGCACAGCTGTGGAAAAGCTAAATCTCGGCATCGGTAACTATGGCAATAATACCGTACAATGCGTTTTCAAATTAAATTTCAACTTAAGTTCAGCATTAGTATGTTTGTATGTACAATTTTATCGTAAATATATATGAAGTGTGTATGTTCATTTACTCATAATTGTTTTTTTAATTTGCTACAGAAACCAAAAACATTGCTTAATACTGACGCCTATTCAGTATAGTAGTAGTTTCTCCCATGTATGAATTACACAAAAATTGTCGCTTTAGTAAGTGCTTTTCTATCTGAAAAAATATGATTAGGGTGAATATTAATTAAAGCTCTTTAAAAATAAAAAATTCACTAATTTTATTAGTTTTAAATGACACACCACATGCATGGCTTATGGAATTGAGCAGACATTTGTCAAGAAATAATAGTCCGAGATCCATTCTTGGTTAAACCGATCGACTAAGAATCACTTCCTGAGTCGATAAAAGCATGTCTATCTGCCCACCCGTCTGGCTAAGTGTCCATATATTCTTTTATTTAAAGCTTTTCCTATTTAATGCTGCAGGACGCCCGGCTGGCTGTTACGCTTTTTAAAGCTTAGTTGTCTAGCAGAATGATCAGAAGAAACTGTTTTTATATTTACGGAGAATTTTGTATTTATTAAAGTCATTCTGATTAACCTGATCAGCTCTGCAAGTATGCTAAATTCAGACATGGCCTCAAACACATTTTTATGTATCAGACTACCGAAATCGGTGTTGTATTCGGCAAAGAAGTGGCTACTGTTGGTTTCCCATTAGATTTTTTTCCAAGATTTAATGAAGTGTGAATATCTGGTCAATGGCGAACTCGCTAGGTCTAAAACCAGATTGATAAGGGCTTATTATTTTATTGACTTTAGTTTTTTTAATTTTCACAAAGTACACGTGAGAGTATCTTTTAATCAATGGGTAAAAGACTATTGCTTCTATAATTAGCACAGATAGTTCTGTCTACTTTTTTGTGTAAAGAAAATAGCGCACTGAGGCTTAAGTCATCAGTTGCGTGCTCCTTCTGCCAAATCTTTGAGATAAATTGATGTATGCATTTTTTAAACACATGGCCTCCGGTCTTAAACAGCTCCGCCGGTAACCCACTCCTGTCGCTCTTTTGTATTTATCTGGAATTTAGTGTTTTGACCTAAGTACTATACACTATCTTCGTTTATCGAAAAGATGGTATTTGCATCACTGCTGACATCGGATGCCAACAGTTTGCCTTGTTGGACTTACAAAAGGAGATGCTTATATTATAGCTTGCAGTCCGTTGGGTTACATGTTGATAGAACTTTGGTGCTACCATTTCGACATTTGTACACCTAGATCTCCTCACACTTACATCTTTCCTTTTTTGTTTTCTTCAATTGGAGGAATCGTTTCTCTTTCTTTTTTTTTTTTTTTTGATACCTGTTCGGCGCACTTCTCGAGCCTACTGTGTGTAGAAAAGTCTGATTATTTTAACACTTTTTATCCTCCTTTTTTAATGTTTCTGGTTGCTAACCTCTGTTTTTACAACATATTTTTTTGGAGTTTGTAAAATACTGCTAATGGGCGCAAGTATTGGGACATTGATCTATCTCTCTCCCTTTGATCAGTTAAAATAATCGAGTATAAATTTTTTGTTCTTAGACATTTAGTTTGCTGGACGCAGTGGATTGTGTGTTGCGCAATTGGCTACGAGAATGTAGTTAGGTGAGTCGATGTTACCTGTGCGGATCTTCCATCTATTTTACAGATTTGAAGAGTGCCACCCAACCATAATAAATTGATCAATGGACCGACCTTATGCAATCCGCGAAGTTGGAATCTGCTCTGTGGCAAAAAAATCAGCCTCATGCCGTTTCCGGTATCAAAGATGCTCTTTAATTTTAATGTGTTTTCAAAAATGCCCTTCGCTTTTGATTTTAAGTTCCCTTCTTTAATGTTGGAATAACTTAAGCTGATTTTAACCTCATGACTGGAGCAGCGACCGTATAATTTTTTTAAGTATTCATATAATGCGTCATTGATATCGCCGCCCTTCTCCTTCATCGAAACTTGGGCATAAGTAACGCTGACGTTAAAATTTTTTGCTTTAAGGCGGATTGTAATGGCTTTCGCGCATACAAGAGTGAATTTTGGGACCAAGTAACGCATTTACCTTTTAACAAAAACTCCACACCGGAATTCTTACCTAATTGGGTGAAAACTGTAGTAAATAATATTTTTCGGTCATGTGTATACCATGCACTTCTTAGCTGTTTTTATATGGAAATAATATCTGAATTTAGATCAATGCGCCTATTTTAAAGAGCGTCCGGACATTTCAGTTGCAGGTCCGTTTGCGGTGATCGTTATTGTTATGTTGTCCCGTCTTTTGTTTTTTTATGCTAATAGTTGTTTCTGCAGGGCTTACTAGTCCAATAACTTGGTCAAACTTTTTAAAGTTCATGGAATAACTTGTGACATAAATAAGTTCACTCCTCCAATGGTTGTTGGAGACAGAAATGCATATGAAACCTCTTGCAGATATGTGTCCATGTAATGTGAAGTAAGATTAAAATCGGTACTAGGCTTCGCCATGATAAAGCCAATAAGGGCCGTTGCTTGATATTCAGCACCTTCTTCAACACCTTATGTCCCTATACATCGTTCTATAAATGGGCTTACAAAATATTACAAAATAACAATAAGAAATAAGTTATGACAACCTATTGTGAAAAACGGCGACCTATAACTACAACGACCTCAAACCTGGCACAAAAGTATTTTTTATAAAGAAACCTTTTGAAAACAATTTAACAGGAGCCAGTGACTATGTGTACAAAAAGAACAATGTCAAGGGTTTATTAGATTCGGCACAGCCAAATGTAGCATTCTTAATTATTTTAAGTTTTCAAAAGCTAGTTTTGTTATTTTTACCACTCCCGCCAACTGTACATTGGTGTTTAAAACATATGCCAACAAAGAAAATCTTTAAATCAAAAGATTTAATATTACGTTTAATTACTAAAATGTTCCTGTTTTAAGAGTAGCATAAGCATTGGGAATATTGTGAAAAAGTCCTTTTTATTAAAAAAAAATCTTTTTAAAAAAAATTCTTTTTTCATTAATATTTGAGCATTCTTATGTTTAATAAACTTTTCTTGTTTTTAAAAATAACAGAAAAAATTTGTTTTCAAATAAATTTAAAATTAACTAAATATTTTATTCCACAAACAGGACCTACTTTAAACTCTAATTATCAGAAATTTACTGAAAATTACGGAAGTTTTTCGTGCCTTCCCTCTTCTGCTAGAATAAATTGTACCCTCCGGTGGTAATTTAGAATTGAATAATATTTTCATTTTCACACAGTAGTAGGTAATTGATGCTTATTTTCAAACAATGTTTCCTTGTTTGTTTACTTTTCACTGTATGTATGTATGTGTGTATTTATGTATGTGCTTTTGAGGGATTATTTGTTGTGTTGGCGGCTGGAATATTTAGTATTTCTCCGTTTATGAGAAAATCAAACAAACAAGCAAACACACAAACAACAATACTAAATACCATAACAGTTTATGGTCTTAAGTTTACACTACATAAATTTTGTTGGCGCAAAATAAAATTAGCCTCCGAGCAGCTAATCGTCCACGTAATAGATGAAGACTACCAATGAACGTAAACAAAGAATTTTCTTTTATTTTGTATATAGTTGTGTGGGTGTCATTTATTTGTATATGTAAGTCTAGAGCAAATATAAATGTAGACAACCATACAGAAGAAAAACCTACAATCATACTTTCATTTCTGCTCTTGTATTATTCTTTAAAGTTCTTTGTATGACATTTTTATTAAAGTGGCACACATTTTCCTTATTATTCTCCTTATTATATTAATTTTGTCATTTAAAGGAAAAGACTTAATCTAAAGGAAAGAAATTGTATTTTTTGTATGGCATGCTTAAGACAAGTCTAATAAAACAAAGAAAGAAAAGCGACAATATGTATGCACTTTTATATACTTATATTTATACTGATACAGCATACACATATATAAACGTTACAATAGTCCCATGCCATCAAATCTTTTATATGTGTGGCAGAAAGATAAGTGTATTGATGCAATAGGACAACTTGAAATCATAATACCCTATAATCAAAAAATTTTGAACAAGATATAGTATATTCTTAACACAAAATCTTATTTGCAAATCTTCAATGTCTATTTGTTTGGGAGACTTACTCGATAGATATAATAAAAGGTATTCCCCGCCTTATATATTCAAATAACAAATTGATTTATTACCAGGGCACCCAAAAATATGCTCTTAAAAAAGGTTTTATGTTTCTTTTATAAATCATGCGGTAAAAAGTCAAAAATATGATTCAAAAAATTTAAAATATATACTTTAAAAGTAAGAGTAATAGTAACTTTTACTAAAGAATCTGAAAATGCTGCGCTGAAATTAAGTTGCACTAAGAAAATTATGAATTGTCATTAAAAAAAAAAAAAAATCCTGTACAAAAATTGAAAAACAAAGAGAGGCCAAATTAAGCAGACTTAAAACTACTCGGTAAGCGACTTTTTACAAATCAAAATAAATCAGAATGGGTTCGCTTAAAAATAAATAAAAAAAACAAAGGCTAAGCAGAGGCGACAATGAACACTCGATAGAGATCTTGTTAATTTTTTTTTTAATTTTATTATAAAAATATTCAAAAAATGCTTTAAAAACAAGATATACAAAAAAATATGCTCTTATAAAAAATTAAGGAAAAATATACTAAAATAACAACAAACTTTTAGTAAAATTTTGCGACATTTCTGAAACGAATGATAATAATAAGGGGTTTTGTTACAAAATAAATCAAAACAAACGAATAGCGAATATTGGTTTGTTCGATTCTTAAAAAAACTTTAACGTTTTTCTTTGCTTATAGTAATTTTCTATTTGTTTATTGAGGTTATTATATAACAACAGAAAATATTCATGACGTTTTTTAAGAATTTGGGTTGAAGTTTACTGATGATTTGGTGTAAGAACCAATGAATCGCATATAGACAAACTTAACCAACAACAAACCCTATAAATAAAATAAATAATTATTAAAAAATGCAAAAACTTACAATAGGACAAACACATTATGACTGGTGTGACTATTTTACTTTTTATACATACACCACAAATGTGGTAGGTGTATTATGCGTTTGTGCAGATATTTCTAACGGCCAAAAGTATTGGTCTGAGACCCACCTTCAACGTGTCTGTGTATTCTTGTGAACATCCTTCGTGTCGACGCAGATAAGTATTCTGGCCCTGGCACGAAGGCACTAGTGTTTGGTGATGATTGGTCCAATTGGAATCTAAATGACTTGAATATTACTCTTGTTTGACATAACTTTGCACATGGGCCTGAACCTATGTCATTAACTACTTTATTGAACTAAAATAGAATCGGTTTATTCTTTGGTATAATTTCCATACAAATGTCCCTTTGGCACAAGAATTTTGAGTAATAAACCGCTAGAATCTTACATCTTAGAATTTTGCACACATATTTCTCTCTATGACACCGACTATAATATTGAATACTAATACTCTTGGTCTAGTTTTTCATTCAGCCCCTAAACCGATGCGGTATTAGGTATAAAATTGTAGGGTAAAACCTTTATCGTTTATTTTAAGAAAGGCTACGATTTCCAAACAAACGTTTAGTAGTAAGTAGGCACTAAAACAGCACGATTTCTGGCCATTATAACCGCAGGAAAATTATAATGGGTGTGACTTGTTTTATGCAAAATTATCTTTGAAACGGGCTCCTTTTTTTAACTTGCTTGATAGTTAAGAATTTTAAAGTCATACTTAATACTCTATTTCTTAAGGAAAACTTGTAAGCAAATTTGGCGGGTGTGACGTTTTGAACAAATTGTAAAAAAAGTTGCCCGTTTTGCCGTATAGATTATTTAAAACTCTTTTCAAACACTGAACAATCGCTCAACATTTTCCGCAGGGTAAATTCTCAAATAAGTAGACACATGTATGTGTTTGTGCTATTCTGTATTATGAAAATTTCTCTCTATCTGTTTGCAAAGAATATCCATGCAAAAGACCTTATGGTAGCAACTACATACTTGTGGCAGCACAGAAGAAAAAAAATTATAACGACTGCATAACTAAATAGAACATAGTTTTACCCCGTCTATTGTCTGTTAAAAGAACCATAGAATGGAGACCGCACCAGCATTTACAACAATGTTAATATAAAGCCGCAATAAATGTTGTATGTATTTCTATTGTGACTTTATTCCACTTTCCTAGTCGTTCTGCTGCTGGCGGTGGTTTGTTGGTAACTAGTTAAGCTATTTAGATATATAAAACCTACTTTTTATATTAACTTGCTTTATAAAAAAAATTTACTTTTTTTCACCTTTATAGAAGGGAAAAGCAAATCATTTAACAGAAAACGAAAAAAAAAGAATGAAAGTACGATACAAAATTCTTAGCACTAGATGCACTTTCTCCTCGGAGTCATAAATTTTCTAGCAGCATGTGGGATTTTTGTTAACATAAATGTCCTTCCTGTTGTTATTTCTCATAATTTAGGTATGTAACGAGAATATTTGTTGGGGAGTTTTAAAAGAATATATAATCATATATGATTTAATTTTTCTGTTTAAGAATTTAATTTCTCAATAGAATAAATACATTTCGCCGCTAAATTTGTCGGTAGATGTTTATTGATAGGATAATGGTTTATTAAATTTGCAAGAAAGTAGGTCAAGCAATAATTGTGTTTCCCATTAAGACTGGATATTTACGGAGCAGGTTAATTATTAGATTCAACTTTATAACAGATGCTATAGATAACTTAAACATCCAACCTTTTGAAATCCTTGAAGGTTAAAATTCTGCGCTTATGACATAAATCCCACAGGCAAAAGGAACATGTGATGTGGGTTATAAAATTATCGTATTTTGTATTTTGAAGAAACTGGTTTAGCAACTAAAAAAACTATCCGACCATAAAAAGGCCAAGGCCAACTGCTCTGAAATAATACAATATCGGCAAACTTTGGAGCAGGTAACTTTAGAGCAGATTTTGAAAGGAACTTGTAGTTCCTGAAAAACAAGATTTTCTTCCACCCTTCAGACCAAAACACTATCCTCCAAGCGGAGGTCTAAGGAATAATTAAATATTTCTTATGACTAAAGCCACACGTTTGTTTAACAAAAAAGGGATTAATTTTCAGTTTATAAGAGAAATTATATTCAAGAGCACCAAATGCCAGACAGTTTAGTTATTCAGCAGTGATTATTCAGGTACGCAAGGACATGCTTTGACATAACGGGGTGTTTAGAAATGAACGGACAAAAGCTCCATCGCTTAAAGCTAGAAAACAGTAGGATTTTGACTTTAACCGAAAGCCATTCTTTGCTTTGTAGACTAATTTGAAGAAGTAGTGCCAAACTGAATTTAGGACACTGACAAACAAAAAATTTGTTTGCAGAATACAAGTAATCCTCTGGAGTGACCCCAATGAGCACAAGACTAGTATAACATCAAATCAAAGGAGATGATAAACGAATAAAATAAGAAGTGTACTGAGGGGCAACCCAAACATCCCTACGGGGAAGTGGACTGGTCGAAGATTATTGACGTAAACGCTTCCTTAGGGTAGGCACTGTTTCTAGTTTTTTCACTTTATATGAAGAGAACCTGTCACTTTTACATTGCGTTGTCATTGGAGGGGGCAATTGGTTCAAAATTAACACCTCAGAACGAGTTACAAGGCCAATCATATATAAAAAAATTATGCATTAATTGTTTAAGATCCTGATTAATCTACTTTGTTTGTATTTACGCATGGGTGTGTGTATATATAAACAGATGTATGTTTATGTGTAGGGAGCAGTATTTCTATTTTTTCCCCTAAACTCTTTAACACCTTTTAACCAGTTAGTTGATGTGTGCATTTTTAACTAATAACGAACAACAACTTTTGTGCAATTCATGTTTTGTACCTGTAAGAGGACGGGTACGCCGACCAATTGATACCCATTTCACGCAGGGATACAAACAAATCACCATCGAATTGTTGTTGCAAAGAATTTCGATCGCAAGGCATCTGTGAAGAATGTTCTGTATCACTGTGGTGCCTGATATTATACCAGATGTGGCCTACTTGAGAGATATGAAATTGAAAAATTTTTGAATGGAAGAATTTCTGTAAACTTTTCCCCAAAATTCTTCTTTCATTGCTAAAATTGCACGAAACCCCGATCACAGGCTTTAGTGTAGTTCAGGTGGAACTTAATTTTATTTTTAAGGACCCCTCTTTTCTAGATAATTTAGAGTTTTAAGCAATTTTTTTAATTTAAAATAATTTTTTTTTCTTAAACAATTTTGTTCATGTTTTTTAAATTGTTTGTTTAGACTAATCCTCTCGAGAGTTGAGTTTTAAAATGCGTTTAAAATTTAAACATAGACATTTTGTCCTTCTTTAATTGTTTTGATTTAAATATTTTTTTTTGTTTAATCAAGATTAAACGATGCCACAGTATTGGCACATTATAGCAAATATTTGTATAGTTTTTAAAGTCAATTGCAATAAATCTTTACGGCTTTTTTCGTTAAAAATATTTTATGTTTTGTGATAAAAAAATTATCCATAATTTGATTATTAATATTAAATCATATAAAATTAAAGCTTTAAATGAGTTTAAAAATTAATTTTTGAATGTCAAAAATATCAAAAGGTTAAATAAGCCTAATTAATGGATACCAATAATAAATCATCAGTAACAAATCAAACTTTGAACTTCGTTTAATTAACAGCAACTCTATTAACTGTTGAAACTTTTAAAACCTTTTAAGGGTAATATTCAGATACTTATTTACTTTAACATTAATATTATTTCTACCTTAAATATACACTTAGCTAAGAGACAGATAAACAAAGGAAAAACCTTTAAAAACGCTTAGTTAAAAACTCATAAAAACAAACTACATTTGGCATGCAAATCCATAAATTTTCAAAGTAAAAGTGTTTCATTTAAATTATAAATGTGGCGCACAACCAGACACAGTCTAATGTTGGCTTATTACCTTTCTATGGTTTATAATTGAAAATTAATTATTGCCTTTTACATTAAAACCAACCAACAAGCCAACCAACCTATTCCTTATACACGCACACCATTAAAAGCAAAGACAAATATAAAGTTTTATCTGTATATACATACATACAAACACAGCTGCACATATTGAATTTAAGTGCGCGAGCAGTAAATTATTTTAATTAATACGATAATTGTATTTCAAAAACTAAGGTTTATGGCAAATATAAGAACGATTAAAACTTTTTCAATTATGGTAAAATTGTTGGCTTATTAGAATTTCTATTAGCGAATAAATTTAATTATTTTTTGCTTTTATTATTCGAATTTAAAGTGGTTTACAAAGACAGCATGCAGACAAAAAGAGACAATTGGGATCAAAAGGATTAATACAATTTTATAACTAATTATGTTAAATAAAGTTTTGAGATAAATTAAGATCCAAGTTAATGAAGGCAAAAACAATATGTAGTTATCCGTTAAAACCTTAAGTAAAGCCAACTCCAATGTTCTTTTTCGTTTACATAAAATAAAAAAACTGAAAAATTATTAATTTTATCGAAAAGTAAAAGATATTTTTATTTGCACTATAGGGCTATAATATGAGTTCAATATATTATGCGACTTTACCACAAGAACAAAAAAACTGGTTTAAGGCGTGTAACCCACCCTTGAAGAATTGTCCTTCTATAAAAAATCCAAATAGAAAAAGAATTGACCCCCTAATCATGACTAGCTGCTAGCTAGCGAATGTACTTAAAAACCACTTGGTCAATATAACTGCCATGCAGGAATTGCGACGCGTTTTAAAAGTCATCGAGCTACAACAAAAGTCGTCAGGCTGTATTATAACTAAAATTCAACAAGGCAAGAGCTTTGCTGTGGATTTGTAGTTACCCGAAAATTTAACACCTCGTCCTCAAATTTACCCCAGTGAAGGAGAGGCTTACCAAAGTTTTCAGAATTAGTTTTATCTGCCCCTTTTCCGGGACCAAATAAAAAAACGAACAGACCAAAGATATACTAAAGGAACTTCAAACGAGAGAGTACATGAACGCTGTCCCCACCGTGGTACAAAATTGTCCATTGAGATTTTAACGCACAAATCCAAAGGAAAAAATACAGTCTGCACTAAAAAAGTCCGATAATGGAATAAGGCTAGTAGAAAAAAATTGTTAGTTAGATTTTGGCATTTCAATATATAACAGGTCACTTAACTGTCTCAAAATCAAATAAAGAAAAAAAAGGGGGAAAATTACGGCATTCGATTCGAATCGAAATTTAAAAATTCTTAATAAAATTCCTTTATCAAAAGCATTAACAACTTGATCAATAGAGTTAAATTTTGTTTCGAATCGAGTGCCTTAATTTGTCCCCAGATTGATCATTTAGCGACAGAAGCAAATCATGACCATCCGAGGAGCATATGGCTCATTAACTTGTGTCAGTAAAAGTTCGCTACTGTCTGAACATAACAAAGAATCTCCTATATAACTTAGCAAGGATGCTTGTTTTGAATTGCTTAAAAAATCCTTGTCCCGATAATGTCGCAGGGTAAAATAAAAGAGTTGCTTACTTCATAAAAGAAGTCGCAAGTCTGAAGACTTCCCCAGGGAAACCTAGCAGTCAGAAGCAGCACGACCTGCGGAGGAAAATTATAGAGAAAAAAAGAGTAGAGGAGAAACGTTCTTTTCACACACAGAAAGAAGAGAGACGAAAATAGAGAAGCGAAGGGTAAGCCTACTTAGATAATCAAAAGTTAGAATTAGGTGTAAAACTCTTACCAAAGACTGAAAAATCTAACTGAAGGCTTTGGCATAGGCACATTCTTTTGCAACAACGAAATAGTTTATATTTACTACTGGAAGCCGATTGAAACGATGATGGAGATATCGCAGAATCAATTAACCCTAGAGTACGAATGATCGACGATTCGACGAGTACCGCTCACATTTTTCTAACTTACTTTTAAATGAGCATGTGTAACACTCTCAAATTTTGTGTGCTGTAAGTAGGTGATATACATTTGCTGTGAGTAGTCGTGTTTTTTAATACGCTTTGCTGGAACATTGCTTTTTTTTGTTTTGTACTCGTCGAATCGTCGAAGGTTAGTACTAACGTGTATAACGTGCCAACGTTGATAAGTAAAACAAGAGCACATATTTCAAATATCGTTACTCCAAATAATAGCGAAAACAAGGACCAACTGACTAGAAAAGACAAAAAAGGAAACAAACGAAGTATGTGCAGATCATGCCCTTACCAAAAACGCCGGATGACAAAGTCAAAGTGTGATAAATGCGAAAAACCAATCTGCGGAGAGCACAAAGTTGAGCTTTGTGACTCTTGCTCAAAGTAATATTTAAAACTTTTTATTTACTATTATTTTTTAAGTATGGAATGCGTTTTTTGAGTTTTTACTCTTTTTTTGATTTTTTAGTTTTACTTACTATAATTTTTCGTTCCTTTTTTTATGATCTCAAAAATATGTGCAACATACAATGAAGTATAACAAATATTAAATAAATTGTTTTCTTATATGAATTAAACTAAACGAGTTCTTTATATAGACTTATAAGGAGCCAAAATGATTAATTACATTTATTGAGAAAGTGTATTTGGTTTTAAGCCATAGTTATAGGCAGTTAAATAATACATCGTCGAATCGACGATCATTCGTTACAACGTACAAAAAATATGGTTCGTACTCTAGGGTTAAAAGGCACTTCAAGCCGACCGGTTGCCAGCTTAATCAGAAGCGACGCACTGAAAAGGCATTTGTATCAGTTTTTTTGTACCATCTAGTTTGAAGAATACATATACGAAGGATGGACATCATTGGTTTATATCCTGGGCACAAGAAAGAAAAAAATAGAAACTGTGCCAACAACAAAAGTTTATGTCTTCTTCCTATTAGTAAGAAAATACTGTCCAGTGTATTTTTTAAAAGACTGAAATCTTAACTCGGCGAAATAATTGATTAACGTCAGTGTGGCTCTAAACATAAAAAATACCCCATTGACTATATAAACACACTTCTCCCAATCCTGAAAAAGACCCAAGAAAACCCAATCAACACATACCATCTTTTAGTCGACCACAAGGCTACCCTCGGTAGCCCATCGGTTTAAAGGTGTTTCAAGCTCTGCCTGAGCTTGGTATCCCTTCAAAGTCAAGCGACTTTGCAGGAATACCTTAAAAAATACAGAATTCCCACTTATAATAATATAGAATCTCCACAACAAACGAGGTTTCGGAGAAGATACCAGCCTTTTTCGTGATCTTTTTATCGTTTTCTTTATAAAGATTATACAAGACATAAATGTTAAAAGTTCTGGCTTATTATACGCAAAAAGTAAGTATAACTCGCTTACGCTGGCAATATTGATATCATGGGAAGATTCTTCCGAGCACTTCCTGCTGTTCTTGAAGATGTTTAAAAGGCACCTGAAAAGGTAGGTCTGGCAGAAACTGGAGATCAAATCAAGTTGAACAATGCACAAATGGCCAGCTTACTTAGCCAAACAATGAAAGTTAAAAATTAAAATCTTAATATAGTCGACCAATTTATATATTTCGATGCCGCCAAAAAACAACCAATTGGCATCAGTTTTAAGGTAAAAAGAAAAACAATATTGATTTATAACTTCCACTTTGAATAAGTAGGAAGTTTATCAAAAAGCCACAATCCGCCCGACATACCAAAATCACTTTTTATAAGGCACTGCTAATACCCGTGCTTTTATATGACTCTTAAGCATGGGTTCTTGCAAAGGAAGACGTGACAGTGCCTAAGATATTCAAGAGGAAAATTCTTAGAAAAATTATGGGCAAACCTGCGTTAAGGAAATATACCGATGCCGAAAGAATAACAGCTCCATGAGATATTTTCCGACCATAATATTGTTTAGTGTATTAAAACATACAGTTTGTTACCTTTAGGTAAGTTGATATATTGAAAATTCCTGGAAACAAAGTATCTTACAAAAAGATGTCCGCTGTAAAGTAACAATGACGTTAACAAATATATACCTGATGCTAAGAACACTTTTTATGTTACCTTAAAATAATTTTGAATTGGTTGCAGCCAAAAATAAAAGAGAAAAACACATAACAATTTCAAACTTTTTTCCTGTTAATTATATTTGCAATTTAACACAAAGTGTTAATCTAAAATAGCCTAAAATATTAAAAGATTAAACTAAAATTAAATGTCCTTAAATTTGTGTAGATTTGCTAAAAAAAACCCAGAAAGTTTTTTCTAATAAAATTTACTGACTTTTTACTTTAAAAACATTTTATTTAAACATTTTCTCTTAAACGTTCTCACATACATAAATGCATAAAACGAATTTAAAAAACATTTGCTTATTTTCAACTCAACCACAAATAATAGATGGTTATATTTTAACGACGTGTATATTTATCCTTGTTTTATACCACTTTTCGTTGTGGCCATTCATACCTGTAATATTTTATGATTTACGATAAAACGTGATTTTCACAACTAACATTGCTTCTTCTTACCGCAACTACAGTAGCATGTTGCAAAGCAACATAAAAGAAAGTGGAATCAAACAAAATACTTATTCATACATTTTAAACAAAATTCAGTACAAGATACTCCATTTGTATTGGGGGTCCTTATACTTTTTCTTCCATTCTGGTATTTTTTTTTTATCCCAAAGAATGAGGAAAAAATTAGCCATAAAATAAAACTTTAAGAATATGAGAAAAAATATGCAAACGTTTTGGCAAACGATAGATTCTAAAAGGAGTGTATAGTACAATGCATCGTCATATAATAATGCTACAAACAGGCTTATATTGCAAGTCAAACAAAACCAAATGAGCATAAGAATGCTAAACTTATGATGACGATTATTTTCATTGTACGTTTTGGAGTGAAGAGTTTTTAAATAGCCGAGTTTTTAGAATTTTGTTACAAAATCATGAAATAAAATGTTGAATTCATATAAACATGAACTAAGTTTTGTTTAAAATTTTCCATGCCTCTGGTTTTTAGTACGTTGCAAAATGCACACAATTTAGCCAAAATATAAAAGAAAAAAATATGTTTTTAAATCAAATTACATAATCATTCTTTTGAATAGATTGCCGTGCAACTATTAAAGCCACGACATGGATAAAAATCCATACATACATGCTCAAAGATCTCTATTCGTGAATGCCTGTGTGTGTGTATGTGCGTACTTACATTTGCCGGAATGTTTCATTTTAAAATAGCTATTCAAGAAAAGGATAATTTAAAAAAGTGCTTAAGACATTATGAAAAACCTGAAACAACATTTGGCACTTAAAAGAAACCATCACAAATAAAGTAAGTGCAAAGTATATGCGTTAAAAAAATAAAATTAGTTTCATCAAAATTTAAACTAATGCCAAATTTTATGTTTAAAGCATCTGTTAAACTTAGCTTATGTATTAATTTTCAACTGGATTATCTTAAAAAACTTAACTTTACCTATTGTCATACTAGACGTAATAGTCATCGAGACTCTGTCGGCCGACCACAAGCAGTAAGGCCCCAAATTCTTTATACAAAATACATACCTGTATGCACAGGCAGAGTTTGTAGTACCAAAAGCGAATGAAATGGACTATTTTTGGCCTGCTTTAAACCATAAATGATAAAGAAAGGAGAATACGGTCCAATGCCCCATTTCGGAAGCTATATATTTTATAAGCAAACAAAAAGCTATTTTGTTAGCGTAGAAGTTTTTAAATTAAATACGCCTAACGTAATGACATATTTATTATGAACCTAGAAAATTAAAATTAACATAACTTTCTGTCAATATGTTCTCCATCAATATTTCAGCACTCGAAATTAAATATTATTCAAAAATGTACTCAAAATACATATTACATTATATTAGTCAATTTTTCTCAAGCTCACATATTATAGCTAACAGTCTGAACAAAAGCAAAAAAAAAATAATAAAAAGAAGTAAAAAAAGTACTTAATATTCACTTAGTTTACTTTCGACCTTTATGTACGTCAATAGTTCTCAAATTCATATTTTAAAACTAGGAAAAATGCCAAAAACGTACTTTTTGTTTACTATATTTATTTCCGACCTCTATATAGGCAAAAAAGTACTCAAACGGTAACAAAAAATATTGAGAATTAAATCAAATACATTTTGTTTTCTTATTAGAACTTTATATTAGTCAATAACCCTATATTTTTAGACACAAAATTTTAAAACAAGCAACAAAGTACAAAATATGGGTCAATTGTCCTCAGCTTCATATTTATAGACTCATAACCTTAAAAAATTTAAAAAAACGTTCGAAAAAGGTTAAAATGTATGAAGAATTAAAATAAGTACACTCTGTTTACTTATAAGACCTCTAAATGGGATTTTAGCTCTTGATTTTATATCTCCAAACTCCAGATTTGAAAGTACCAAATATTGGTCAATTGTTTCTGGCTTCATGTTTGTAGACTTAAAAAATCAAGAAAAGTACCAAAAAGTTAAAAAAGTATCAAGAATAGGGTTTTTTCCCGGGAGTTCCCGTCCCGAAAATTCCCGGAAAATTCGTCAATTTTCATTTCCCGATTTTCCGGGAATCCCGAGACATACAAAACCTCGCACTTAAAGTATTTTTGTAACATATTCACAATTTTTTTACTTTTTCCTTATTTTTATTTATAAAACATTAAATTCTAACCCCCATATTCATTAAAAATTAAAGTATGGTTATTAGTGCTTATTTGAGAAATGTCAATGCGAATTGTCAAATAATCCCTTAGTCAGCCTACTGTAAAATACGGGCGTTAATATATGACAAAACTAAAGTTTTGCCTACCGAAGACTTCGACGCTGATATCATTCTACAGTTGTTGAAATTTATTTATAATTGCAATCAGGGTACAGTCAAACAGGTTGTGTCAAGAGCCCTGTTGACTATAATAAATTTAACATTCGTACTTTTCAAATGTACATATACATAATCTTGTATGAAATTATTACTTTTTTTTTAATTCCACTGTTCAAACACAAAAAGTAAATGCAGAGGGCAAAGTTTATGAATTCGCCTTGATTACCTGGGTATGTGTACCCTGGACTGAATTGTTAAGTTTAACTTTTATCTTTTTATATTTTTCTGTTTTGAATTCGTAAGTTTTTTTTATACTTTTTTTAACTTATATACATTTCTTATTTAAAAATAAAAATAGTTGTTTATTAGTACAACCTGTAAATTGTTTTTTATTTGAAGGGCGGGATTCCCGGGAAATTAATTTTTGATTTCCCGTTTCCCGGGAAGCAAAAAAGTTCGGGAAAAGAACCCTAATCAAGAATAAAACAAGTACATTTTGTTAACTTATAAGACCCCTATATTGGTCAATAGCTTTTATTTTTTTATTTCTAGACCCAAAATTTTAAAACAAGCTTAAAAAGAACACACTATGGACCAATTGAACTAGGCTTAATACTAGTAAACTTAAAAAAAGAAGCAAAAACGTTACAAAAAAAGTATAAAATTTTTTTTCGCTTCCTACCTCCTAAGTATCATATTTCTAATCCCTAAATTTTTAGCAAGGCTTAAATTTAGCAAAAAAGTAAAAAAACACACCATTAAGTTGACTTTCTACCTCTTACTTACTTAGATAGCTTTTACAGAACATTTGTTCCATTAGCCGAACGTAGCCGCTTCAATCTTTTGCGCTTCTTCTCCTATTTCTGACACAGAGTCTCAAAATGTCTTTCTTCACGTGATTCCTTCATCGGAGTTTTGGTCTTTGCCTACTGCGTAAGCCGTCACCAGGTTCACATTTAAATGACTTTCTACCTAGAGCATCTTCATTCGATCTCATATCATAACCTACTCAACGTAAACGTTGAATTTAAAAAAGTTGGCAAACAGCACCTACAGCTCACGGTAGAAACTTGCCAACAATAAAAAAAACGAAGAAGAAGATTAATACTTATAATAAGACTCATAATATTTAAAAAAGCAAACAAGTAGCAAACATCTAAAAAAAAGTAAATTTTGTTGACTGAGTTGACTCTGGTTCACTGAATTGGTCAATAGTCCTCACTATAATGCTTAAAAAAACATAATCTTAAAAAAGTTCCAATAATTAAAGAAACTAAAATTTTATCATTTAGTTAACTATCGTTCTCAATATGAGTCAGTAATTCATAGTTTTATATATATGGACTCATGATCTTTAAAACTGCAAAAAGGTCTTACATTTAACACTTCTAAACTCATGATCTCAAAAAAAAATAAAAAAATTATTAAAAACATATCGATATATGTTAAAAGTGTCGAATGCTAGTTAAACAATATTTTTTTGTTGGTTAGAAGTTACAAAAAGTACTAAAATGTATTCTTTCCTCTAGCGATTTTTTCTTTCAACTTGGCATATTTTTACCTCCTAAGGGTCCGAAAATCCCTTAATTCCATTATAGTATCTAATATTTAAGGGATATTTTTGGGTACATGTAAAAACAAAAATTTTACCTTGATTTTACCTAATCGATTCACTTGAACACCGCTGGGCTGGTTATGGATTATTTCTAAATATTGTATGGAAATTATAATTGAATGTGATCTGAAAAAATAAGGGAACTTGTTTCTGAGGTTAAAGATTTTGTTCTTCATACGCGTCTTTCAAGAAGAGCATAACCATCTATAATCGACTAGCCAATAAATCGAACCACGTGTCACACGATTTGTACGTGAAATAAATTTATTACAGATATCTTCTCTATCCCTGTTAATATCGAAAATTTAAGTCAAATGTGCACAAATAATCCTACTTCATCTATCTTCCTTCTTATAACCTATTTTTTTGATAACAATACAATGCAAATTTGTATGGGCTATTTCCTGAGTCCTGGTTTTTATATAGTAAAAAAAAAATATACACACATATGTTAGTATGCAATACTTTAAGGTATTCTTTTACATAAATTGATTTATGAATAATAAACTTAATATGAGAAGAAAATTTTTCTCACCTCTTACATATGTAAAATATCAAGGTTTGACTACAATATAATGGCAGCATATATACATGTATGTCTGCATTCCGATTAGTATAATGAAATTAAAAAAGGGCCTATTGTGATACAAAATACCATGTTCTTAATACTTCAGTTTGCTTTACGTTTGCCACTAGCACGTTGCTTTCTTTGTTATCTTTAAAATTTGTCTTTAAACGAAAGTAAAACTAATGTCTTAGTCTTAAATGACTTGATAATAATAAGTTTTACTACCAAAAAGGGAAACATTTTAAGTTATGGAATACTAAAAATAGAAATTTTATTAAATTGTGCCGTAGACATCTGTCTAATAAGCCCTTACCCCTTATGGGCGCATCTAGGTACCCAGGCCCCTTGGCGAATTTTTCAAAAAATATTATGTAAGTTGATAATCGGTATATCTGAAGCTTCTAGAGAACTGGTTACTTTAAAAAATTTGTAATTTTACAACCTCAGGGCACTTATTTTTTTTTTTTTTTTGTAATTTACAAGGGAGACCAATGTATTCTTAATATCCTTATATACGTACCAAAGTATTTGGGTGCCATTATGCCATATGCGGGATGTTCTATTTTTTTTTATTGTCTACTTCGACTTACCAAAGGTATTAAGATCTATTAATATAATAAAAGATGATAACGCTGATATAAAATAATAATAACCCTAACAAATTTCTCGAACTTATAGCTACTTAGTATGAAGATCAGTTCTAATGGATTCAATATGGGAAACTGGTGTGGAAAATTAGGAGACTGTATTTTGTTCAGACCTTTCGATTAATGCAGAGCCATGCAGACTGTCAGCGATCGGCTAAGCAACTAATAGGCTACGATACTACAGGATATTGGCAAACATTTTGGAACTCTCAGCAATAGCCAAATTGCCATTAGAGTCCTCACTCATATATATGAGAATACCGAGCATCCTTGAACTGGATGGAGAAGTAGTATTGAAATAATCTTCTGTGGGTATGATGCCATGGACCATTGTGGGTAAACTGCGCTACCGAAGCACAAACAAAAAACTTTGCAAAACTGAACTGTTGGTCTATTGGGCACTTTTCTGGCATTGCAAGCTCCACGTAGATGCATAAAATGGCAGACTCGTTAAATCCAAATAGCTTTACAAACTTGGAGGTGGAACTATCAGAAAAAGCCGAATAATGTTTTAATATCGATTGAAGTGAAGCGAGGGCGAAAGACATTCTGGCCCCTATTACCAGCTGCTCTCAATTAAGAATCCATGCCAGTAAGAAGCAGTTGCCTTTTACTCTTGTCAAAATGCACAGAAGGAGAAAATATTCAACAGGTCCTATGCTCTTGTACGCCACTATTCTAAGTTAAATGGGAAGCCTGCTGAATGTGCCTTAGTCAAGCCTATTAAGCCTGTTATTTTTCCTTAGGAATAGCAGTTTGTTCATAGATAATGATAAAGGCAAGGATCACGACGGGCGACTATTTCTTTAACTATAAGTTTTCTTTAATAGTCTACTTTTAAAATAAATTTATCTGAACTTTTAATTTTTTTTATCATCCTCCCACTCAATTTTTTTCTCACAGGTTCTACAAAGGTACCAAAGTAACTGAGCCATGTGGGTTGTACCTAATTTTTGTCATACCAGGTTATATATAAGCTTACGTATTTAAACTCTTACATTATATGATTTTAAGGTAAAACAGGGCAGAAAATAGTGTTTATATATGAAGCGTTTCCTGTGCTGCTGCAGAGCCTTTTCACGGCTTGGATTTTGATGTTTATTGTCTGCTGCTGTCCAAATTTAGTTAAGTTGACATGTAAAAGATAGAAAACGGTCAATGAATTTGTCTGATCATCCAATTTCTATGAAATTGTTAGCAAAGGAACATTTTTAAGTTCAGAATGGATGATAGCGTTGATAAGTGGGGGCCGACTAGAAAACCACGTAGCTTTTCGGTCAATAGCAATACCAAAGGACATTGGGTGGCCTTTCTTAAAGTACACCCATTGGTGTCCTTCACCTCAAAATAAAAATGTGTCGACATCGTAATACCTCGAAGGCATTTTGAGTTGCAGTTGCGAATATCCCACCGAAAATTTTCTGCAAAATGTGAAATACTATTTGATATAGACTCGCTCGTTTTATAAACATTTGGTGCAAGTATTGATGCTTAAAATCTTTTGATTTACAATCTGTATTTGTTCCTTTCAAACGAATGTTCCAACTTTAATTCCGTTTTTTAGATAAGCTCACCTGTTTGAGATCAAAATGAAAATTTAATAATTCATATGTGCAATAAATGCTGATAACAAAATTAAACTTCTAACTTAAATAATTCGTTTTTATTCAATAAATCATTGTAATAACATTTGCTAAAATAACTAAGAAGGAACATTAAATAACATTTCTCTCATATGTACAGATTTAAGTTTACGGGAAGCGATTTTATATATGAATGCACACACTAATGATTTGTATAAATATGCAAAAGTAATATTCAAATAACCCATAAAATAATTCCTGGCAGGAACTTTTCCTTTTAATAAATAAATTATTAAGACTTTTGCTAAGTGGGATATGAGCAATGGTCGTTTGCCATTTTCTAAGTTTGTCTCATTATAAACAAACAGCATGTAATCATATTTCTAATCAAATTTGTTTCTTAGTTAGAATTATATAATTTAGGGAGAGAGCATTTGTATTTGAATATGTGTTTGTGCGTATGTACGTAGATAAGTATTTTTGTGCTTTGCATTTCCTTCAAGTATTTCTTTATGAGTTATGTTTCTTGGTAAGAGTTTTAAATTATATTTCTTTGAAACATCAACTCATAAGTAAACAGCAGCTGTTGTAACACATTCCATCTCATGTTGAGTTTCTTGTTTGTTATCAATTCTTGTATGTAGAAATACGTTTGTGCACTAACAAATCTTATGAAAATTATTCTAACGCACAACGCGTTAAATTAATATTCTACACTATTTTAGTCTTTCTTATGTGAATACGTATTTATGCACACTTTAGGCAACTGAACATTTAGTATTTCTGTATATAACATTGTAGAGTGAAAAATTGTACAAATATTTGTAGAGGCTTTTGTAACTATAATAATACCAAAGTGGCCAGATCTAACAAACGTAACAATAATGGCACACAACAGTTGCGTGTCAATTCTTGGCGAATCAGCCGCAACTGCAGACTTTAGTCTTTCTTTAGCCTTACGCCAATTTTGCAGCTTCCAATAGAGTCCGCATGTTTGATGTTCCCATTCGTGTCCTTGTTTTTATGCTTAAAATTGTCAATGAAAATCTTGTTGGTTTTTATTATCTGTTTTTGTTTTGGTAGTCGTTAGTTTTACGCATCTGGTCCTGGAACTGATGCTGCCAGCGGGCCTCCAAAATGGTACCTGCAAGTTATTCCCCCTTGCGCTGGTCGATGTAGCCTCGTTAGCGTGGACAGAGAACAGCAAGTCCAAAGTGAACAATGTGTAAGGTCGTCAATTGGAAAATATTGACTTTATGCATAAAATGTGTTATTCTTTGTATTTGCTTCACTTTTTTATTAGTAGTGCAGTGTACCTTCAAAATTATGGCATGTTTACACATTTGATACTTTTGAACATGGGGAGGTTAGATAAAGGGTCCACGGGAGACAACAAATGGAGTCTGTCAAGTCAGCAATAGGATCTTAACATTTCAGAATGAAGGATGTTACAGAGTTACAGAGTCAAATGGATGAGTAAAAGCTAGAAAACAGTAGGAAGTTATTCATGGGAACCAGGTCGCTAGAGGACAGTTAAAGGCAGGAAGGCTGCATTTCTGTACTTTTCTTTTATCAGTCGAAGACTATATTCATATTTCTTTCTAATAAATCTCGTTTCTTTCTAAGTTTTGGACTTATTACAGCCTTTACATTAGTGACATGCATATATATAAGCTTGTCATTTGATTTGTAATTTCTTAATTATTTATTTGCGACCTCAAAGAGTGTAAATTTTCTTGACCCTTATAGATAGGAAATTTGATTTTTTGATGTCCGTCTGTCCGTTAATTGATTGAAATCAAGTTTATATGGACTCTGATATTTCTCGGAGCGGTTTGTGGTATCAAAATATCAGATATACTTGTAAAAATTTTCTGTTGGTATTCTTCAAAATTTTCGCCCCTTACAGTGTTCCCATACAATTTTATATATTTTTTTGATTTTTTTAATCGCAACCACAGCTTCCAGGACGCTCCCATAAACGTCAAATGTAAGACAGACATCAATTAATTGTTTCTTCTTAACAGCTTTATAAAGCATACTTACCACCTAGTTCCAGCCCTAACAGGCTTGCCTTACAAACCTTGAAAGAATAGGGCGAACACCCCTACAACTTTCCCGGAGTCGCCCTTAAAAAAATAAAATGTGTCACAGAAAGCCATTAGTTTTCCCTCCCAAGCATAGTCTAGAATATAACTATAACTTTTTTCACTTGTAGCTTATCAGGCTAATTGGTTCAGTTTTATTGTGGTAGGATTTTTATTGAAGAGTTATCTTGAAAAAGTTTAGTTTCCCGACATAAACCGTGTGGAATGTATTTTGAAAGCGCACCACATTTCCTTATCAGCACTGATTGTTTGGTACTGTGTATTGGTAGTAATTATCTTCTATTTAACCCAAGTTTGATTTAAATTTGAAAACAAAAATATTATCTCTGTTCTACATAAAATGTTTACAAAAATAATGTTAAAATGTCCATAACTTCCCCATAGTCGGCCCCAAAGAAACAAAGTGTACGACCCCATAGGTTTCCCATCCAAACATATTCCTAGAACATACTCACCCTCTATCCCCATCGCCAAAGGGAGAACCCATAAAAAATTGCAATAAATCCCACTCTCCCCTTCTACAATTTCCACGGTGCCTGTGAAAACCTTGCAAACATTTTCCTAGAGCTTACTTACCCCTAAGGGGGTTACCATACAAAATTTCGAAAAACTTTGTTAAAAAAGTAGTACTCTCTTTTGACAAAGTTTTGCATCATCTAATATTTATGCCACTAATGTACGGACAAAAATATAATCAGTCCATTTTTGATATATCTAGATCCCATACAAATGTCCTCGTAGACAAAACACTTTCCTATTACTGACTCAAACATTATTCTATTTCGACCAAATTTTGTACACATGATTATCTTTATGCTGCCAGCTTTTATACTGAATACAAATTAGATCAGCCTTTTTTTAAAAAGCCCAATACAAATGTGGCTTAGAGTACAATATAGTCGGGCTTAACCGACTTTAACATTCTCACTTGTTTTAATATTAAGAAGCAAATGTTTTTTGTATGAAGAAAATCCTAGAAGTAAAAGTAATTTGCGGCCAAGTTATTCCATAGTAAAGAAGGCATAAGGGTAACTGTTTTAGTCGTGAACAAAAGTCAGATCAAGTTAAAGGGTGTTCAACAATTTGGCACCAGTCTTGATACGAGTATGTTGATAAAAGCTCAGTAATATACTATTTGTGTGATATTCAGTATAACCTATGGGTTAATGGGGACAGCAGAGCAATTTAGTCATTAAATAATTTTTATGAAATCCATCGTTTTATGATTCACATAAAAATATATATGTATCAAGAATCTAATTTTATTTGATTCCGCCTTCGGTTAAACATGGCAAAATTATTGCAGCAACAAACAACATTTTTGGAAATGTTAATATTTTAAATTGAAAACATTTTTACCCTTTTATTGGGTATTTTTCTTTTATATAATTTATGTAATTATATATTAAATGTCCTCATAATATCAGCAACATTTATTTCATGCAACTGTTGAAAACAATTTAAACACAGCAATTATAGCACAAATAATTTTTCATAAGGCATAATTATGTTACTTATGTAAAGCTGTTTATCCCAAGCTTAAACTTCCATTGGCAGTTTAAAAATTAATTATTATTTCATTCTTTTCTTTTCTTTTCTTTTCTTTTCTTTTCTTTTCTTTTCTTTTCTTTTAGTAAGATAATTATAAGCATTCACCCACAGTATAGGCAAGCACACTAACATCCAAAAACATGTCCATATCTCTTTATAAATAAAAATGTTAAACCAAATTTGATAAGATATTTTAGGCTTATGCTATTAAAAAAATCCTGATTGAGAGCTGTTCTATACTTTTAAATGTATGTAACCCAAGAATATAAATTGAAAACAAAAAACTCTTTAAATCCTCTTTAATTAAATATAAATAAAATAGAAAAAAAAACTAACAACAGTTAGTTACAAACATCAACAAAATTTAATAAAAAATTTTTGTAGATATTTTTTATTTAGTCTAACATTCAGAAAAGAAAATTACAGTTGTTCAAATTTACCACAAAACTTTGTCTGTCTAAATTCTTCAAAGGAGGTAAAAAAGAAACAAAAAAGTTAAAACAAAACTAAAAACAAAAAGAAATTGCCAAAGAAGATTAGAAGGCACAACATATTTGCCTTACAACTAGTATGACACTGGCTTATATAAAGCTTAACCCTTAGATAAAATTATATATTTGTATCCAACTTATGGTATGTTAAAAATATTAGGGCGGTATAAAGTTGATGTCCCATCCAAGTACCACAAATGAAAATTTTTGTTATTTTAGAGATTGATTCACTGGTGGCGTTTTTAGATGTTGAAAAAGCCTTTAAACAGTGTAAATATAGAGGCCAAAATCAAAATCAAACTGTTATAGGAGAAAAACACATAGAAAGAACCAAAGAGGCAAGCTGGACTTATTAAAAGATATATAATCCATTCTAGTTATATTAACCCGTGTAGCTTAAATGTCTTGAAGAGAGTTATTTTTGTCTGTAGCCCTTTGCTTTTAAACTGCTAATTAAGTTAAAAGTAGGATGCTATGGCCAAAACTGTTCTTTTTCTTATTTAAAATATGAATGGTGATACCGAGTAAAATCTTTGACTCTTTAAAAGTTGTAGTTTTCAGCTTCTATTGTCTGCTCAAGTCTACTGGACTTCTTTTGCGTTGATACCATTAACTTGGTCTTATCCCCATTTACTTGGGTATGGTTTATTCCTTCCCGACTTTTTAAAGGTAACTGCTCGCAATGTTTGCCTCTTGTCTTTTTCTGTGCACAGGACATGAAACATAGGCTCTCGTAAAATACATCTTTAGTCTGTTCGTCCTTATTTTTAGTGGGATCATGTGCACAAATAAGCTTTATGTGGAAGAATTTTGGCTTTTATATGAATTGCTTTGAACCACGAATGTAAACCCAAGCTCAATTCTTGTTTAATGGAAGCTATAGCAGAGCACGTCGCTTTTGGTGTAGCTGTGATGGCTTTTCCGTTTAATCGCACTTTGTATAAGGCATCAATAGCAGTCTTGTTCTCTTCATTTTCTAATGCGTGCACTGCCCGTTCTTTATAAAAAAACTAAGTAAATATTTCTGCCGTAAAAAAATTTAACTCCATATATTTCCGTAAAACAAACCTTTTAAAATTGGTTTTAAGCTTTAAAATTGCCACAAATTTTGGAGCCCGCTAATGATTATAAAAATACTTTCCAAGAATACTTGTGTTAAAAAAAATGTAAATGTGTAAGTTTTTTGCAGATGTAAGAGTGAATACACAAACACATACTTAATTATTTTTAATTTCAAGTTTATTTTTAACATTCTTCCATCAACAACTATACAAAAGCATTAAAACACAGCCTTGAATGCATGTGTGTTTGTCAGTAATATGAACTTGTATGTATTTTATGTGTATTTTGTAGTAACAACAACAATAATACATGAATAAGAAACTTTAACAATATGTAAACAGACACTGTAGAATACCATCATCAGCGTCAGACTTCATACAAGTACTAATCATATGTCAGGGTGTCATAGTGAGCTCAAAAATAAGAATTTTCTTATTTTCTCAACTAAATATTTACTGTCACTTCTAAAACAGTAGAACTAAACTTAAATTTAAGAAAACATGAACGTGCATGTATGCATATGTACAAACATGCACGTACATAAGTACGTTAAAATGTTTTTATATATGTAGAGATCAAAGTCACGGCTACAAGGCAAAAATAAAATACATTTAACACATCTAACAAACACATTTTTGAAAATAAAAGCGTGCAATTGCATGCATATGCATGAGTGTATTTTTTTATAAAATTTTTTCTTAATAAATCTGAAAGCAAGAATTTAACAAGGGTTATAATTTGTACAAAACAAAGAATTGTCCTTTACAAGGAACAATTATTTTTTTGAAATTATGTATTGTATTAAACTATTTGCTAGTTTTTAGGGTAAATGTAGACGTCAGTATAAAATAAGAAGAATACAGATATTATTTAAATTAAAATAATAGAAGAAATCTAATAATAGCTTTTTTAACTTTTTTTTAATAATTTATAATAAACTTCAAATATTTTCATTGCAAAACATTTATATTAATGGTTTATGTTGATAAAAATCAGCTCTACGAATAAGTAATTTAAAATGCATTTAATTAATCATACGTCAACCAATCAGCCTGTAGCTGTGAAGTGGTGAGAATTACTAGGGGTAAAAGTTTTTTTTTTTTATAGGGTACTCATAACTTCATATATCAGTTAGCCATTTCGTTTGTAATTTCTACAGTATTCATTTGCAGCCCTATAACCTCCTAGTTCCTTACGTAAAGCCTACTTGACATTTTTTGAACGTCTGCAGATGGGTAAAAAAAATATTTTTTCATGTTATGACCAATTAAACAGCTAGCTGGACATGTTTTCTGTAGTAAAATCCAGAAATTCATATATATTTATTTTGGAACCCTATTGATACGAAAGTCTATTTGGTCATGTCCATCTACCAAGCCAAATAAAACAGACCACATTTAGGCAACTAAATATCAAATATGTATATCAAAAAAGATTGCTTTTAAAATGAACAGTCAAATCCAGCAACCTACCGACATATATATAAATAATAACTTAAAGTAATCCATTTTTCAAGATAAAATCAGTGAACATATCCGCAAAACTTTAAAAAAAAAAACATTGAAGATAGCGAGCAAAATCGCTTAACCAAATTTTGGATAGAAGCAAAGAAATGGGTTGCTTTCCAAAATTTTTAAATTTTTTAAAATTTCTGTGCGCTGCTTCAGGAGAAAATATTACAGCTATTGATTTCAAATCTACCACTAAGTAAGTAGTTTTAGTATTAAAAATAAATAAGATAGGAGCAAAATGAGGATGGCCACCATTTTTATGAAATTTTTTAAACGCTCTTTCATTTAAACTTTTAACAGACATAGACTAAGTATAAAATTATTGTCTAACAGTAACTTAATTTTGAAAAAAATTCAGTTTGATATAAGAAGTAGAGCAGTAGAGTCTTACAAAACAACAATTTTTCATACGAGTTTTAATACGCTTTATCTACGACACTACAACATCTATCAGCTTCCAGTTTATTAAAGACAAATAATACAACAAAACCTTCATTCTGAAAAACAAATAAGTTCAAAAGAAGCACCAGGACGAGTAGAAACCAAGCGAAATATTGTTTAGAAATTTCAAAAATCCTTTATCTCTGAAAACGTTCCTAGTATCGACTTAAATTTACTTAAAAATTTTTTTGATAAGGGTCAAAGGCATCAGTAGCACCTATAAAAAGAAACCAATTTTTTTTAAAATCTTTGATACTAAATATCTGAAATTTTTTTAAGGGTATAACCCTAAAACTTTCTAAAAGTCAGTTCCATTTTGAAAGAAAATTTGTTGGAGTAAATCACGGAAAGTAGCATATCCAAAACATTTTTTAGAATAACTATCGGTTAAAATAAAAAAAATAAAATATTTACCGCCTTGAAACAAATTGGCAAGAACAGGTATCTCGGTATGGGAGTAGGTCAATATAAAGCATATATAAAAGATTCGGTACAGTAGAAAATGGAGTTCTTACTTTTTAGTCAAGAAGTTATAACAAGCTGACCCGTGTGCAGAGAAGTTAAAACGTTTCTCTACCATCAAATACTCACTAACAACAAGCACTTTAAATTGGTTTTAAGTTAATTATTTTTTACCGATTGCTGTCTCCAGAAGGTAAAGTCAGGCAACCGTAAATCACAGGTACTAAATAACTGTGACACGATATGATTGTATTGGGCATTTAAAGGGGTGAATCATATATTAAGCTCAAAACTCCTCAAGACCAGGGCCGTTAAAAAACTTTGTCGAGAAGTGTTTGTGATTAAAACGCGGACTGTATATTTAATTCATGTTTATTTTTCACCGGTAAATGCGGTTACTTCTTTACTTGTTGAACGTTACACGAACACTTTAAGACTACGCCTTAAAAATAACTTATCTAACTAACTAGATGTAGCAATGCAAAACTTATCTTTATATATGTAATGTTTCAAACTTAGTATTAATTAAAAATGTACAAATAAGGAACACAAAATTCAAGTTAAAATAAAATGCAAAATAAAATAATGCTTTCTGTTGAATAGCTGCGATAAGCGACAAGAAGTCTTTCTCACATAAGCTGTCCCAGTGTGTGTGCGAGAAAATTTCAAAAAAGTTTCTCGTATGTCATTAGCTGCGAAATAAGAAATAAATTGGAAATTCCACAACTCCTAGCCACCTTTCCTTAACCTGCCTGTAAGTTATAAGCTCCTAACGTTGTTATTTTTAACTAGCTTTTGGGCTTTAATCTATCTCAGACCATATTTGATTTACATGGTAAAACACATATATAATTCAGTAATATTAAACAAAAAAGGTAAGAAAGTTATGATAGGTCAAGCGCAACCATGGGGGCTCTATTAAAAAAATATTCCAATAATATTTGTATTCAGCACAATAGTTGGGGGCATGAAATAAGGCATATGTACAAAAGTTTTGGCAAGACATTAGCATGAAGAATATATTGAAAAGGGAGCAATCTTATTTTTGTTTGAAACATTAGTTAGGAGCAAACAGAAGGACCCATACGCAAAATTTTGTTAAAATAGAGTGCTTTTCGAGGTGTTTGTAGACCAAAATGCTTATTCCGGGAGGCTTTTTTTTACAGAGGCTATATCAATAAATGGACCGATCATATTCGAGTTAGGTATATTAAATAGTGGCATAAAAAAGGTTTTATGTCAGTGCTAAAAGACTTATCTGTGCCAAATTTTACAAAATATATTAAAAATTGCGAGCTGTATCGTGTTTAAAAGGAAATATGGACGCCCAGCCAAATGGACGGACAGGCATGCTTAAGTCGACTCTAAAAGTGATTCGCAGCTAATTGGTTTACTTTAAAAAGGGTTTTAATCCCTTGTTATTGCACGTCTGCATGATATAATGCCCTTAACCCACGTATGTGAAATGGGTATAATAATACTACAAATAATAACAGATTAATAAGGCTAAAAAAAGTATAAGTTTTCAGAAATGCTAGATTATGCCTTTTGACGGGAAAAAATTTAAAAAGTACCAAGTACCCTAAAGGGTTCAAAGTTTGTAAAAGCTACCTGCATAATACTTTTAAATTTTTCCAGTTAATTTTAGTTTCACCAAAGGATAATTTTAACCCTTTCTTCAACGTCTGGATTCAAGAGTTTACAAAGAATTTTCAAATTTTTTCGATACCTGTCAAACGCACTTTCAGTTTATGTTTCTATTTTTATTGGCTCAGAGGTTTCAAAAATTACCTGTAAGAAACCAATTTTACAAATTTTTCCCCTTTCTTACCCCCATTATAAAAACTCAAAAATAGCATTAGAAGGTATTCATATTTTTCTGAGTCTTGACAAACGCAGTTCGAGTGATGTTTCTATCTAAATCGACTTAGAAGCAACAAAATGGACCCAACCCAAAACATATAACTTATGTTTGCTTTTATTGCCATAATCCAACCTAAACTTTAAAACTCTGCGTAGTAAGAGAGTATTGAGTGCCTGAAATATAAAATCTTACCTGCTTAATAAGTAAGTTTAAAATCCTTTAAATATCAAAATAATTGTCGTTTACCTTAAGTTTTCAGGTTAGATAAATATAAAACACAGCATACATTGAACCATAATTTTTTAAATATTCAATTCAAATATTTTATAAAACATAAAACGATAACTCAATTTCATCAGTCTATGCTTCCCTTATTTTTAAAAAACATGAAAAGATATATAAATGCAATAGAAGTAAATGCTGTGATGCTTAAACTTGTTACAACTACAGTTCATACGTTGAAGGGGTATTATGAGTTTGTGTAAATGTTTGTAACGCCAAAAACTTATGGTCTGAGACTCACTTTCAATTATACCGATCGACTCTGGATCACTTCCTGAGTAGAATAAAGTTTGTTCGTCCGTCCGTCAGGCTTGAGGTCCATGTATACCTTGGAACACGCTAGATGTCGCACTTTGGAAGATATTTTTTTAACGTTTGTCACAGATAAGTTGTTTGGCCTTGGAATGAATTATATTATTTTTGGTAATGATCGGTATATTTTTAAGCATAGCCCCACTATAAATATCCTTCCCGAATAAACATTTTGGGTTATAATTTACTCGAAGATTTTTATTTTTTAAAAAAATTTTGCATATACATATGTCTAACGTTATGCCACCAACTACCACACGAATCAGGAATGTGATCGGTCTACTTTTTTGGTACAGCTCCTATTCAAACATTATCCCAGGATAAGAATTTTTTTTTGGTACAAAATGCTCGAATATTACTTTACCCTCTCAAAATTTCCAAACTTTACTTTACTTTATGCCACTAACCTTTATATTGAAAACAAAAATTTTTTATGTAGCAATAACACAACTGTGTTTAAGGGTATAATATGGTCGGACAAGACCGACTATAAATTTTTTTATTTGTTTTTTATTGATTTAACTGCACGTTCAATACGTCGTTATAAAATACTTTTTATCATTATTTGTTTGTCTGTAAAATTTTCTTTTATTTATTTGTATTTTGAGTGCTTTCTCTTATTTACAAGTAGTAAAAGAACAGATTAATATAGAAGATAAATGCAATACCAATGACAGCAGCAACAAATAGTTTCAATTTGTTATTCTAAAAGGGCGCGATTTTTGCAAGGACTTTAAGATGCTTTTTGTAGATTAGTTGCTAACAACGCTATGAAACGACGGTAACGAATGACATTTTATTGATATCAGAGCTTTTTCAGTGACTGTTAAATTAATCTACACTGTTTAGTTTTTTTCTTTAACAATTTCAATAGTTTTTTTCTAATTTTTATACTATTCCTTTTTCTTGATATTTTTTTCTAACGCTTTTCAATCTCTCACAATAAAACTTTATGCTTTAAATAGCGAAAATACTTAAAATGTTTTTGAAATTTGCATTGACTGTGAAAAAAAAAAAATTAGGAAAAACTGCAGGAGAAAACGAAGACTTTTTTGACGAAAGTAGGAAAACGTTCGGATACGGAATTGTTTAGTGCTCAGAACTAATGGTAAATAATATATTTTTTTGCTGCAAATAAATACAGGTTTCAAATACAAATATTCTTTAAGCTGAAAAATAGAAAAAAAATTGATTGATATATATTATTGAAATTATAAATGTTTTAATATTTTACGCTTAAAACGATTAAAGTGATTTCTTTTTGTTAATTATTTGATTAATTTGTATGTTTTAAGATTTACATTTTTTGTTTGGTTATTCTTCCTTAGGTTAATGTATTAAGTTTCTTTTATTATGAAAATTACTTTTTTTTCCGCATAATACCTTATAAATAATCATTTATAATTTATAATGATTTAATTTAGTAACCAAAATAATTAAGAGGGCGCCAGCAAACGCAAAAATTGCTAAGTCAAGCATCAAATCACCCCCCTTTAACTTGCCGCTCACTACTTCTATTAGAAACTATCTGTATACTCAAGGACTTAGGGCTTTTTAGCAACTTTATCATAAGGCAGCAAGCGGTTCTTATTTAAGCTAAGTGTCAAGTTTCCTCTTGCGTGTTGATTAGTTCTTTCTTTGCGAATCCTTTTCTCCGTGGAAAAATCTGTTGGCATGCTAGCCTTTTCTGCAATGGGTATATTTTTCTCATCATCTTTTAGTGAATTTTGACTAGATCCCCTTTGAAAGTGATCAAGCAAGGTGTTGTTTGATTTCAGGAAAGCGACAAGCGTTTTTTCTTCTTAGGCGATTTGCAAGTGCTATTGCTTTTCTGGTTTCTCTATTTTGGAAGACGTAAAGGGACAAGCCGATTGATCTTTTGGGTCATTGTGTGTATTGCTTGATGTGTCCTAGCAGTATGTCTGTGTACCCAAAAGTCGCTTTTTCTTGGTCATACAATTGGCTGCGCTATCTCTAACCTAGTCGTTTGATGTAGCTAGAATAGAAGAATTTTAATAATCGTCTTTAAATGAGTGTGTTGGCTTAGAGACCCCCTGAATTTAAAGTCCTCCTTTTTTTGTACTGACGCACCAATTTACGTGGAAGCGATTGACGATTTACTGTTATTTGATTACGACAGCAAGAAGATCAATTCTTGTCACTGGTACTGGGGTTATTGATCTTCACCAGGTAACTTATATTTTTAGTTTATTCTTGTATTTTTAGTTATTTGTTTTAGAGGTACCTACTCGAAAACAGTTTTGGTCCACGAAGAACTATTGATCCTCTTGGGTAAGGAACGAACTTCCAATACAGTTCCCCTATCTGCCCCCTGGGGCGCGCCGGGTAGGAGATCTGGTGGGATCCTTATAAAGGATTTAAATCAATTCAAGACCAATATTAGAAAATATTTGATACTAAAATAATTGCCATAAAGTAATGGAACAAATAAATTTTCTAAAAGAAGGCAAGGGACTTTCACCAGTCTCAATGAGCTTCGTTTTCACATCACTTCTACACAACTTTATGTTTTTTTTTTAACATGAAAACCATGGTCACCTAGAAAATTGAATTAATTTTGATTAATAATAAATTAGTTTCTCAATTAATAAGAAATATTTTAAACAAAGGTTAACTAAAGCTATTTCAAGTGTATTTTTTTGTTATTTTTTGTTTTTAACTTTTTTAAAATCTACAGTTTTGACTCGATATATTTATGTGTTATAAATTTGTTTAAGATACTAATTTTCTTTCCCTAAGAAATTACAGGTGTATATTGTAGAACATTTTGTTCATTTCTCTATTATTTTTAAAAAGATTATTTCAAACTTTTAGTTTTATTTGCTATAAATTTGTTTAAGCAATAAGACAAATTTAACTTTTAAAAATAAACAAAATGTGCTCATATTTACTTAAGTTGCGGTTTTTGCTTTCCCCTCTTTATCGACATAGTTCATTTAATATCAACAATTTTTAAAAAAAAAATACCTTTTATGCATAAATTTTTTTTTTAAATTGACTGTATGGCTTCCTTGTATTTCATTTATTAACACACCACCATTGATCCTTTCACAATGACTGACTAAACTCCATAAGTAGTTGTAATAATGTTTTGCATGTTTACACACTGACAAACCTCTTTGCAAAAATGCATTGAAGTCAGACATGGAAAGAAGGTGTAAAGCTTCTTGTGAATTGAAACATCTTGTGACTATTAAGTGTAAAATAACACTTAAGAAAAAGAAAAACAATTTTTGTTAAACAATTTAAAAAAAAAGGTTCATAACAAAATATATGTATGTATGTGTGTACATGTATAAGTACTTATGCACTAGAGAGCTGCACAAATATGCTTGAACTTGTTGTATACTTGAGTGTTTTAAAGAATGAACTATTTTTCGTAGTTCTTCTCTCTGAATTTCATAATTGACAATTATGTATTCGTTGTTACTTGACAGGGATTTGAGATTTCTTGTTCTCTTTTTCTTTCTACCAAAAAAATCTCAAGAGTAATGATGGAAGTATGTATCAACTCCGACTATACTCGTTCTCGCAAAAGTAGTTGATCAGGAACAAACACAAATTACATTTATCCCCTTTTTCCTTAAACGCAATGCCCTCAAACAAAAACAAAATGTGTGGAAAAGTTTTTTAAATTTTAATTTTTTCCATACAATTGTTTGCGTCATTATGCGCTGCGTTTAACGTAATTAGGCTCTTAGTGTTTGGTTTAGTTTAGTGTGTATGCAAACACAAATTACAAATAGCAAAATTCGCACAATATTTCTAAAAGAGATTATAATAACAACATTGCCTGCTTTTATTTTTTTAAATAATAAAATATACACAAAACCTAACACATCGTCACACAGAACGAAGCAAAACACTATTTCATTGTATAAACAAAAGCGAGCAAAAAATAAGTATTTTTTATACATATTCACTTCTAAAATATTTATTTCGTACCGAGTTTATAAATAATGGTATTTGACTGTTTAGTTATACTCCGTACTCTCGCAAGCGAATAAAAGTGCATATTCTCTTCTAAAGCAAATTTAAAAAGTTTCTTCAAAATTTATCCGCTGCAGACCTTTATTATGTACACATTAACATATAATGATAAGGTCGACTTTGTTTGCATGGTAGCATTTTAATGAAAATAATAAAGAAGCTTATTGTACGAGCGAGTGTCAGTTGCAAGTGTGTCAAATTGAAAAATGCATATATCTTTTGTGCACGAAAATATTGCATTTAAAAACTTTTTTTAGCTCATAAATGTTTATTGGTTAATTTTACAGCAAAAATGCACGTTAAGGTAAGAAAGGAATGCAAAAATTTGTTTTTATTACAACCACATACAAGCACTCTCATTTACTTTACTTAAATGAAATACCAACTGAATAGCTTGTCATTCAGCTAGTAAGCCATAAGCTACTGAACGATGGCAAAAACAAAACTTAACAAAACAAAAGTGAATAGAATCTATTAGAAAACGTTTCAGAGGGTATAGATAGATGATGGTTAGCAAACACAAAGGGGAAATTGTGCACAAGTGTTAAAGGGTGCAAAATAAAAAAATAGTTGGTTTTTAAATAGTTAAGTTGTTGGAACATAGTTTTTTGCTTCATTTCTTTCAATATCATTCAAAGGGGGAAAGTAAAAAATTCTTAGGTAGCAGTTAAAAAAATAAGTTCAAACAAAAGCTACACTAAAAAAATTATGGAGGGATGGTTACAAACTTCTACATATTTATAGATACGGTGTTAAAAAAGTTTATTGGAAATAGTTTGTTGTTTATTATTGTGGTCTGAGAAACGTTAAAAACCGACTCATACTTCCCTAAGGGGAAGTAGACTGGTCCAGTTCTTGCACTTTATATGAAGCGAACCTGTCACTTTTACATTGCCTTTCATTGGAGGGGGCAACCGGTTTAAAACTAACCTTCAGAATGGGTTACATATAAACCTTACCTATTTAACATCTTTTAACCAGTTGCTTGATGGGTGCCTTTTTAACCGATCACGCCCAATAAATTTTGTCCAATTTAGTTTTTGTAGCTGTAATATGACGAGTATGCAGGCCAACTAGAACCCATTTCCCGCATGGTTTAAACAAAATTCTATATTTTGGATGTATAAAATAGTCGAAATTCAATTCCATAAGTTAAATTGTAATAAACATCAGCTTCTCGATCGCAAACTATGATAGAGTCGATTGAGCAAGAACAAGAAGACCAATATTTATAATTTAAAATATATGTAGTTCTATAAGCCAGGGATCCCGTCTTAAGTCACATGACAACAAGTAGACAAAAAGCATTTTTTTAAATTGTTGCTACTTTCTGCTTTTATTTTAAGTTGTTGGTCTTGAAATATAAAGTAAAAATTGTGAACCTGGGTTGAGGTCCAAGGTCGTTTAAGTGGCCAAAAGGAAATCTTTCACATTTTTAGTTATTTATGCATTTCTATGAAAGAAAGGGCTAAACAACCCGATTGAGGCCGGAATTAAAATGAAGTAATACAAGCACTTTTTAAAAATGTTAGTTCTTTTTGTATTTTTTAGAATTTTATTTTTAGAAACATAAAATTATTGACCCCAGTCAAAGTTGGAAGGCAGCAAATTCTTTCAAATTATTGGTATTTCTTAAAATTTTCTCTTATTTTTAGCCTTAAAATATTTAATTAAGGGCTATTTATTAAGGTTAAGGTACAAAGTCAACTATGTGATCAGAATTTTTTTTTTTACATTATTAGCATATTTTGGATTTTTTGAGACTATCATCCTAGAAATATAAAGATAGGGACTTTTAGCCTAGATTGACATTAGAAGTTAATTAGGGGGTTCAAAATATTTTTTTATTTCAAAATATGTAAAAATCTGTTGATCTCAATTGAGGCCAGAAGTTAACTAAGAGGGCAAAATAATTTTTTTACACATTTTTGGAGAATTTATGAATATTTTAAGCTTTAAAACCTGAAGTAATAAAAATCGTGTATTGTTTTACTATTTTGCACAAAGTACTTCCATGTACTTATTACTTTGTTAAAGTTCAAAAATATTCTTACAAAGAAGTGCGTTAATTACTAGTTTAAAGATATTTAAAATTTTATTTATTTTAGATTTCTATGTATGAATGGCTTTGATTTAATCTCAGAAATAAACTTGTTGTTGTTACAACCTTTTTTTAAAACTGAACCATCAGGCATTTGGGTACCCCATTTTTCCTAATGTTTTTTGATTTTCTTAAAAGTTTGATAATATATTCTTTTTAATAGACTTTTTACCAATTTGAAAAATGCCTTTACTTTTCAGTTTTACCACCCAATCCATTTAAATATTTCTTTTTTGTTAGACTTACATATGGTTAGGTTAACATTATGGCACGTTATATCGCATACACGCATATATATGTGCGTTTGCATTCTTAGAAAAGTTCAACATTCAAAAACTTTTTACAAAACTGTATTACGTTAAGCTTGTAAAATATTAACATATACATTTAAACGACACAAATTTTCTTAATACTGCACTAACACTATTGTCTTAAATGTATGCTTTGATGTTTATAAATTAAAGGTTGACACCATATTGACACAAAAGTTTAACAATTCACGTTTTTGTATATACTCATATATGTACACATATTCGTACTTTTGTGGAAGCTTTTTTTAAGGCGAACTAAAGATTCCTTAAAGTAAAAATATTTATTCGTAAGTTGTTTTCATGTTTTAGAAAGAAAAAAGTGGCGCAGATAGCAATTACTTACTAGGGACTGTTAATAATAATTAATAAATAATAATTATTTTAAAATTTTTTATGTACAAGGCAACGTTAAAGAGTCAAGTGAAGTGCAGCATTTAGATGCTATTAAACTAGATTTTTTGAAAATTAAGTGCTTATTAAATTTTATATATTTAATTTTTTGTCACAAAAAATTAAAAATATTATAAATATTATTTAACAAAAACTATAAAAATTAAGTTAAAAGCTTTCAGGTTTTTTTACATACTTAATACTGTGTCTGGCTATTGGTAAAATTAACTAATTTTTTTTAATTTTTGTGTTGAATGTAATACTGAGTATGTATTTTCATATAGCTTTTTACAATTTACGATGGCTGGTAAAAAAAATTTTTATTTTATTTATAATTTTATTTGTTATTGCCAGCTTAACAATAAATTTTTGGTTTTTGCAATTTGGTTGATAATATGACAAAAAATTTGTTTTCTTTTTTCTATATGTACAATGAAAAACTAGAATTTTTTGTTGGTAAAAAAATTGGTAAATACTTCAAAAGTATACGAAATACTGATGTTTAATGTTATACAAAAATTTTATCCTTTTTTTAAAAAATTTTGTATAATTGTCTTTTTTATCTTATATTGTTTTTGAAGTTTTAAAATATTTAATATATTTGCAACCAAAATTTAAAAAGTTTTGGTAGTGGAAATCCGTAACTGGTTTCGAAAATACAATGTACTATATAGTATCGGTACACAGAGTGTCGAAGATTATCGTGGATACCTGCCGCGTTGGCCCAATCCCACAGTGCTCTTAACACAAGGTAAAAACAATGCGTCCACCAACGCCCACATGGATGATAATTTGCCAACATGGAAAATTATCACCCATGGGTACCATTCGAAGACACATTTGGGAATGCCTTCCCCCTTGGTGAGGAGCGGAGCCCATCTAAAACTCCTACCGTTCTATGGGTCACGGCACCCGGTTGCAATGCAACTCCACATCGAGCAGAAACTCTCCCCGCGATTTGGGTTTAAACCACAACCACCACGTTGCTCCCGAAGGGGCCTCAACCATTGTCAGGCTAGAACCGAGGTTCTAGGGCTCCTGACACCCGTGGTACCAGATTTAGAATGACAAGTTTCTGGTCAGGCCTCGTAGCCAAGGTCAAGCCAAGGCTACTTCCAGTTGAACTCCAAACAGTTCAGGGACTGGTAACCCCTCGTAGCCGAAACTACTTCCAGTTTTGACTCAAATGTCCGGGACTGGTCACCCCAGGAACAACAAATAACGAAACATAAAAATACAAAAACAAAAACATTGAGCAGCCGCCCTCACGAGTAACACTTTGGCCACACAATGTGACACCAGCAAGGACAACACATACAAAACATTAAACAACACTAATGAGCAGTGAGCCCCCTCACGGGTGACCCAGCGTCATTCCAAGCGACCAAATCCAAGAGAGCGGCAAATCGTCGTCCAACGGTGCGAAGTCATCCACGGTGCAAGACTCAGGAAAGAAGCCAGCAGGAACCAAGGCACCTGCAGGAAAAGTGATCCCAAAGACGCATTCGACGTTATACCCCTAATGGCTAAACGCCTCCCCAGCGCCCAGTATCGGTAGACAAACTTACTTTTCCAAATTAAGTTTCTTTTTATAATAATGGAAGGTAATTTTCACTAAGTAAAACGAAATTAATATATGAGCTTAAGCCAAAAAAATAAACACAAAAATGTTTAATCCTTTTAATTAAATATTTCTTAACCTTTTGGTTTGGCAGGGCTATACTAACACAATCAACAAATTAATTTTTAAAAATTTTGTTTAACCAACCCAGAGAAAATTAAAAAAAAATCTGTGGAGTACAAGAAAGTTCTGCAAAATAGTTTTATTTTCGTTAAAAGTATAAAAAAGTTAATTACAAAAATTATTGAAAAAAACAGGAAGCCCAAAAAAATTCATGTAATCCTAAAACATCCTCAATCCCTATATAAATATAATCTTGTTCCATTTTTTCTGCAACGAATATCGTTAAATTTTTTGTATTAAAAAATTGCTCTTAGCTCTATTATTTATGGTTATAAAAAGAATTTTAGTTTTTTGTCGTTTCTCATTAATATGCAAAAATGTTACAAAAAAGTTTAACTTGAAGACAAACTCTTAATAAAAGTGATGATAAATCATCATGTTCACATCATCTTTTGAAAATCATATACACTTCATTGATGCACTTCCAGCCTATGTGTCAAAACTTTTTTGCTGGTTTTGACTTTTTAGTTCCAACATTTAAGAGTTTAAGTGGTGTGAGCTAAAGTTGTGACGTGCTTAAGTCAAAACAGTTCAGTCATTTATTCGTCCATTCCTTCACTTTTTTTTAATTCATTTCACAAGGCATTCATTTTTTCAAATCTAAAGATTCATACATACATTTGAACACAAAAAATTCTTCTTTTTGGGTGGTATAAAATGTAAGTATGAGTGTAGTTTATGCAATAGTAATTGTACTATTCTTTTCAAATATTCTAATACTTATTAAATATCTACACATACGTGAGAATAGATATAAGCATGTCGGCATGTAAATACGTTATAAAAAATTGTAGCTTAACAAGCACCAGAAGTTAAACTAACAAAAACGTTAAGCTGTTTTTTTTTTCTTCTTACATACATCCGCATACCACTCAAACTTATACAATTTTTTTGTATATTGCGCTACTAAATTCTTGCTTGTTTATAGTGACTTTAGTCTTTGGTTTAACTTCATAATTTAAGCTTAAATAAACGAAAGAAATCTGTTAAACGAAAATTTCGTCTTAGAGATCCATTGCATCAAATCTGCAAACCTTACGCTTTCTTAATAAAAAGAACTTCTTTGAGGTTATGTTGATTTTTCAGTTTGTTCTGATTTTTTAGTTTTTTTTTAGTTTTAAGGACAAAAGTTCATTTTAATATATTTATGCATTTGCTAAATTAATCAAAAAATAAAAAAGTATCAATTTAGGAAAAAAAAAGTTGCTGGGGTCACTAATAAAGAAGCACAGTCAAACGTGACTTAAGCGTTTGTTCGTTTTATAGAAGTTTCTAATTTCCTGAAAAATTTTTACAATGGCATTAAGAATTCAAAACAATAAATTTTTCAAAGTATATACATATATAGAATAAAAGTAAAAGCTAAAATGGTTTAAAAATATTAAATTTGTTAAGTCGAAAAAAATAAGTAGGAGTCCCTACAAACTAATTGTTTATTTTTTATAACTTTTTTTTTGGGACAACAAAGTCAAAATGGCTGCAACTGCTTAAAAAGAGTTATGCATTTTATTTTTTAATATTAACAAGTTATCTAATTTTTATTCCGGTCCACACCTATGCCATAAATTATGTTTACTGTTATTCAGGATATCTATTTTGATACTATTCCACCAAGCTGATTATAGCACTCCTTTAAATTTCACTCTTATTGTTTTTTAATATCCCTGTTTTAGTTAAAATATTTTCTTATACTGTCATGCCTTTGGCCATCATTTATCATTGTCTCATTTTACTCAACTGCAGCATAAGCCCTTTAGCAATAAAGTAATAAGTGTTTATAACTGTTTGTAAGACAAAGTAGGTTCGCTTGTATGTGTATGATTTTGTTGTTTTGCTTCTTTGTTTTTGTTTATGTTATATAATATTATATATTCAACATAAACAAAAAAAATTATGTTATTTTGAACACAAGGAAAAAAAAAAGAAATCAAAGCTACAAGTCACAGTGTCATTAGAAACACGTCTATGTCATTTGCATTTAACATCATCATAAAACTTGTGGCATTTTTATTTAAAAATGATTGAAAATGGAACAACAATATAAACACAATAACAGCAACTATAAGAAGTTAACAAAATAAAAAAAAATATCATTAAAAAAACGTGTTTTAACACAAATGACATGCAATAAATGTATGTTTCTGTTACTGACGAAGAGATATTATGTCATATTAACACCAACGTGTCAATGTTTTTGCCAAACTACAATTGAGGATGAACTTTTAATTTCTAAATTATATTAGCAAATATTTATAAATAAATAAAAAAAAAATTAATTTTACAGCATACCTTACTTACATTAGTAATAGTGATAAGGATATTTATTGATTTGTTTGTAGTTCAGTTTTTACCATTTTTCACAAAAAAAAAATTACTTTGTACTCTTACAGAAAGTAAAGTCAATTAGGCCATATATGTCTGTCAGCTTGTTTGCCTGTCTGTCTATCTGTCTGTCTGTCTGTCTGTCTGTCTGTCTGTCTGTCTGTCTGTCTGTCTGTCTGTCTGTCTGTCTATCTGTCTGTCTGTCTGTCTGTCTGTCTGTCTGTCTGTCTGTCTGTCTGTCTGTCTGTCTGTCTGTCTGTCTGTCTGTCTGTCTGTCTGTCTGTCTGTCTGTCTGTCTGTCTGTCTCTCTGTCTGTCTGTCTGTCTGTCTGTATGTTTGTCTGTCTGTCTAATCTAATTACACTTTGTAACAATTCAGGCCTTTTCTGATACCTACAAGGAAAGTTTACACAATAGTGGCAGCCAACCGTTTAAAAAACCTTGCGAAGATCAGAATGACTATACCGTTCATAAATTAAACGAATCCCAGAAATGGAAATCCGCTTTGTTCGGAACAAATAGTTTTAGAACTGCAAGTCAGTGACTCTAAGACAGTGAATCAGAATTTTCAATTAACTTTTTTTTATAATTTTTAGCAGATTTAATAAAATGTGGCAGGGTGTTTAAATTATGAAATCTTAATGTTTCCTATTGCGACCAGCGCCCTGGTGGTCATTCTTCGGCTAGTGCCTGCAAAAAAAGTAAGTTGTATTGGTTTAGGTTCTCTGTGGAAGTAGCGCTTACTTTAAACTGCATATAATAAAAACGACTCTTTAAGCCTGACCATATTCAAAGGCCTTACGTATTATCTTTTTTGATTTGGGTATTCGTAATAGTGGCCTTGATCGCAAGGTGCTGTTTAAGCCACTCGTGTGGATTTTTTTTTTTACATTTTTCACATTATAAAGAAAACGATAAATGTGACACTTTCTTGGTCTTCTTAACGTTTTTGTCCCTCATGGGTGATTCTTGTATTCTTTGTCAAAGCTACTCACTTTAAAGCACATAACCCCTCTCTCGAACATTAAAGCCAAGTAAGCAGTTGGTGTATTAGAGTGGCAGATATGTTTCAAATTAAAGGTGTTAGGAAATACTTTCTGAAGATTGCATATTGTTAGCATAAAACACGACACTTTCGAATTTAAAAAACAATATTATTTAATATCACAATCTGTCGGTTGAGAAGGAGCCTAATATTACATAAATATTTTTTTACCATGATTATGGTAATTTAAGTAGTGAAGAATAATTAAACTTTTAAGAAAAAACTAAAAAACCAATTACAAAACAGAAAGTTCTTATTTTATTTAATCGTTATATTCATAGGGCTATTCTTCCAGCTGTCAGTTAACCACAAAAGAAGCTTAAATAATAATTTCTGTGCTTTAGTACATAATCTCTAATAAAAAACCATTGTGATCCTTAAAGGATGTAATAGAAAAAAACGCAAAACAATATAATGAGTTAAATCAGTAAAATTTGGTTTTGGTAGCATTAAACAAAATTTGTTAAAAAACAGGCAACAAAAGAATAAAGATAATATGCACCCATACATACATAATATTTAAATATAAACGTATGTATCTGCTACGTTAGTAAGGTTTTGTGGGAACATATTTTAAGAGAATATATAACACTTAAGTGTAAAAAAATTTTTAAGGAACAAGTTATACATATATGCATGTATATATGTATGAGGATTTTCATATGAACATTCACATCTCCCCTTTTTTATATACCTTACGCCATCTTATTATCGCAAATTGTATAAATTTTATAAAATGTACAAAAACCCACAAACTTGTACTTAAACAAACTTAAGTTCATTTAAATAAGCATCAGAACAGTAGTTGAATTTAGCCAAAAAAAAAATGCCGTAAATGGGTTTGTAAGTAAAAAGCAACAGAAAAACAAGTAAGAATGTTATAGGTGGTCAAGCCTGACCATATTTCGTCCTACACTTCAACTGTATGAAGGCTATATAAAAATGAATATTTTTTTTGTAAGGGTAGTTGGTAGATAAAGACATGTACAAAGTTTAGTAAATCTAGGGGAATCTTAAATTAACTTACGCTGTAAAAATGGGCCGGTCATCACCAAAAACATACATGCCGTGCCAAGAAATTATCAGCAATTTGACAAAAAAGTTATTATTTTTGTTAAATATTTTACGGATTTCGGTCCTATAAGCCAAGCTGTAAAATTAAGCAAACAATTTTATTAGAATTTAAAATCAACTGAAGAAAAATATTTAAAAAAAATGCCATCCTTTTTCATTAAAAATTTTTTGCTATTTGACAAATATTTATTTTAATTTTTTGTTATTTCGGTTTTACCTTTAATCAGATGAATATTTTACAAGGATCTTACAAAATCTTGTCTAAAAATCCTAAATTTGTTTTTTTTAATAATGAATAAAAACTATTGAAGTTTTTCCTAAACAAAACTTATGCAAAAGTTTGTGCCGATAGAATAAGTAATTTTTGTGCCACATAAGGGGATTATTTTATGAGTTGGTAAAGTTTTTTATTGTGGGTTCCATGCTTTTTAATTTAGGTGTTGCAAGGAGCTGCAAAAGATTATAATATTTCTACTACTTATGTAGTGTAGATATAAAAACACAAACAACAAAAGTCAAAAATATTTTATATGTAATAAATTAAGAGATTTGGTAAAGATTTGATTGGCTTATAAAACATTATCCTCTTTCATGTAAATGTAAGTATTATTAAAGCTGCTTGTTCGTTGGCTTGATCTTCTTGCAAAATTTATAGAAGTAAAACAAAAAGAACATAAAGTAAATTGTGTGTAAGTGCAGAAGTAAAATTAACTCCTGTAAGTATTTTTTAAGTGTAAAAAGCTTAAAATAATGGCAAAACAAAGGCGGAATTTAAAATTCATTCTAAAGGTTTTATTTACATTTTATTTTTATTTTTCTACTTATTCAATCAGAAAAAAAAATATAAGGAATTTTCGAACTTAATTAAGTCAATTATTGTTATCACATGCAATTTTTATGCCATTTAGGTTGGTTCTCTTAATGAAAATTATAAATTAATTCAATAGGTAGGAAAACTTAAAAAAAATTTAATATAAAAAGACAAAGCCAATGCAAAGTCATCCTTTTGAAAACAACCATTACTATATTGAGTATTGTCGTAGCAATATTTTTGCAACAGAAGTTTTATACTTCTAGGAAACTTAATTGTAAAGAGAACAACCCCAATTAATTAAACAAAACTTGCCAAAGCAAGAACCTTAAATGAAATTTGTAGCCCAAAATTTCGCTATCTTAACTTAAGAGAGCTTTGAACGCTGAAATTTGACTAAGCTTAGATATTTTAATTTGTCGGTCAAGGTGAACTTTTTTTCAAAAATTCCCATAAATATTTATTTAGCATTTTACCCAAATATACTGATAGGAAGTAATACACCTTTTTAATTATTAATACAATTAATTGCCCACCAAAACAAATATATTTAGACCATTAAGTATTTCTATAAATATACTTCAGGGTGTATACAGATATGATGGTATGTGTGTGTTTGTACTGGGAATCGTTGTATTTGCAAATGTGAGGTTACACGTGCAATTTTTGTTTGTCTGCTGCGTATTTGTTATACAGGGTGTCTAGTGGCAAATTAATATTTTTATATACGAATACTTCAAACAGTAATAAATAGTATTGAGGGAGGATGGCACCGCTGAAATTATCGACTGTGCGCATTTGTCAGCCACGATATTGCAATGGTCGAGTAAGCATCGCGCGTTCGGTGTTGAGACATTTATTAAGAGTAATGATTCTTACGTAATAGCTCGTCGACAATTTGGTTCAAAGTTCGCTATTTGGCAAATACGTGATAGATCGAGTGTAAATTTTATTCGACTCCATGCAACTGCCTAGTCTATGATTTTCCCACGGCCAGGGTCCAGCCGATCTTCAAGGACTTCCGAAAACCTTGAACTAGTTGAAAGCAGCTTACGTAAAAATCAGCGAATTTCAATACGGCAAGGACCGGCCTAGCTGGGACGTTCAAGAGCAGTTTTTCATAAAATTTAAAAAAAACCTCTGAAGTTCTATCCTTTTGAAAGTGACTTTCATTTACGCAAAAATTTTTTTGAAACGATAAAGGAGGGCTTTCGCATTGTTAATCCTATTTTTTGGAGCAACAAGAGGCTCATTTTCACTTAAAGGGCAAAACTGCCGGTACTGGTCTTCAAGAACCCACAACCCTCGACAAAAACTTTAAAAGCTTTGCATTGGCCCAGGGTAATTGTTTGGTGGTCCTTATCCACGCATGAGATAATTGGAAAATTTTTTTTTAATTTTTCGGGGCCAGGCAACGAAAATCAACGGTGAAAATTATCGAAGAATGATTGCGGATTTCTTTTTGCCAAACCTGCAATCACAGTCATCGTACTCTCCACACAGGTGGTTTAAACACGATGGGTCGACTACATATACAGCCAGAGTTGCTTTTAATATGCTTCAGGAAAATTTCCCCATAAACTGATCACTCGCTTGCTGATGTCCAATGGCTACCGAAGTCATCTGATCTAGCTGCCATTAATTTTTTTTTTTGACTAACTCAAAAAGAGGATTTATAATGCCAATCCCCAACTTTCTGTGGTTTTAAAAAAAAATATTCATTGACAAATCAGCTCAATTGAATGAAGTTTGCTGCAGCGTGCGAAGCAGAACACAAGGCTCTGTTTTGGACAATGTGTTCAACTTTACCAAAGACATCTGGATGGCATATTCAATAAAAAAAAAGATCCGCATTTCCATTCTCTCATTTTTATTTAAATTTTCAAATATAAACCCACTACAAGACACCCTGTGCGTTACCGTTATATACTATAAATAACATTGCTAGTCTATAATACTGTCCACCAGAGCACAATGTCAGTTTATGTCTTTTTGTAAATATTTTTATACCCTTCACATAGTGATAGGGTATATATCACTTTGTCATTCCGTTTGTAATTTCTTTATTATTCATTTGCGACCCCATAAAGTATATATATTCTGGATCCTTATAGATAGGGAAGCCGATTTAGCGTTGTCCGTCTGTCCGTCTGTCCGTCTGTCCGTCTGTCCATCTGTCCGTCTGTCCGTCTGTCCGTCTGTTGAAATCAAGTTTCCGGAGTCAAATAAAAAGATACAGACCAGTTAATGGTGTCAAACGATCACAAATATCCCGCTAACAATCGCTATTTAAAATCAGCAAAATCGGTTCACAATTGACCGAGATATAAGCGAAAACCCAGAGTAACCCATTTTTTTTAGGACAAAATCGGTGCATATATGCCTATATATCTCAGTAAGTAAAGTCACTCTTGCCACAAAACTTGGCACGGATACTCCTAAAGAAGGGACCTAAATAATGAAAAAAATTTTTTCAGATAGGACCAGGGGAAGGGGTATTTTTTCTACAATTGCACAAATTTGGTGAAATATTTTATGCGCTATATCTCGTAAACTATAACAGCTATCGACTTAAAATGTTCTACAAAAAGTAATTGCACGCTAAGGGCTACGCGTTAAAGAAAAAATTTTTTGGGTGGGGGCAAAAAAAGGGGTAGCTCCCATACAAATCGACAATTATTATCAAATATTCGATACGCTATATCTCGGAAACTATAACAGATATCGAAATGAAATGTTCTACAAAAAGTAATTGCACGCAAAGAACTACGCCTTAAAGAAAAAATTTTTTGGGTGGGGGCAAAAAAAGGGGTAGCTCCCATACAAATCGACAATTATTATCAAATATTCGATACGCTATATCTCGGAAACTATAACAGATATCGAAATGAAATGTTCTACAAAAAGTAATTGCACGCAAAGGGCTACGCCTTAAAGAAAAAATTTTTTGGGTGGGGGCAAAAAAAGGGGTAGCTCCCATACAAATCGACAATTATTATCAAATATTCGATACGCTATATCTCGGAAACTATAACAGATATCGAAATGAAATGTTCTACAAAAAGTAATTGCACGCAAAGGGCTACGCTATAAAGAAAAAATTTTTTGGGTGGGGGCAAAAAAAGGGGTAGCTCCCATACAAATCGACAATTATTATCAAATATTCGATACGCTATATCTCGGAAACTATGACAGATATCGAAATGAAATGTTCTACAAAAAGTAATTGCACGCAAAGGGCTACGCCTTAAAGAAAAATTTTTTTGGGTGGGGGCAAAAAAAGGGGTAGCTCCCATACAAATCGACAATTATTATCAAATATTCGATACGCTATATCTCGGAAACTATAACAGATATCGAAATGAAATGTTCTACAAAAAGTAATTGCACGCAAAGGGCTACGCTGTAAAGAAAAAATTTTTTGGGTGGGGGCAAAAAAAAGGGGTAGCTCCCATACAAATCGACAATTACTATAAAATATTCGATACGCTATATCTCGGAAACTATGACAGATATCGAAATGAAATGTTCTACAAAAAGTAATTGCACGCAAAGGGCTACGCCTTAAAGAAAAATTTTTTTGGGTGGGGGCAAAAAAAGGGGTAGCTCCCATACAAATCGACAATTATTATCAAATATTCGATACGCTATATCTCGGAAACTATAACAGATATCGAAATGAAATGTTCCACAAAAAGTAATTGGGCCATAAGGGCTACGCTCTAAAGAAAATTTTTTTTGAGTGGGGGCAAAAAAGGGGTAGCTCCCATACAAATCGACAATTACTATAAAATATTCGATACGCTATATCTCGGAAACTATGACAGATATCGAAATGAAATGTTCTACAAAAAGTAATTGCACGCAAAGGGCTACGCTGTAAAGAAAAAATTTTTTGGGTGGGTGCAAATAAAAGGGGTAGCTCCCATACAAATCGACAATTATTATCAAATATTCGATACGCTATATCTCGGAAACTATAACAGATATCGAAATAAAATGTTCTACAAAAAGTAATTGCACGCAAAGGGCTACGCCTTAAAGAAGAAATTTTTTGGGTGGGGGCAAAAAAAGGGGTAGCTCCCATACAAATCGACAATTACTATAAAATATTCGATACGCTATATCTCGGAAACTATAACAGATATCGAAATGAAATGTTCTACAAAAAGTAATTGCACGCAAAGGGCTACGCCTTAAAGAAAAAATTTTTTGGGTGGGGGCAAAAAAAGGGGTAGCTCCCATAGAAATCGACAATTATTATCAAATATTCGATACGCTATATCTCGGAAACTATGACAGATATCGAAATGAAATGTTCTACAAAAAGTAATTGCACGCAAAGGGCTACGCCTTAAAGAAAAAATTTTTTGGGTGGGGGCAAAAAAAGGGGTAGCTCCCATACAAATCGACAATTATTATCAAATATTCGATACGCTATATCTCGGAAACTATGACAGATATCGAAATGAAATGTTCTACAAAAAGTAATTGCACGCAAAGGGCTACGCCTTAAAGAAAAATTTTTTTGGGTGGGGGCAAAAAAAGGGGTAGCTCCCATACAAATCGACAATTATTATCAAATATTCGATACGCTATATCTCGGAAACTATAACAGATATCGAAATGAAATGTTCTACAAAAAGTAATTGCACGCAAAGGGCTACGCTGTAAAGAAAAAATTTTTTGGGTGGGGGCAAAAAAAAGGGGTAGCTCCCATACAAATCGACAATTACTATAAAATATTCGATACGCTATATCTCGGAAACTATGACAGATATCGAAATGAAATGTTCTACAAAAAGTAATTGCACGCAAAGGGCTACGCTTTAAAGAAAAATTTTTTTGGGTGGGGGCAAAAAAAGGGGTAGCTCCCATACAAATCGACAATTATTATCAAATATTCGATACGCTATATCTCGGAAACTATAACAGATATCGAAATGAAATGTTCCACAAAAAGTAATTGGGCCATAAGGGCTACGCTCTAAAGAAAATTTTTTTTGAGTGGGGGCAAAAAAGGGGTAGCTCCCATACAAATCGACAATTACTATAAAATATTCGATACGCTATATCTCGGAAACTATGACAGATATCGAAATGAAATGTTCTACAAAAAGTAATTGCACGCAAAGGGCTACGCTGTAAAGAAAAAATTTTTTGGGTGGGTGCAAATAAAAGGGGTAGCTCCCATACAAATCGACAATTATTATCAAATATTCGATACGCTATATCTCGGAAACTATAACAGATATCGAAATAAAATGTTCTACAAAAAGTAATTGCACGCAAAGGGCTACGCCTTAAAGAAAAAATTTTTTGGGTGGGGGCAAAAAAAGGGGTAGCTCCCATACAAATCGACAATTACTATAAAATATTCGATACGCTATATCTCGGAAACTATAACAGATATCGAAATGAAATGTTCTACAAAAAGTAATTGCACGCAAAGGGCTACGCCTTAAAGAAAAAATTTTTTGGGTGGGGGCAAAAAAAGGGGTAGCTCCCATAGAAATCGACAATTATTATCAAATATTCGATACGCTATATCTCGGAAACTATGACAGATATCGAAATGAAATGTTCTACAAAAAGTAATTGCACGCAAAGGGCTACGCCTTAAAGAAAAAATTTTTTGGGTGGGGGCAAAAAAAGGGGTAGCTCCCATACAAATCGACAATTACTATAAAATATTCGATACGCTATATCTCGGAAACTATAACAGATATCGAAATGAAATGTTCTACAAAAAGTAATTGGGCCATAAGGGCTACGCTTTAAAGAAAAATTTTTTTGAGTGGGGGCAAAAAAAGGGGTAGCTCCCATACAAATCGACAACTATTATAAAATATTCGATACGCTATATCTCGGAAACTATAACAGCTATCGACTTCGAATATTCTACAAAAAGTAATAATCAAATAATTCATACATTTTGGAGAAAAAGTTGGAGAAGAGCAGGGGGACTAGACATTTAACAAGTTTTATTAACCTTCAAATATGAATAATGTCGAAAACTTTTAAAACTCTCGACCTCAAATCTTCTTCATCTATTTCTATTATTCATACGAACGTTAAAATTTTGTTATTTTTTCTATGGACTTAAAAACTCGGACAAGGTTTTTTATTATATTATTTGCAGTACAAAATTACTCGGCTGGGTATATTTAAAGACCAATGTGAAGGGTATATAAGATTCGGCACAGCCGAATATAGCGCTCTTACTTGTTTTTTTTCATTTTCATTAAACACAACAATCTGGCAGGCTAAAATGTGTGTATATTTTATAAAATTTTCATGTATGCGTATGCATATGTGTATGAATATTGATTTATTCATACAATGTCACAGAGTTATGCAATTGTGGCAATTTGGCACGTTTTTCTAAGATTGTCACGTTCGCGTTGTAAACATAAATCAGGCCTATTTTGTCATTATTTGTTAGAGCTGTTGACTGGTTCGTTGGTTAGTTTGCTAGTTGGTGTTGTGTAACTCAACTGTTACCACTGCTGCTGTTCGTATTTAGTAGTTCGTTATATAAGTTGTGCATGAAATTTTAATTTTTGTTGCTTCTTCTGCTGCAGTTTTTAGTTTTGCTAGTTTTTTTTCCACATATTGTTCTTTGGAAAAGAAAATATAAACAAAATAACATTGATGTTATTATTAGTATTGTTGTTTCTCGTATATTTGCTCTAAAATTTTTGAGTATTTTTTGCATGCATGCGTTTACAGTGTAGTGGTATTTAAAAGATGGTTCCGGCATTGATGTTAAGTACTCTATTCCTGTTTGTTTTATTATTTGTTTATAGTTTTTGTTGATGATGACATACTCAACAAAGCACACATATGTGTATATGTGTATGTGTATCTGTAAATTGTGTGTAAATTTTTAACCAAAGTTGGGGGTCAATATCTAAAGCTTTTTTTTGTTCATGCCCGTTTGTTAATTTTTTCGCATATCCGTTAACTCGTTTGCTAAAATTAACTTACCAAGTAAAGCAGAACTGAGTATTTGTGTAGCAGGGTACCTTCTGAATATTTTTTTTAATCTTATTTAGGCGTCTCACTTCTAAATGTTAATTTCTTTTACTATAATTTAGGAAGACGGAAAAACGGAGATAACTTTTTTAAGCATGTGCGTACAAAATGCATATTTAGGTTTTAAATAGTGTTGAAAAGGGGCAAACCCTTTCATACAAAAATAGTCGGAAACCTTCAAAGTCTATTGAATGTAACTTCAAAAAACTTTTAATAAATCCATGATTTTTTTATACAATAAATTCATTAATCTAGATTGGTTTTGTTAGCAATTTAATTATAATAATATACTCTATAACATGACTGCTTTTTTTACCTTTACCTCTATTTTTTTTTTCTTTTTCTTATTTGAAGTAAAACAATATTTGTTTTATACCATGGCTTTCTGTCAACACAAAAATAATTTTTTTTAAAACAAAATTTTAGACGAAATTCATTTATCACTTCTATTTTTAAACATTGTTTATTGTAATATTTGCATATAATTGTACAAGTGACGTTTATGGGTTGATATTCATATTTTATGTCAATAATAAATGACTTTAATAAAACATTTTATTTTGTTCTTTTAAATAATAATTTCTTTTAAAGTTTTGGGTTTAAAAAACCTTGACATATTTTAGTAATCACAAAGACCCTAAAGAGGCTTTGAATCAGCCTCAACAACACGTAGCCCAAGTTGAGAAATGGGCAAAGTTATGGGGAATAAAGATAAATGAACAAAAATGTACTCACGTAACTTTTACTTTACGCAAAGAAACGTGCCTTCCAATCACTATCAACAACCATATGGTGCCTCAACGATCTGAGACAAAATATCTTGGTTTTCACCTAGATCGCCGCCTTACATTGAAGCCTCATATAGATGCAAACCTGGCGCAAATGAAACTTAAAGCTGCTTAAATCCACTGGCTAATTGGTAGAAACTCTGTGCTACGTCTTGATTGTAAACTTCTACTTTACAACTAGATTTTAAAACCAATTTGGTGCTACGGTATACAATTACGGGGCACTGCTTTACGCCGTCAAAACAAAATTCTAAATATGATAACTGGTACTCCTTGGTATATTAAAAACAGCAACATCCACAAGGACCTAGAAGTTTCACCTGTAAAATGCGAAATCCTGAACTATGTGGACAAGTACTTAAATAAGCTGGAAACACATCCAAATCCGCTCGCTCGAAGCATCCTGCAACCTAGTGGGCACACCCGCCTAAAAAGAAAAGATACTATAGCTCTTAGATGAAACTTTTAAAATTAATTAACTTTATTATGAGAACTTCAATTTTAGTCTGGTACTGACTGGACTTGTATTAATAACTTAGTTTTAAGATTTGAATACTTATTGTTAGTTCGCTTAAGCGAAGATTCAATAATAAAATATAAATAAAATATATGAGAAAAACAAAAAAATATTTTCAATAAATTATTGTTTAAAAATATATTTTCAGTAGAACTGAATATAATTATAATTTAAAAACGTTTAATCAAAACAAGCATGCACAAGCAAAGTCAAGTTAAGTGTTTAACTAGACTTTTTGGAAATCAAGTGCTTTTTAAATGTTTGATTTTAAATTTTTTTTAATATTTTTTTTTTTCATTTTTATTTTATTTGCTTTTTGTTTAGGGAAATAAAATTATTTTTTATTTTTTTATTTTGTTTTTTTTTTTTCGCAGAATTAGTTTTTAAACTTTAAATTAATACAGAAAATAAATAGTCACGTTTATTGTTATCATAATTGATTTTTATAAAAATTTAAAATAAAAAATAACTATTTTTTGCTGAAACAATTTAAAACGAAAATATTTTTTTGACAAAAATAATAAGAGCCCAAAAATATTAATTTTTTAGATAATAATTACGGTCTCTGATTTTCCGCTCTATTGGTAAAATATTACAAAATGACTTCTTCTATTTTTCTTTCAATGTTTAAGGGACACCCATGTCTTATATTTACTCCCTGAGTCGATATAAGCATGTCTATCTGTCCGCCCGTCCGTCCCTCTGGCTGGTCGTGCATGTATTCTTTTGAACAATTTTTAAGTTGCACCTTTGAAGATATTTTGATAAAATTTGGAACTTAAATGTATAGGTTTTTTGGCACTGGAACAAAGCCTATGGTTTTGTGTAATGTTTGGTTTATTTTTCAACGCAGCCTACATACAAAGGTCCTCCCAAAGTAAGCATTTTCGTCTATTGCAGATTCGAATTATATTCAATTTTGACAAAATTTAGTAAATAAGCCTTTTTTTATGCTGCTAACAAGCAATGTTTAACAAAACTATGATCAACAAAAGTTTTGATATTGCCCCTATACAAATGTCCTCCTAGAATAAGTATTTTATATTGTAAATGGTTTCAATATTTCTTCAGCTCTGTTAAATTTTGCACACAGGTTTATCTCTATGCCTCTAATTTTATTTTTATAAAGCCCCCATACAAGTGCTGTGTAGGGTCTAATATGATCGGGTTTGAGCGAATATAACTTTCTTACTTGTTTTTATTTAAAGTATTATATATTATTTAGCAATTTCCTTTCCTATTTTATATATTTTTCATAAACTTTTTGCATCAATTTTTAGCTTTAAACGTTAATATAGTTTTTTTAAGGACTTCGCGTTAGCATTTCAAGAAATTAACTAAAGTGTAAAAAAATAAATACGCCTTTGTGTGGATGTTTGTATATTCATGTAATATATATGCATAACTGATTCTTACATACACACGCTTTGTATCCTCTAAACAATTGGAGGTATATTTTTGGATACAAGTATCCAATAAGTCACTAGTTTTGCTTTTCTTGTTAATAGCACATATTATACAAAAAAGTTAACAATGTTTTTAATTTTTTGTTTGCGATATGTTTGAATTTTTTGTAAATTTTAAAACTAAACAAGGCGCTACTAGGCGAAATTTTTTCATATGTCAAAAAATATAAAAATACGCTACTCTAATTGATAGTATAGTAGATAAATTGTAGATATCTCAAGAGCACAAATTGAATTTTTTCGAATAACTGCCTTTAAAGGAAGTAACATAAATAAGTAGACCAGTAGTAGAATTTTTTTTCCCGAAGGAGATACTTTTTAGTTAAGAAAATGATAACATATTTGACGAGTTAAAACTTTCATTTGTATCGAATAAGTGTCATTTTGAACGGGATTTGCTTAAAGGGTACCTAAAGCTAAAATTATTTCACTTTGATGTTTTATATTGATTTGTGTCTCTAAGACTCAACCTTAAGGCACTCCTAGCGAAATGTGAATAATGCATGTCTAATATCTGCATGTCTGAAAATTTTCTTTTTTTAATACCAGTAAATGTTTTCCTATTCTAAATCAGTAATGTGTATGTAAATCACTAATTTAGAATAGGAGAACATAAAGTTACTAATGTAAAAATTAAAAGTGATTCAAATGTTATTTAAGAACTCTTTTAACGAAACAATCTTCAAAGGCATACAACAAAGTTGGTTTTTTTTTATCAAAAAATCCCTCTTATGAAAAACGTTTTAGGATAAGCATGAGAAACTTTATTTTAAGAACAATTCTTTGTTGTATAAGACTTAATGTTAGACAGTTTACAACTTAATTTTAGACGGTCAAGAGCTGCAGGCATGCTGCTCCGATATAATGATAGGCACATTATCTTTTTTTTAATGCTGAAGAACTGATCTGATATCTGATATCAAAAAAGGTATTCAGAGTGATATTTCTTGTAGAGATACTTTTATTTTTTTTTAAGTTTGTTTTATTTTTAACTTTTAACAATCTCATTTCTATCTCAAAAAAAAACTGGCTTCTAGATACCTAAATAATTAGCACCCTTGTAACTTGCCACCTGGGTTGTTTTACCGCATTCTTCACTACTCTAAGCCGAATTTAAAACAATAACTACTCGTGCTTTTGTCAAATTTTGCGTTGAGACCTTTAAGAGTGTGTGGCTAATTGACAAAGATCCATAGCGTAAGAAGCTTGATTTTTATTTAAAAAAAAAAACGTTTTTTTATGGTGGAGGCTTATCCCTAAATAAAGAGTGGTAGGATCGTGATGACAATTTGCACCAAAAATTTCAAAACTTGCTCACCCAGGCTCTGGCCCAAAATTTCATAACATTAATTTGTTTCTGGCCAGAGTCTCTGTCTTTTATCTTTAGAATCAAAAAGAAATTCTTAAACTTGTTTTGAATCTGATCGGCCTTGAACGGACTTTGTGGTGTTTGAGTACAAATGTATTCCAAGTTTACTGCCACTGAGCATACACCAGTTGTCTCTTAAGGGCCATTTTGAGGTCTCTAATACGCAAGGGAGCTTGAAGACCCGAGCTCATTTGAAGTTTTATATTTCTTTGCATTATTTCTTCGTAATTTTATATACCTGGTAGCATATTTTTCAAAATACATCCTCACAATTTCTCTATACTCGAACCAATTTTGACTGCACAAAAAAAGCAGATTCAAAGCTATTTACGTGTGTTTTATTATATTCTTTAAATAAAGCTTTAAGACTTCCAGTTGTGAAAAATAACTGCAAAAATAATTTTACATATTTTTTTATTAATTTGAATTTGGATAATTAAATTTCTTTTTATTCAAAAGAAACTTTTATTATCCGTTAATGTTGAAAAAAACTTTATTTTGAAAACAACTTTTTAATCGATAGTAGACGAGTAGAATAAATTTTCGAAACCAGCTATGGATTTTTATTATCGTCATTAGTACTCCTTGAATGGGAGTAATTTTTTGTCTGCAAATATTAATTATTTAACTTGTATGTTATCCATGAAGGCAAACGGAATTTCTTTTTTTGTAAATTACGACCAAGTTTAGATTATCCAAACGCACTATGCTTTTGGTTGTCTTAAATTCTCCTTTTTATATTACTATCAGTTTACAAATTAAGCCAATCACTTTAAAATATTCTGAAAAATTAAAAAAATAATTTATTTAAATTAGTTTGTTGTGGTGTTTAAAGTGCAGTAAAAGTTGTGTTCTATCCATAAGTTTGCACCAAGGTTCTTTTAACTACAATTGTGTGTTTAGGGCAAATAGATCACGCAAATATGCAGGAGTATGTTCGTTTATTTTCAAAAATTACAACAAACACAAGATAAATGGTTGTGTAAGACAGTAAAAACCATAAAAAAATGCTAAAAACAATTTTTTGTATGTTGCTTGTCTGCGAATTTACAAGTTGAGGTAAAAATATTTTCTTCAATATCAAAGATAACTTTGTGCAGTAAAAATTAAATTCGAGGATGCCGATGTTTGTAACATCCAAATGAAAATGGTCTGACCCATATTCAAGTTAACCGATCGATTCAGAATGGTTTACTAAATCGATTAAAATGTATCCGTCTACCAAGGGTTTTTGTAAACACGCTACACTGTCACAAAGCCTTTTGTTTGTGTTGATTATCGGTTTGTGTTTTGGCGTAGCACCAATACCAATGACCTACCCAAATAATAAATGTGAGCTGGATCTAACTTGGGTGTTTCCCTACAAATACAAAATTTTGCTTAACGTAGCCAACTATTGTGAAATTAAATATTATTGGTCTATTTTTTGATATAGCCCCTAAACAACTGACTTCTTTGAATTAGCTTTATTCTCTATATGCCTTCAGACATGTAACCGACTATTATACTGAATGCATATATTACCGCTTAATTTTTTAATTTAGCCCACCCAACAAATGTCTTTCCAGAAGGAGAATTTTAGGGTAAGACTCATACTCATAAAGCACGTATAAGTCCAATTTCCTGATTTCACCTTACCTTATAAATTGCAAAAAAATAATTTTATTTTACTACGATAACACATTTGAATGTTCTTTTTAAATAGAAATTAGCCAACCAAATCTTCTGAAGTGTGGTCCATTATAAGGGAGGTACTCCCATAGTAGGCGTTTACCCGAAATGAAAAAACCTCAACCTGCGTACTGTTGAACTAAGCTTAAATTAAATGTGGTGTAGGGTATAATATGGTCGTGCTGGACCGGCTATAATTTTTCTACTTTTTTTAGCTTGAATTTGCAATTCTTTAAAGTGTGCGAGTAATAGCTACTTGAAAATGTGAAATAAAATTTTCAAAGAAATATTATTTCTTATATGATAAAACTCAAATTTTAAGTGATAATTTAGGAGACATGCATGGAAAATAAAGTATCGTTAACTAAAGCATTTAAAAAACTAACCCAAATATCATAGACAGAAACTTTGAAATTTTATAAATTAAAATGAATTTTTAAGCGATAATTTAATGCCTTTTTTGTACCTAAGAAAAATATGTTTTTATTTCGCTTATAATGCCACCAATAAGCTTGGATGGTTACAAAAAACAATTGTGAACTTATAAACTTTTGAGCTTTTGTAAAACTACTAACTAGAAAAAATTATATTAACAATTTTATAGAAACAAAAAAATTCATGTAAAAAATTAAGTTTCTTACCCAACGTGAACGTCAGCTTTTAAGGATATATGAAAGCATTAAAAGTGTGAAATATGAAAAGCAATAACATAAACATTTGATTTCTGCTACTTTTCTTACAAATTTCTTGCTTCAAGGATTAAACATAGCTTGTTTCGCCTGCAGAAACTTTTTGTATTAATTAAAAAACTTTTTTTTAATAATTGCAACAAAAGTTTTTTTTGACCTTTTCAACTCAATTTTGGTCAAGGGTCTTCAATTTCATATTTTGCCAATAACTCTTAGGTTAGGTTAAGCTACGAAGGGTAGTGGCGAGTCCAACTCGCCACTTCCACTCGGAGGCCGTCTGGCCCATTGTGAATCTCTTTGGAAGAGTCAAGAGGAGAAAAATAAAAGTATAGATAAGCATTTTATAGGTAAAAAGAAAAAGAAAGCAAGAGGGCCGTGTGCAGGATGCCCAAGGAAGTCAGTAGTCATAGGCAATGAATCACCTATCTGCCCAGCCACTCAGCCACCTTAATAAAACCTAATGAAACCTCAGCCCACAGCAAGGGACCTCACCAAGTCTATCTAAGAAGCGCCCTCCAAACCAGCTCTGTCGGCAATTCTGCTACTCAGGGCAGTGGCACACAAGAACAATAACTCTTAAATCTGCAATAATATATTCCAAACGTAAAAGAAGTTCCTTTCCCCACTTAGTTGACTGATGGGTTTTATAATGATGCATAGAAGCCCTTTTTTTCATATTCCTATACATATAATCTCAAAAATGCAAATACTCAAGTACCAAAAATATGTAAATAGTACTTTTTAATTGCATTAATAATTGTTGACCTTAATTAACCTTATTGGCTTGCGACCCTTATCTGGGCTAAAATTCGCTAATTTATTATTTCTAGACTTATTAAGTTTCAAAAAATTAACAAAACTTTAAAAAAATTTATTTTTTCCATTTTACTGACTGCCAAGTTTAATCCAAGTCAACAGCTCTTAATCTAAAACTATGTAAACAAGTTCCAGAAATGTGAGAAAGGGCTTTTCGACCACATGCCTGAACTTTGGGCTTAAATCTTTTGTTCTCGTATTTCTTGCCTCTAACAAAATGCAAAGAGTTTCAGAGATGTTAAAAAAAATCATGTTTGGCCACTTAGTTGACATCTCTTAGGGTTAGCAAACCTCTATATAATATTTCTAGAGCCAACACCTCAAGACATATTTATGATTTTAAAACACGCAAAGACCCCAGTATATAAAAAAGCCCTTTCAAATATATCATATATATTTCTTTTATACTTTCGTTTTTAAAGCTAGTTAATATTTTTTTAAGAGAAGTCAGACTATATGAACTTTGTTTGTTTGTCCTATTTTAAACAATTTTCCCTTTAACACCAAAATAGAGTAAAGATTGTCATTTAAATGAGGCCCAATAAAAATTAATGGTAGTTAGATTGGGTGGTTTTCGTGGCCAGGGGATGTCCTCAAATGACTGATACGTTTTTGGGAAAGAATTTTCTGAGGCAAATTCATGGAAGCTCTGGCTGTGTGTTCAGTCGCCGCATCCTGTTAAAACCACGTGCGTAATAAGTGCAATAGATAAGCTCACGGGTTTGGCAAAAAGAATTCCGTGAGCAGGCGTGGATAACTTTCACCGTTGACATTCGTTGCATTCTTTCAGTTTTTGAACGATTTGAATTTTAAAATGATGGACCGTCAGTTCCTTTTTGAAAGTTTTATGAATAATCGCTCTTCGAATCCCCAGTGAGGCTAATCTTTTTCGTATTGAAAGTCGCGTATTTTCACGTAAACTGTTTTCAATCAGTTCAATGTCACCGGTATCGATAATTCTAACAGCGCCACACTTCATCCGCAGCGTTTAATAATTTTTCAAATAATTATTTATAAAAATATAGAAATAGAAAACTAGAATACAAACAAAGATAAATAAAACTTTTATCTAATTGCAAATAAAATTAAACTGAAACTATTTTTTTAGCTGCTCTCAGCAAAAATTCAGACCTCTAGGCAAGTGGCCATTAATTAACTTTTAGAATTTTACTAAATAAACTAATTGCCTAAATAGTCAACAATTGCTTCACCATGTTATTCCTCCCTTTATTATTTAAAGTGAGTTAAATACAACTAGAGTGTGTTTGTTAAAACTCGTTATAACTAAGTTTTCTTCCTTTTTTTTCTTCTTTTTTCTTTAAATTAATTGTTTTATTGTTTTAATTTATTTGCGCGTTACTTTAAATAATTTTGGTCGTTAAATTTTGTTTTCAATTTTTAGCTTTTGTTTGTTGTCGTATATTGTTTGTGATTTTTTCTGTTTTCTGTTTTATTTTGTATTTTTTGTTCTTCAGTGACAAAAAGGCATACAAAAACGATTGTATAATTTTTACAAGTTATTTAGAAAAATATTTTATCGAAGAAAAATAGAAAAGCAAAAACGAAAATAAAAACAAAATAAAAAAATAATGAAATTCCAACTACATTATAATCAAATTAGTTTTTGGTAGTTTTTTAAAGCAGAGCATCATCCTTGGCATACAATAGAAGAAAGATAAAGTTAAATTAAACAACTAATAATTGAATTGTTTAAAGTGAAAAATCAACAAAAAACAAACACACAAATAGTAAAATGTTAAAAAAGTTAATAGTGGCTTTCATTTGCCTATTGTTTTTGTCGCTTATCTCATCATTGCGAAAAGATGGAAAAACTAATAAAAGTTTTTGATAGAAAAGTTAAATTTGAAAACTAATTAAATGGCTTAATTGTGCAGTGTTGCAAGCTTAGCAGATGATAAAACTAAAATAAATTTTAACTCAACGACAATTAGAAGTGTTTAGGGGAGCAAAGTTAAAACAATAACAAACTTATCAAAATAGATTGTTTGTATCGAGTGAAATATTGACAGCTATTTTCATTTTTTCTTTTTTTTATTAAATACATTTAACATGCTTCAATTTAAATAATATTAAAACTTGAGAAAACTTTGAAAATTGTTAGTCAGTATAAATCGACTAAGACAACCGCTACCTTTATTCTGAGTCTTAACTCCAGTAAGGATACAAATAAATTCTTTTATAGCCAGTAAACTTTTTATAAATTTTTGATTTGTTAATGCCGAAAAATAAAGCCAAATCTTGAAAGATATCTGTAATTGAACATTTAATTAAAATAAAGAAATAATGTTTCCCCGCTAGACGCCGTTGCGAAATTATTACGTTCTGATTATTGAATATCTTTAAGACTCTTTTTATCCCAAATTCTATAAATTCAAAATCGTTGTGATAAATTTAATTCTGAAAATAAAAAAAACAGTATTTACGTACAGTGTTTAGGTACAGTTTTTACGCACACAGTACTGATATTCTCAGAGCGCTTATAATAAAATGGCATATCGTCTCCAAAACAATCATATCGTCTCCAAAACAATCATATCGTCTCCAAAACAAGCATTAATTGACTTTATTGACTTAAAAATGCCTTTAAAACAGCAAAATAAGCAGAACGAAAAGCACGGCGGGAAAGAGACAGAGACAGTACAGTAATAAATAATTAAAAGTTTTTTATAAAGTATTATCGAAAATATAGTATATAGTATATCATATAGCAGGGTATAAAAACAAGGTAACATTTTGAATCCGTGTATTTAAACTTTACACACAACGTAATGGGAATATCCAAAGAAAAAAACAATCGCATCTTTGCTAGCTTTCGCAGACTATGTAGCTATTCTAATCAATTCCGCCAAGGATTTGAAATTTTCCTATTCTTAAAATAAATAAAAAACATTTTGGCATTAATGGAAAAAAGAAAACCTCCATTATACCAGCTTAAGCTATACCTTAATATCTCTTAAATGGTAATTGTATTAGCGAAGGAATTAAAGATTTCAACAAACTGATTTGGTAATACATCACTGGTTTTCAAATGTTTTATTTTAATTTAGTCAGCAGGACTCAAAGATTTGGCTTTTGACTCTAGCGGTAGCTTTCTGCTTATATCGAAAATAATAAGGACCAATAATTTCATCAGCATGTGAACTTCGACAAAAAGTTAATAAATACATTAATTGCTTGACTACTTACCGGGCTTAGCCCTAGCTAAAAAAAAATGAAGAACCATATTAACTTCAGGCAATGATCGCACAACAAACGCTTAGTTTCTAAACGCAGAAAATCCTACTCTTTTGAGAATTAAATACGAATGCCAAAAAGCACAAAAGTCGGGTCGAAATAATATTTTACGATAAAATTTATCTCAAAAACTTGGACATGCCTCTAGGATCTAGGATGAATGCCTTCCGAAACACACCCTTAAAGCTAGATCAGTAGATAAATGATCCCACGTTACAGCAATAGTGGCGTAGTAAAAAACCACCAGCAAACGTTTGTAAGGATTTGGCATCCATACAAGATCTGCTAGAATGGCAGTAAAGAATTCAATGAAATTCATAATAATGTGAAAAAAAATTTTCCTTGAAAGGAAAACTTATTTCTTAATAAAAAATATACCTAGAATACTCACAATTGAGTAGATTTTATATTTTACAAGTTTATATTGATGAGTAGAAGCTCTCTTAGATTCCTTGTTGTTTTGAAAATGATAATGTTAGCTAAAAAACTTTGATCTTAAGTATCTCGATTGAACTGAAATTGTTCCTGTCATTGATATAAACCAATAATACTTGTTCCAAAAAAGGTATACTAAATAAATCTGATTTCGATTAAAGAAAGATTTTAAAAGAAAATATTTTCCAACATGGTGTATTCTCTGCTTCCAAAGAAAACAGCAGACAATATTGTTATTTCTCAAAAAATTATTTGCTTTTTTTACTTAACACACCATGACCATTTTATTTATGGAAGATTTCGATAAATAGGAAAAAGTTTTTATTTATTTTTTTTTTTTTTGATTTTTCATAACACCGTTTAAGTTTTGTAAGTTTTTTTTCATTTATTAAACTTTTTCTTCTCACACCAATGCCTTTGGCTAGAAGTTGTAATTATTAGCACACGTTACCTATAGACTCACATGAAAACGAAAGAGATTTTTGTTGTTGCTCTTAAATAATTTAATCCCCCCTTAACTTTTTTTTACTTTTACAATAAGATTTCTTAAACTCAAAACATAAACAATATTATTTGTATTTGTTTCGGTCTTTTGTTTTTATACTCCTCACATAAGTGATAAAGGTAAGAATATATAAGTTTGTCATGCCGTTTGTGATTTCTTTTTTATCCATTTGCGACTCCAAAAAGTATATATATTCTGGATTGTTATAGATAAGAAAGTCGATTTAGCCATGGCCGTCTGACCGTCTGTTCATGTGCTGGTTGCAATCAACTTTCTGCAGCCACCCAATGTTGCATAGACCCATTTGTGGTATCAAACCATCAAAAATATATGCGAAAAAAACGCTATTGAAATCCAGCAAATCGCCCGATGAATGTCCAAGAAATAAGCTAAAAACCAAAACTACCTCTGTTATTTCTCTTAAATTTGTTTTTAAAAATCTTTGCAGCTGCCCCGGAGTTGCCCCGTACAATGTGCAATAAAAGGAGCGATTTCCAATTATTTTTCCCCACGAAAATTGTTTTGGAACATACTTTCATCATATTTCCGCCTCTTAGCAGGTTTGCTATACAAAGTTTAATTTTTTTCTATCGCTTTCACAGCTTCCAGGGTTCTCCTTCCAGGATCCTCCTTCAAAGGTAAAAAGTTCTCTGAAACATTTAAATGGAACAAACTTACCCTGTTTCTCCAGCCCCTAACATGGTTGCCATACAAAATTTAAAAAAAGGGTAAAAAACCTTTACAACTTTCTCGGAGTCGCCCGTAGAGGAATAATATTTATCACAAGACCCATTAGCTTTCCCTCTTAAACATATTTCTAGAACATACTTACTTTCTATCTTTGTCACCTAATGGTGTTGCCATACAAAATTTACAAAAATGATGTAAAAATGCCCACAGCTTCCTTAGAGTCGGCCCAAGAGAAATAAAGTGTACGACCGACCACCATTAGTTTCCCCTCAGAAACATATTTCTAGAACATACTTGCTCCATATCTCTACGGCTTAAGGGGGTTGCAATACAAAGTTTAAAAAAAATAGTAAAAAGCCCTACAACTTCCCCGGAGTCCTCTTTAGAGGAATAAAATGTATCACTGACCACCAATAATTTTTCCTCCAAAACATATTCCTAGAACATACTTACCCCCTATCTCTATCAGCTAAGATGGGTTCCATACAAAATTTTAAAAAATTAGAGTAAAAGTCCATACTCCTACAGCTGCCCTAATCACCCTAAGGGGGTAAAAAAATAACACCGATCCCTGTTTAAAAATTAGAAATATTTCATATATAAAAATACGGATAAAAATGAAAAATGTTTGGGATTTCAAAAGTCCAATGTGAAGGGTATCTATAATTTGGCACAGCCGAATATAGCGTTCTTACTTGTTTTTTTTTTGGCTTCTAATAAAAAATCGAAAAAAAAATTAATGAAAAAAAATAAAATCACAGACTAAAAGAACAAAACACGAGCCTTAACATTTTTTAATATAATCATCATAAACATTAAGTCTAACAACAACGAAAACAACCAACCATAGGATATAACAACTCTTGTTCGGCTTACTTAGGAGTGGGAGTTTCTAACAATAAAAAGTACTTCAAGTACATGATAATACATATTGAAAATAAGCAAAAATGTTAAATAAAACAAATTGGAAAGAAACATCTTTTAAAAATCCTCTACAAATAATATACATTTAACATTTGCTAAATAAACATTACAATTGAAGCAAACAAGGATATAAAGATAATCTGTTGAAAGCAAAATTATTAAAATAAATCCTTATTTTCAATTCAGAAAAAGAAAAAATTAAACTGATGCGCATATAAAAAAATAATGTTTTTGATCTCTTTAAGGGCAAAAAATTGGAATTTTGTTAAAATATTAAATTTTGCTTAGGTCTTAAAAATTTAATTTATTTAATTTGAACAAACTAAAATTTGTTTTATGCCCTGTTTATGATATTAAGCAATTTTGAACTAACTATGGATTATAAATTTTTACGATCACTGATAGATATTATTAAAAATAACTGGGTTAAATAATCCATTCTATATTATTAAATCCGTTTAGTAAATTTACATTAAATGACGTAACTGCATCATATGTATATAATTTGAAATTTAAAATTTGTGTTTTTATTGTTTTATTATACTCTAAATATCATATGTATAGGAAGATTGGGATATCACGGACGACAACAATTTTGGTTTTTGTCTAACTTATATATTACTTTCTTTTTTTATTTAATGAACAAAACGATTCTAGTTGCTGTTTAATTGCTCAAGTCTGAAGGTATAGCTTAGTTTGATGCAGAATAATTGTGTCTTTAAAATAAATTCAAAATCATCACTTACGCTCTGCAAAAAAAATTGAAAGTTAGAGCCTCTAAAACAAAAAGGGCAAAAATTTGTGATCACAACCAATTTTGACAAAAATTTATTTTTTGAAGACTTATATGAAAAAAGTTTTAAATATGTATTTCTAGGAAAATAGAGCGTTTAGAAAAAAAAAAGGCAAATATTAGTAATCGCTTCCAATTTTTCTCAAAACCTAGAGTATCAACAGCAAAAAGGGTAAAGCTGTGTTCCCTACTAATTTTATTTACAAAATTTCAAACACGAAAAAACAGAATACAGCGAAAGGTTTCGATTTTTTGTCAGTAACCAGGTTCTTGGAGAATGTCCGAACACTAAAATGCTTTTAAGTGATTTAAATGTTCAAAATTCATCTTGGCTTCGCTTTTTTGCCAATACAACCCCGGAAGGCAGCTATGTTGAGTAATTTACCACCCACAATCACCTTGCGTAGTTAGTAAAGGATTAAAAATATGTTTCGAGTGTTGTACGGCATCAAAATAGCGACCGCTACCTTTTTCTTAATTTGCACCCTGAAGAGTACGAAAAAGATGTTCTTGTACCTTTCATAAACTCATACTATTGAACTATTTTCGTCTTCTTTTCATTCTTAAAAAAGGTTCTTTTTCAGTAAAAAAGATCTCTTGCACATTTGGAAAGAAATCATGGCCTAATCAGACTTGCAAGCCTGCAGTCAAGTTCAAGGAGGTAACATTCAGCATTTGGCGTGCTGACAAGAACGGCGCTACTGATTCGCTCAAAAAACAGGTGAGATGTTCTTGTGCCAAAGTACGGGAGAAGGTTTTCTTCAAACAGCGTCTACATGCAAAAGTTCTTGCTGCCTTCAAGGGTAGCTTCTGTCATGGCTAATGAAGCTAAAATTTTGGCTCTAATAGTTGCAGGTAATTGACACTTACAAAAAAAAAAACAAACACTGCCCGAACTCAAAGAGCATCTGGATGCAATGGTATCCATATTGTTTCGAGCTCGTTCAGTCAAAAGTGTTTTATTGTATTTTATAAATATCCTGCCACGGACGGCATATCAGCACAGGTCTTCTTTGATGCTAAGGGGGTTCATTATCTTAATTTTTAGCAATGTACACCATGCCGGGGTATTTTGTTGGAAATTAGCTAACTTTACGTCGATTCCCAAAAGGAAAAGGCAGAAATATACTCCAGTTAATTATCACCCCTTTAATTATCAGGAGTTCAACGGTTTATTAAACGACCGCGAGTACGGATTTCAAAGAAGATGTTCTATGGAGCACCAATTGATCTTTGTAATAGAAAAATGGTGTACTTTGGTATGGTGACGAAACTAAAGTGGATCTTCTGTATATTTCTAAAGGCGTTCGATAAAGTATGGTATTGTTTGCTCGGAGATTGATGTGGCTATAGATATAATATCTGCTTATAAGTTTAAAATCGATTCAGGGGTCCCGCAAGGCGTTTAAGGAGTAATATGGTCAAGCATTCCCTACCATAGCTGGTTTCTGTTTGTACTATATCTTACATACCACGTTAACAATTCTGTATAGGAATTTAGCTTAAATTAAAATGAATATAAAAACTGTGAAATATTTTTAATCGTTAGGAAATATTTCTAAAATGGAACATTCTAGTTAGATAATTTTATAATTTTCATAAGTGATGATATACACAATTTGCATTCTTTCAAAATAAAAAAAATATATCTACAATATCTTTTATATAAAAACAAATTAATAAACAACAACACTTTATTGAAAATTTTAAAAAGAAAAATCATAGAATTTTGTTGTTATTTTTTTCGCATATAATTAATGAATTTTTTTAATGTATTTTGTTGCTGCTGGTGTGATTAGACACACTTCAACACACAAAACCCACTTCAATTTACTCGGTCACTAAAGATTTCTCTACTTTGCTACTAAATCTTAAGATCTGAAATTTAGTAGGAATTTTCTTTTTGTTTGTGACCAACAAAACGACTGGGCAAGAAAAACAAATAATTTTTACAGAGAGACAGGCAATTACATATATTCACAACACCAATGTGCCGAATTAAAAATACAAAATATTTTTTCCACTTCCATTTTACCAAATAGATATTTTTAGTCATACATTTTTAATAAATTTAAAAGTATAAACAAAAAAATAAAAACAGCAAAATTTTTAGATAATATTATTAAAACTGTTTCGCCTTTTTTTCTATAGATACTTTCAATTTTCAGCTATAGAAAAAATATGCTCTAAAAATATAAAAAATTGTTTTTATTTTAGTTCAAAAATAATATTAAGGTGTGACAGTAGTGATATCGTAGCAAAAAAGGTGATTTTTTTTTTCTTTTTTTTATTCGTTGATTATTGAATAATTCTATTAAAAACCAATATTTTAAAATTTATTTGTGGATGGTTTTAAATATTTAGACAAAAATTTGTAACAGAGAAATATGAAAAAATAATATAAAAAGTGTTTGTTTATTTACATAAAATATAAATATTTACTTTTAAATGCATTTGTATGTGCACATGCGGAAAAAGGTTGCTCCTGCTAAAACAATTTGTGTTATTTTAAACATGTACAACGAAAAAAAAATCAACTGCTTACTTAATGCAATTTGAAGGAAAAATTTTAAAATTTTTTTTAATTTAATAAGAAAATTTTTAAGTCTTTTATATAAAAAAATCGAAAACTGTTGCTGGCTTAATAGAAAATTATATATATAAATTGATATGTTATTTTAAATACACATATATTTGGATGTGTATTTGAAAAGCAGAAATAAAAATCATTTGTTTCAATGACATATAATGACATTGTAAAACGTTAATGTTATCAAAAAATTTTATTTATATGTATGTACAAACATATGGTCACCTTAAATGTAAACATAACAAAAAAGCAGGTTAAAATTAAAAATAATCAATAAAGTTCCTTTTTAATTTTAGAAATTAAAAATTTTGTGTTAAGATGTAGTTTAACTCAAATTAAAAAAACCTTTGAAGCTACGTCCGATTACACTTTAAGTTGCGATATATAAACTTATTCCTATATTTATGGTGGTTTCATGGCCTGCAATAAATTTTTTTAAAATGTGATTTTTGTATTAAAAAGCATTTTTATAAATTTGTACACACATATCGATCAAAAAAACAAAAATATCAAAATTAATTCGTTAGCAATCAAAAAAAGTTTGTTTCTTTTGAAGCTTACTGTGTTCTGAGACAACTTTTTTTACTGAGAAAAAACAGTTTGAAAAACTGGTCCTTACCTTTTCCTTTACTGATAGTGAAAACCACGTACCTGTTTTCGGAAATGCGTTCTATTTCGCTAGTGTCTGCAAAACTTACTTAAAAATGTTCTACAATTTTTGTCGACACAAAAAAAAATTAAATTAATTCCTGTATAATAAAAAATATTAAAAACACCTTAAAAACGTTAAAAATGTTTCCTTGTTCAAACGAAAATAATTATTTTTTTTTTAATTTACCCAATTTTAAACAAGATTAAATAATAATTCAAAAAACTTTTCCAATGGTTGGCTTTGAAATGAAGGGCTAATTCCGACGTAATTTCTCGTGTAGAAGTTTTTTTTGCAAAATATCGTATTTTGGATGAGTTACAGCATTGATTAAAATTAAAGCTTCTAAATTGTCACAAAATAAATTAGTTTTTTAAATATCAATCAAACTATGCAAATTTTTAAAAGAAGTGTCCACCGCCAACTCGTAAACGCTTCCTTTTTTCTTTGTAATAAATGGTTTAAGTTCAGTTCCGTTACAAACTTTAAAAAAATCACTATGTCAACTTATTTTTAACCTTTAATTTCTAAGAAAATCGTTATATCTCTGACAATTTTTTTTTGACAGGAAAATAAAAATATTAGTCTTAACTTTAAGAAATTAGTATGACTTGAGAGTTGATATTAGAAATTAACTCAGGGAAAAACCACCAAATTTAAAATTAAATTGAAACTTGTTTTTGAATCAGCACAGAGTAATAAGGTGTGAACGCTTATAATTGATGAAATACCTATAACATGTGGAAGTAGTTCATATAGTTTTTTAATAAATTAAAAAAAGTTTTTATATCTCTGAGTTTTTAACGCATAAGAGATTTTTCAGAAGAATAACGTGTAGTTTTAACGACAAAACATATACATTAACAGGTATACTTACTGATAAAAAATATTCACATTTATAGAAGAAAGAGATCCAATTCTTTATTTTAGAACAATTTAGTTTAAAGTTTTTAAACCGTTTTTTAAAAACTCAGATAAAGTTAGATATAAGAAGAGCTGGGGACAGCCAGGGGAATGATAGGATAGTTAACTTTCTAAAGCACAAAACAGTGCTGAGATAGAATATTTTATTGATAACAAATATTCTTTAAAAATTTGTTCAAAAGTAAATAAACAGGGACATCAAATTGTCTGAAAGTCTTATAATCATTCAAATATAGAACTTTCCAGTTTTGGAAATTGTTATGTAATGGATATAAATATACTACTTACATTGTTTTTAGTAATCCAAACATTTTGTATTAGTAACCTTTAAAAGCTATATTTCCCAAAAGTTCTATGTTCAAAGACGTTTGTTCATAGGCAGAACTAAAAAATCATGGCCTCTGCCCAAAATGACATTAGAAAGACTGAGTCTGGTAGGGTGGCCACAAGAAATCAAATTTAAATTTTCTATATCGTTGCACCCTCTTATATATGCCAATAGGCCAGAAAATATGATTGACAAAAACTTTGCTCAATCCAGTAATGGTAGCACATGCCTCGTTGAAGTTTAAGTTATGAAAAAGGGCAATTAAGTTAAAGCAAAGAAGTTAAGTTAATTTCGATCGCAGTGGGAGAAAAATAGATACAACCGTGTTAGGTTTTTTTTCATTAAAAAACTACTTTATTGCTTAAAGTATGTTAAAATTTAGGGGATTTGTGGCATCATCACTTAATTACTCTAAGAGGGTGCAAACCTGAGACAAAGCTCCTAGCGATGTTTTCTGCTTTTTTTTTAATAAATAAAGAAATTTAAAACCTGATTTGTCTGCTTTTATTTGCTGTCTGTATGTATTCTGCAAAGGCAGGAGAAGAGGAAATTCTTATATTTACTGGCCAAATTTTTTTCGTTGATTCCGTCTCACTTTTTAACATTTTTGAAAAAATTATTCAGTTTTCTGGATGTGAACAGCAGACTCAATAACATTTCAAAATAATAGTTAACTTTCCACTGCATAAACATATCGATGGTGTGTTAACGTAGCGTGGAAAAATGTTTGTTTTTTTAGTTGTTTTTTTACAAAAATATAAAAAACATAGTAAAATTCTATAATATTTTTAATTTGAAATTCAACTTTGAATATAAGTTTATATACCAGTTATAGTTTTTAATCATACTTGGTACTTTGCTAATCATTGTATCGCATAATTACTTGTTACACTGCAGTAATGCCGTCCACATGATTAAAGAAAGTATGTTTTAGATAATAAAGTGTCCAAGAGCAGAGTTCAAGTATTAGTTAAAATATGTCCTACAATGGTATTTCCCCAAAAGGGGGACATACCATTTAATAATTCTTAAGATTGGAGAACACCGGTAAAAACGGCAAGAGATTTAACTTATTTCTTTCAGGGAAAAATCTTTGATATTACCTATGGCTCCTATTAAACTGTTAAAAACTAGCAAACACTGCCTGCATAATATTTTTAGTAGCTTAAACTTTAAAGAAAAAACTAATTCAAACTTAACCTTATTTCTAATTATATTGCGGCCTTAGTACAATTCTTTTTAAAACTTCATCTTTAAGAAGAGTTAGGCGAAACAAATTAAATTAAGAATATGAAATAAGTATGATATTATAAAGAGCTGGTTAAAAAATTGTAAGCAAAATGTAGAAAAAAAAACTACTTTAAATTGGCTAGAAGCTACTGTTAGCAATCGGCAAACAAACGCTTAAAACAAAAAAAAATATTTTTTTTTTAATTTTGTTGTCTGAACATATTCACTCCTTCCTTCTGGAACTAGTTAACAATGACACAATTTTTCTTAACGGATTCGACTTTTTTTAAAATTAAAATATTAAAGAAATCATAATTATTTTACGTGTAACGATTCACTAAATACAAAAATCATTTGCACTTAAAAGTTAAACGGTTTAGTGTTCTTTTTATTTTTATAATTTTTTTAATTTTTTTTTTTTTTTTTTTTAATTTTGAGGCTGATCTTTCCCTTGTATCATAGGTCAAAGAAGGGGTTATCAAATATAATTAAGCACAATAAAATATTATTAAGTCTTGCAAAAATTATATTTTTAAACTCTCAATGATCTGACCCTCAATTATAAATTAAATTCTTCCTCTAAATTAGGAGTTTTTATTTTTTTTTAAATCAAACAAAATAAAAAGTGTCAAAATCTTTTACCTTTTTTGCGCGATTATAAGTTTACGTATATTTGAATCTACATGCGTTTTTTTGTACATCAATGTCTTCCCTGTTTTATTAAAAAATTGCTCCCTTAGACATTCATCACCAATTTTATCAACAGCTGCAATCAACCGGCTTAATTTTGTTTCAAAAAAACACTGTTCTGTTTGTACTTTTTAGATATATCAGTTTGTTTTAATACTCAGTGCTTTTTGAATAAGTTCGAGAGAAATCATGAAGCGTATTCTTTGTTTATTTTAAAATAAAAATAAATTGTTATTTTCAAACCCAAAAACAAATAGAAAAGGGGAAAAAACAATCAATTATATTACAAGCCCTTATAACAACTTTAATTTCAATTATTTAATGAAAACTCGTGAATAATTGGCGAGTTTATTTTTAATATGCTTCAAAGGTCCCTTTAAATAATATATGAGTACTTCCAGGAAAAATTTGCCAGAAAATTTTCAATTTCGATAAAATTTAGCAAATCATTGTAAAAATGCACCTTTCTATTGGAAACGGTTCAAAGTTTTTAAAATTTCAGATATATTGGCAACCCTGTAGCTCATAGCTCTTGAGGAATATGAGGGAGGACCTATAGTTTTGTATAAAAGGTATTTCTAAACTAAAAAGACATTTCTAAGGACTTTAAACTTAAGATATTTAATTTAAGGGGATATTTTTGAAAATATTTTATTATATTGGAGCAACTTTATGTAAAGCGGCCATTAACAGGAAAACTAATTCTCTCATTTTCAGTTGAAATGCATCAGTGTACCTCTCAAATAAGCTTAAAATTGTGGAAGCTATGACGTAATTAAAGGATACATCAAAAATATATAGTGGTCATCTAAAACCAAGAAAAAAATTAAAATTTGTTGCACATTGCTGCTATTAGTCATGTTATTGTACTTAAGCGTTTTCTTATTTAGATGACTTTAAAGAACCCTTTGTTTTTTAAATTCCCAGATATAACAAAAAATGTTGTTGTTTTATTGAAACTAACCAAACTTTGAAATCAACATTCTATTATTTGTTTATGAATGTGTGTGTATTAATGTATGTATATAGTATATATTATACATAAATATTCATAAATAATGCATAAAAGCTGATTCTAAAAACAACAAACCACAAAATGAAACAAAAATAACAAGTTTGTTGTCAATATCAAACATGAACCGGAAATGTAAATAATTGCATAAACGTTATAAAACATTGCAGTAACTGTTTATTTGTACATATGTATGTAAGTGTGTTAACAAAAACATGTTCTAGTGTATTTATACAACATTAGCACTTACACACATACTAAGGCCATCATTTACCATTGTTTGTAAACAATATTAAAAAAGACTAAAGTTAAACTAAACATGTGTACATGGATACACGTTTGTCAAGAATTTACATATTTTTGTGGTAAAATAGTGTGTATGTGTGTGTGTGTTGTTTAAAAAAAGTACTTTTCAACAAAGTGTTGCCAAGCCAATTAACTTATGACCTACTGCTACTTGTGCTTTGAGGTTAAAAAGATACAAAAATAAACAAACATTTAACAGGAAAACCCTTAACAAAAGCAAAATACAAAAAAATTAAAGGAGAAAAAAACTTAATACGTCTGTAATGACAACAACTCCTTATGCATGCATAAATACAAACACAGGGTCTTAAAAATCATGCATCTTTGTAAAAACAAATAATGTCTCCGATAGTTTTCCTTACAATTTTGCTACTTATCCTTTTACTGTGGTTTTAAGGTATGAAACGGCAAGGATTAAGTTTTTTTTAGAAATATCTGTGAAATTCACAGTGTTCCGAGAGCAAATCGTTTTTAAAAAACTATAACAGAGATTGTGTAGACTTATTATTTTTAATTTTAAATTATGTTCTATTTACTAGAAAGATACGAAATCTATACAATCTCTTAAGGTAAAGCAACTTTATCTATAATAATAATTTTTAGTTCCTTAAGATCATCGCTTAAAAAAATTGCATGTCCTATCTGGGATACTGCACTTCTTCTTTTGTATATTTTGACATCGAAATCAGTATACTTGAAAGTGGGTCTCGTTTCGTTATTACTAGGTGTTTAAAAAAAATCTTCACAAGCGCACAATACCCCTACCTTTTGTGTGATGTGGATTTAAATATCGTCTAAAGCAAAATATAATCGTTTTCCTAAGTACAGAGGATTTTTCTTAAACTTTTTAAATAATTACACTGTGTCTTATGCAAACAAGTGTTTCATTTATTATGTAACATTGGCACAAGCTTTGTTTTAATGTAACCACTGTCACATTCATAAAGAGAAAAAAAAAACATAGACATGTGTTTACTTTAATGCCTTTGTTTCAATTTTATACATTTTGTCTTTCTTGTAAGTGTTGCAAAAGATATAAAGGACTATTATGTAAATTGTTATTATGTGTAAATTATATGCATCTCCGATATAAAGAAAAAATGTTTTTATTTTGTGATTTTTTTTATGATTTTACAATTTAAATTATGAAAGATTTTAAAGTCAAGGAGTGAACTAAATGTTTTCTTGTAATTGTTGAAACAGTACAAGCTTTGTCGTGTAATGACGAAATAATTAACACACCAAATACATAAGTGGCTGTCATATGATTATTTATTAATTAAATTTCATAATTTCTTTAAGTATATTTTGTGGGTGCCCCGGTAGGTCAGTGGTAAGTACACGAGTCTACCAGTCTGGGGGTTGTGGGTTCGACTCCCACCAGAGACCCTGGTAAGTCTGCTTCATTCTTCTGTTCTGTCTTTCTTATCTATCCTTCTCTAAATTTCTTCTTTCCTTTCATCTCAACCTATTCTATCTGCCCAGATAACATAAAGGGACCGAATTAAGCAGACCCAAGTGAACCGTATTCTTTCCTTCAACGGCTGCCTGTTCTATCTAACCTAACCTAGCCTCAGTATATTGTCGAAGAGTCTTGAAGGATAGAGAAGTTATTATTGGGGTAAAATTACTGTAAAAAGTTATAGTAAAAATGTTTACATTTTTGTCACAGTTAAAAAATTACCAATTTGTAATTGAGGACGGATGTGTCTCAAAAGGAGGATAATAATTGTTACACACAGAAAAAAACATAGTGTTTGCTTAGAAAGGCCTTATGCGTCCGTAGCATGGTGACCACAGTTAGAGCATGTCGGTGCAAAGAAGCTGCTTAAGCGCATTCCTTGTTTTGCATGTATTGCTACTACAGGAGCCAGCAACACCTGCCCGATGGACGCTCTGTGAACCTTGTGTGGATACTGCTCGCTGTACTGCTCTACAGCTTCAGAAAGTAAGAAACCTAAAATATGGAGACCTTGTAAGACATGATAATAAATCCGATTTGTGACTTCAAAACCGGGTCTAGGGATGTTGTCCCACGATCTCAGAAATTTACCAGGGACTTTATTATCAAAATATTCGACTGCATTATTTGGTCGCATGCGTTTTGAGTTCCTGAGTAGTCTCAATGTTAAAATGATAACGCCAAATTGGTGGCTTTTGCATCTTGCTTTTTATATTGCTGCAATACTATAGGAACTACTCTTTTCTTTCCTTAAAATTTACGACCTAATGGTATTTCAATGACTCAATTATTTCTCATGATTTTTTTTAAATGGTTTTTTGAGTTTTTATTTATTTCACATTTCCTCCACAGCAAAATAAGAAAAAAATGTCTACAAATTTAAGGTTAAGACAAACATGCTCGTCAAAACAAGTGTTAATTTAGCAGCCTCACGTAACTTCTCTTCTCTTTGAAATGTAATGTTGAAACCATTTGAAAAATTTAATTTTTTGGTAAAACACAATTTTCATTTTTATATAAAGAAGTTTTTCGGTTTAATGATCTTCGAAAACCCGTAAGCAGACTAAAGCTTTTTAATAATGACATTAAATTTTTGTAGGTTTTTTACTTTTAATTAATTCTTTTATTGTGTGACCCGACTAATTGTAATTATTGGTTTACATGTTTTTTCCCTTAGACTTTTATTTTTCAATTTATTTAACTGTGTTTTTATATCAACTGAACTTAAACGTTGAAAAATAACACAAAACAAATACACATTCACCAAAATTGGTTTACAAAAATCGGTAATTGAATAAAACTCAGGCGGTCTGTGTCCTTTGTGTTGTAATAAAATTTAATATTGAAAAGTAAATTCAATTAAAATTACAGCTGTATCCAATTAAACAAATCCTACTTGTCGATCATTTTATTGTTATTGAAGTTAAAACAACATATATGAACGTACGAAGATATGTGTGTTTCTTTATGCTACAGTGCATTTCATGAAAAGCACAAGGTTTTAAATGAACAACAGGTGGTTTTACACAGCCTTTTAGCGTATTTTCAAAACGTACTTCAGTTACATACATTTACATTATATACGTAAATGAAAACGTATAATTGTTTTATATGCCAAAATAGTTCATACGTGTAATATTATTTTATTGATAAACATATGACATGATATAACACTACTTTAAAACAAAAGCATTACACTTGAAAAAAATATATATTTTTTTTAACTAGCAGTATTCTAGCAGTAAAATTACACTTGAAAAAATAAATAAAATTTTTATTTAATTTCAGTGCAAATATGCTTTAAGGTTTCAAATCTATACTAAGTGTTAAAAATATAATTGCTCAGATTAACCAAAAAAATCTACCGTGGATTCAAATAATTTTTATTAAAAAAATATTCAAAAGTACTAAAAACATGTAAAATTTGTAATAAAAAATTGAAACTGTTGATTTCGTATTACTTTTCATTGTATCAATAATATGTAAAAAATATAAATGAATGTTTAATCTCATTTCAATGAAACAGAATCGTTGCTTTGCAGTTAATTTTAACTATCTAATGATAATAATAACCTTTTAAGTGCATTTAACGAGGACTGATAAAAATGTAGATTTTTTTTTTTGAAATAACATAAAACAAACTAAATAATAGATCACAAAATTATTTTTTCAAGTTAACTTTTAAATATTATTTGAATAAAACTTATCACTTAAAATAATATGATTTGACAACAACTGTTTAATACATGAGTGACCCAAGTTTCAAATCCATTTTCTTCATTTAAAATTAACTTTATATTATTTATAGGGTTTGTTGTTGTTAAGTTTGTCTGTATGCATTTCATTGACTCTTACACCAAATCATCAGTAGACTTCAACCCAAATTCTTAAATAACTCATGAAATTTTACTGTCTTTATATAATAACCTCAATATACCAAAAAATTTAGAATAAATCCTAATTAATTTTATGAAAGTGTTGTTTAACTTTATATTATTTATTTTTGTTGCTTATTTTACAAATTAAAATTTAAAATTTTTGGAAAAAAATATCTTATACTAGAAAAAAGTCCGCTAAATGCCTAATGGAAAAACGTACTTTAAACATTAAATATAAAATGAGTGTGATTTTTTTAACAATTTTAAATAAAATCTCGTATGTTCCATTTTAAGGTTCTACAAAAATTGAATATAAAAAGTGTTTTTCACTTACCTTGGGTTTTAGGTTTAAGAATCAAAATCTCCCACAAAATGCAAAAAATACCAATATCTAAAAAACAGTACTTTTTTCCTATAAAATAGATATCCTACCGCGGTCGGGGTCATAGCTATTAATTTAGCAACTTCATAGTCTCAGTGCTTACAAATACATACAAGAAAAATATAAAAAAGTGAAGAAACTACTTTTGACATTTTAAAAAACCTTTGCCTTCAACCAAGGCTTACCGTCCATAACTTTATATTCTAAGGTGTATAACATCAACAAATACAAAAAGTAGAAGGAATGTGAAAAAAGTACTTTTTGACCACTAAAGTGAATTTTTACCTTATTCTGGGTCAAAGGTCGTTAAATTATTTTTTTGTACAATTATAGTCCTAGAAAATTTAAAAAAAGTTAAAAAAATGTGAAAGATATACTTCTTTCCCAACAAGATGATTTTTGACTTATTGCCTTTATGGCGTCCAAGAAATTTCTACTCCAAACTAAAAATAAATGCAAAAGAACATTTTTGTAGTTTTTTTCTTATTAAAATTCCAAAGTTGCAAAAAGCACTAAATACACAATAAACATTTTTTGAGACCTGCCAAGCCCAACACAATTTTTATTTCAAAATTAATCAAAAGGTCAAAAAATTCGAAAAGGTTCGAATAATGGGTGCGTTAAGTTTTAAGCAGAATATGACCCTTTTTACATTTTTCCTATAGGCGAAAGCTTAGAAGATATTAACGTACTCCACGTTTTCGCTCTAACGGTCCGAATTTTCCAAAATCCCAACTAAGTTGTTCTGCCCATCAGTAGGAGAGCATGCAGTCGAAATTTTCAGTCTCAAGTTAACGCTTTTGAGCTGTATGAAGACAAGTTATTTCCTTTATATATGCATATATTTTCGCTAACAAAGCTTCAGTTTTTCCAATTATGGTTTGTCAATGAATATAAAAAATAGCTCTAAACATGAAAGAAAATGTGTATATATTTATATTAAAAATCTTAAAGTTTTTGCAAAATAAAGTCAATAGTTCAGAAATAAAAAAATCTATATTTTTATCAATGTTCTTTCCGTAGAGGGCATGTTGACACAATAAGCAATAATTTTTTTATTTCTGTTTTTTCAATTGTCTAGCCTTTGTGGTAGAAAAATTAAAAGAATTAAGTATTGGGACTTTTTAAATCCATTTTGTAACCCTTTAATCATTTAAGCTGGAAAATTATTTTAAATATTAATACATTTCTGGTGTATTCTAAAACAAATGGACCTGTGGGTTGCAAAGTAAAACAAAAATTATGTTTTGATATTAAAGAAAGTTTTAAACTTACATTTTTCATGTTTTGATTGAAGCCTCTTGAAAAACATTAATTTTGGTTTTATATTTTTGGATAAAAAAGGGTAAAACTAAATATTGATAGTCCTTTAATTAGCTTTGAACTAATTTGATAGAAGGGCAATTCCATTGTGACTAGTGTAACCATTTCGTTCACACATTTGCTTTTATCTCAAACCATGCAAAGCTTTCATTTGAAGTAAGGCTATCATTTCCAAGAATGATAAGTTTCTAAACTTTTAATAAAAGATGACACGAAATCAATAAAAGTTTTGCTTACAATTACCACTTGAAGACGGTCACGTGTGTAGACTTACAAATTTCAATTTAAGAGAATTTTCAGTTTAAGAGCGAGTTGTGTAAAATATTTTTAAAAACGGGCTAAGCCTTGATAGTTCAAATGAATTCTTAAAGTGTTTTTGTGATACCTCTGTTAGTCACAAGCAACTATTTTTTTTTTCTTTCAGACAACTCTTTAAGAAAATGTGGCGGGTGTGATGTTTTCGTTAAAACTTTTAAAAAGATGAAGCACTTACTCTATATGGAGTCGTTTTAAATATTGACGTATAAAATTAAAATAATATATGAATGAATTTATTTATATTTTAGCCATTTTTATCCTCTTTTAAACGTAAATTTAATTAAATTTAATTTAATTAAATAAAGAAAAAAAACAAATTTTTCCAATTTTAGCTGTTTTACGTAAAACTGACAAGAAGGCTAAATAAAATAACATTCGATTAGCCTTACGAACACGAAAATTATTAAAAGAACTTTTTTTAAATTGTGTTAAGCTTATGGTCGAAAAAGAGAAAAAATTAGGCTTAACTTTTTGAGATTAAGTTAGCAAAAATTTTTTTTTATATTAAATAAACGTCTTTTGCCTAAGATTTGGAGTCCAAAGCAAGTAAATTGGTGAACAAGTTTTGAAATTAGTCATAACTGTTATGTTAATGAAATATCAAAAACGTCCAAACACTTCTAATAAATTTTGAAAGATCACAGTAAACAATATTTTCTAAATTACTGCAAACTTCATGTTTGCCTTAAGAGTTAGCAATATTTAAAAAACTCTTAATAAAATTTTGAAATCTTCTCTGACTTATACTTTATTTTAAAATATTTCTATCTTTAAATAAATATTTTATTTTTTATTTACAGAGCGATTAATGCAACGAAGAACGATCAACGATTTTTTGGTTAAAACAATTTATTTTTAAAAACCGGAAACATTTTTTTAAAGTAATTTTAACATTTTCTTTGACACAAATTTTTAGTATTTATATATCGTTAATAAAGATTGGTTCTTATATATTTCCTTGCTTTGTGTTTTCGGGTTACATCTTATTTAGAGCACATAATTTATTAAATTTGGCTTAAAAGAAGAAAAATAGTTTTGAAAAAAATACGCGCATATTTTTTTTTTTATATTTTTCAATTTTTATTTTTTTATTTTTATTAGCTAAAAAGTTAAATTGTAAAACTGGTAGTAATTTTCATAACTAAGAGCTATAGGCTTCATTAAAAAAATTTTAAAAAAACTAAACCCACTCAAACAAGAAATCGTAAATTTAAGAAAAAACAACAAATATGACAGCTGTTCAACGTAAATTAATACACAAACAATTCAACTCACCAATTGGCTTATACTCTCAACAGAATGTCAAAGAGACATTGAACCGCGAACTCAAAGCTTTTGGAAGTGAAGGGTAAGTTTATTTGTAAAAAATAGCATGAAAAAATAAAAATTTTTTATTTAAATCGTCTTAAATAATTTTAAAAATTGAGTTGAATAATTTTTAAAATTAAAAAGTCTTTACGTTTTTTTTATACAATGAAAAATAATAAAAAAAAACTTTTTCAATAACCAGTAAAAAACATTTTTTTACAAATATTTTGTTACAAACAAGAGATAAAAGTAACAAGCAAGTTAAATAAAAAATATTTCGTTTAGAGTTTCAACAAAAGTTTGCAAAAAATAAAAAGAAATAAATAAGTGAAAAGTTCTTTTTCTCTAAAGACCTCAAAATACTTGAAAAACGATAACTTACAAACCATCAAAGAAATTGTTTGCGAAACAATACAATCAAACAAATCAATTATTATTACACTGTTCGTTGTAAATAATTTAAACTAAATAATAAATAAAATTTTTATAAAAAATATTTACGAATATGTATTTGTTTTTTAAAATTTTTACTTAGAAACATTAAAAAATTGTCTTGGCGTATACGCATTATTTAATCTAAGTGTAAATATTTATTTATCATACGCCACCTTGTTATAACTATTCAAAATATTCGAAACACCAAAAGGTATGCTATACAATTTTGTCATAGGCCAAAATGCAACAGGGTGACGTATAATTAATATTAATATGCAATGAATTTAATATTACACATCCACCCGAATTTAATTAACGATCGATCATAGTGATTAAATGTTTGTTTTTTTTTAATATTTTTTTAATCTCTTTATAGCTTACTCACTGTATATAAAGCAGTTTGAGGTTTTTTTTTCATTTTACTCGTCGTTTTATTATTTTGGCTTTTTCTTGTTTGCTTTAAGCATTTACAGTTTTTTTTTTAATACTTTGTAAACTTGTAGCAAAAGTAAACTTAAAGTATCAATTTCGATTCAGCATCATCAATCTTCAAAGTTCGTGTTTTCTACTTTGTGCAAGGGTTAAAAAGTGAAATAAAAATACATTTTCAAAGCCAAAGCTAAATTAAAGCAAAAAATACACAACATTTTACATTGTTGTAGTTTGTTGTTAAAAAATTTATTTGAGAAAAACATACAAACAAAACAGATTCCATTGAATTTTGATTACAGATAAGGAACAATAATTTCGATAAGTTATCAAAGGATAAAGTAATGAATTTTTTTAATTACGTTCTTATTTCCCTTGAGAAAAATGCAATTTTTAATACTAAAAATAGGATAATAACACTTAATAAAAGGATACAAATTTTGTAAAGCGCTCGCAATCAAAACAGAAATGGGCACCGTAAAGTTCAGATACATGAAAATTGAGGTTGTCATGGATGAGCTGTAACACCATTTGGCATATGAATGGCGGCGTTAATGGTTTTCTGGAAGAGGATTTTGTTTTAACTAAATCTTAATGGAAACAAATGCAAATACTTGTTCATAATTGTGGTCATAATTGTTCTCTGAAGAAAAAGCTTCTGAGCACGGGGAATTGAGAATGATGAATTGTTTTAAGCACTTTCTTGAGCATCAGTAGTGTTTTTAGCTGATCTTGCAGTACGTTGTAGTCCATGCTTGGGCCTATCAGCTACAGTTCCTCTTTATTCGGAATCAATTACTACACTATAAATAGTGCGTCTTGTTGGCACGTTGTTTCTCCCTAAAATTTAACGTTACTTTTTCACTGTAACGGCAATCGATGATTGAATTTAATAAAATGTTTTTACAATTAGAACACGTTGATTAACAAATATCTTTTAATAATAAATTTTACACATCTCCTCTTTACGACTGCCTGATACGAACTATCAAGACTAACGTTTATTAAAATGCCGAAAAAGCAAATTAGTATACCTTGGTGATGGACACCCTGTATAAAGTGAGGCATTATAAACATACAGGATAATTGTTTAGATTGTAGTTTTTTCCTGATCTATACATCAAGTTTACTACACAGAAAGAAAACTCGCTTTCTAAAATCAAGAATTTTATTCTTGAATTTATCCAAAATTTTTCTTGAAATTTTTAAGTCCGATCCTTACTTACATTTTCTTAAATCAAACCTATTCGGATTGCTTCAACAACTCAAGCAGAAAAAAGCTTGTTGTTTTAATATATTATTTTACATTTGAAAACAAAGTGTCTTGGTGGCCTAGAGGTAACGCGCTTCTACTGCAGTGCAGAAATCCCTGGTTCGAATCTCAGCTTCGGGAAGTACAAAAAATGAAATTTTTAAATGATAATTTTAAGTATCAATAAAATAAAAATTAAATATAAAATTCTTCTTCTTCTTTAATAAAGCTCCATAAGCCAAAAAAATGATATTTCATTTCCGAATTAATCCCGTTTACGGCTTAAATCAATCTTGTTCACGCTTACATCAAGTACGGTTCCGAACTTAAATCAATTCTTTTTTGGCTTAATTGTGGCTAAAAGTAAGAAATTCATACTTGAAAAATTTTACTGGGAGTAAGAAATTTCGTACTTGATTTAAGAAAAACCGTACTTACCGTACTTTTGACACCGCTATGGCTTGATTTAAGTTAAGTTTTCTTAGATAATTTTTTGTGTGTAAGCACTTGCCTTTCTCTTTTTGATAGTCAACAATTTATTCAATCATTCATTATATATATTGTAAATAATTAAACTATTTAAACCCAGTAGATGGGCATTTTCTTCAATTTTAGTTCATATAATTCATAATATTCTGAAAACAATATTTACAACAAATCTATATTGATTGTTATGGAATTATTTTCGTATTAAATATTAAATTCTCTAAAATAAAAAAAAACCGTAAATAGTCAGAAACACATTAACAGAAAACATCTTGTGGGTGTTTTAGTGCTGCCGTAATAAACAATATTACTGACACGTTTATATACAGTCCTACATACAATATTCTTTTTTGTTTCCTTTATAACATTTTCGGAAAACAATATTTAAACAATATCTCTGAATTTTCCAAAAATAAAATTCTTTTTTTTTCTAACCATGAAATTTTCACTTAAACTAAGACCTTAGCTACTGAAATGAAGGAACAATTTTCCTATTTCAATAATAAAGCAATTGTAATAAGAACTACTTGTAATCATTAAATATTATTGCACTTGTTATGACAGAATGTTTAAAGTATTGTGCCACTTACAATGTTAGTGGCAGTGGTGGTGGTGGTGTTGCTTCTGGTAATGATGAAGACGTTGATATTGTCGTTTGCACATTGTTTTTTATTTATTTGAATTTATTTTGTTTTCTCTTTTTTCATATTTTACCTTTTTTTGTTTTACCTTTTTTTCTTTTACCTTTGTTTTCCTTTGAAAAAAGGAATTTATTTGAAAAATGTCAGAAATTCATCGTCTTGCAAACGCATTAAAATAAAATTTCTACAAACGTTATAAATTCCAAGGTGCCATCAGTAGTAAGAAGTAATGACATCTTTAAAAATCGTAACAAGGCTTTGTAAATGTCTGAGTTATATTGTCTTATTCTAAGAATTTATAATTTAAGGTTCTTCTTTGTTTGCAAACCATAAATTTGTATTCGTTTGTTAAAAAAGATTCCGGCACTGCAACGGAAACAGAAGTGTATGCAAGAAAAAAAGTTATGGCAAAAACATAAATGAAGGAATAAATGTTAAAATTCGTTCTTCCATATATATATAACGAGAATGGTTTAAGGTACAGTTTTAGAGTTAAGCTGCTTGTGGCTAAAAAAATTGCTAAAACATAAAATATTAAAATTTCAAACTAAATGTAGAAGGATGCATATTGAGTTGTTTGAAATAGACGAATAATTGATATTAGTTTTATTGACTGCAATTCAAAATGTTAAGCAAATTGAGAAATTAAAATTATTGAGAAATTTATTCGAGATGGACGTTGATTTTAAAATCCTATACAAATGTTAATTATATCTCTTATTTGTATAATGATTAAAATTCCTGGATGGTTGATTCCCATATTACGTGAAAATTTCGACGTAAGTTTTTGCATCAAAAGTTTTTGCAAAATAACGCAAATAGGTTGCTGTATTTAATTATGTTATTGCGAAACCAGCTATTATACTTTCCTGCTAGACTTCCAATACCGGAATTTTTTTATTCAAAACTCTTTGCAGTAATGGATCTATGCTGATCCTTGTAAGATCCCGCTATAACGTTGTGTCATTTACGGTCTTCCTAAAAATTATTAAAAGCAGCAGCTGCTTTCGTGGTAAAGGAGAAGTTTGCCCAGGTTTGATTTGAACCCATAAACGCCTGATCAGATTTATGTCTGGTGTAACGAAACGCATTAACCAGCCCCTGGTATATGCACCGGCACCAGTTGTAAATAAAGTCTTTTCATTGTTCATGTACACATAAAAAACTGAGTTGTAGAATCAGTAACGAATTTCAGAGAATCAGTAAATATTTTGTCTGGCTGAGGACCTACAACGAAAATTGTAAAATTAGACAAACAATTTTGCAAGAATTTTATTGAAAAAATAATAGTTTTAGTTTCAGATAAAAAAATTTGTTCAGCTGGTTAAATATTTTAACTGTCTAGGCGATAATTTTGTTTGATTTAAAAATCAAATAAAAATATTATTAGAGACTATTAAATAAATTTACTAAAAAAATAAATTATTTTGAACAAGAATTTGTTTGAAAAAATTTTTTTGTAGTTTTTTGTGTGTACAAGAGTTGCAGGTAGATAATAGATGTACTTTAAGCTCAGCTGGCTGGCTTAAACATTCCTAGATGATGTTGCCAAATCAATATATACTGACAGAAAAAAAGTGGTACTACTTGACTTCTGTCCAAAAAAGTTGAGTTTTTGTACTTGGTTAGCTGTACTTGTCGGGAATATCGTGAATATTCTTAAGTATCACTATACACAGAACTTATGTCAGGCCGGAACTCATATCGTCCAACCTCTCAGAAAGATGCGTTGGCTTCTACATTTTTTGCAATACTAATAATCTTCTCTGACATGCATAAAGCTTTTTAATGTGAGAAATTTTTCCAAGGCAATAAAGATAGCAAGTTTCGAAAGGATCCTATTCTTAATACGTATCATCACTACTATATTTGCTCTTTCACATAGGTTTTCTGTAAAAAATTTTAGCGCTTTTTCTTGCTTGAGGAGCCTTAATTGGTTCTATCACGGGGCACCGCGATGTGAGATACATGATAAACAAATGGGACATAAACTTTTCAGATTTCTGCAGGGTCTCCGGAGATAGAGACTGTAGAGAATCTTTGTCTGCCACAGCCCTGGGCTGCAAACGGCCGGCACAAGTGATTGGGAGGGCACTTCTTAAATGGACTTGGCAAGGTCCCTGGCTGGGGGCTGGGAAGCATCAAAGGTTTCTTTAAGAGGGATGGGTGGCTGGGTAGATAGGTGATTCAGCGCTTATGACTACTGACTTCCTGGGACTTCTTGCTCTCTTTTCCTTTTTTTCTTTTATCCCTTTTTTTCTCTCTTGGCTCTTCTGAAGAGATTTATAATGGGTGTAAAGACCTCTGGGTGAAGGTGGTGGGTTAGACTCGCCACTACCCTTTGTGACATTACCTTATTTAGCCTTGAAGAGCTTTTGATGCCATCCAATGCTCTTTTTTCTATTTTAAACGACCGAGCTGGACCTTTCGCTTTAGCTGCTTATTCGTACCTTAAAACAAGTACTGCCAGCTTTTCCAAAAATCTTGGCCTAGAAAAGTTAATCTTAAGAAATTTAATTGGGTGTAAGGGGTGGGTGTGTTTTTTTCAATTTTTAATTTCACGCCTTTATAACGCCTGTGAATTTGGGAGGGTTAGGTTTTTTATTGGCTGACTTTTCCCCAGCAATACAGACTGAATATCTTAAGCTCTGACATTTTTAACAATATTTTTTTATTATATTTTGGGTAAAATAAAAAAAGATTTACGTAAGTGAGAATAATGAAGGAATAAAAACAAGTCCTTTAGGATAAAAAAAGCAATTAAGGAATTTTTTTGGGAAATTTTTTGGGAAATTTTTGACTTTTTTGATATAAAGTTCAAAATCTATTTTTTTATCAAAACTTTACTTTTCATATCGGTGTCAGTGCCTTATCGAAGAAAATTTTAAGAAAATCATATAAGAATGCCTGCTTATAAGGCATTTCAGGAAAAGCCTTTGTTTTTTCACAGGCTTCTTCTTATACAATAATTTTTTGCTTAAAATGTTCAATCTTCTTAGAAACAATTACAGTTCACACGAATTTACACGCATAAAATATAAGTTTTTAAAATTTCGCCGTTCTGTTTTTTTAAATTAATGTAAAAGAAAAAAAATTTTCGTTAATTTTTTAAGGGCTATGAGAATGTAAGAGACCCCTTTTTAATATTTTTCAATAATTAAGCTCAAAGGGAAATTAAATTGATATAAATACCGATTAAAAATTTTGTTTTTATTTTTTAACCTCAACAAAGGGTAAACATAATTCGCTTTGACTAATCCTGATTTTTTACGAAAAGTTTTTCCTTTATTTACTTAAAAATAATTTTTTATATTAAACATTAAAGCTCAAAGAACAACTAATCTAGATTTCTAGCAAAATACGTTTTGTATTACGCTTAATTAAAACTGACCCTCATTGTCTGTGGCTATGGGGCGGAAAATAGGTGGTTAAACAATATCATCATAAAAACCAATGTCGACTCTTTCTTTTTAGTTAAGCTGTTTACTCATTACCAGGGTGTACTAACTCCTGCCACATTAACAAAGGGATAAAAGCAAAAACAAACCCTAAAAAGTCTAAGGATTTCTTTCATTAAGTTTTATAAGTCAGAGATAAAGTTATTTAGCATTTTTTTTTGTTTGTTCTGTTGTTAAACTTTTTGTAATTTTTCACTTTTCATTTTGACTAAATTGCATAATGAAATGATTTTACCGCATAAAGTCGTGATGATGATTATAAAGGAAATAAGACGGCGAGTTAAGAGGATTGTGGCAGTAATTTTAGAGGTGTTGGTATGACAACTGCTTTATAGGCGGTATAACAATTAATGTGAGCATTTAAGTTATATTGTCTACAGACAGCAATTAAAAAAGCAATGAATTATGCTATATACTAACACATTAAAATATGTATGTATGCATTCATGTTTGTATGTGTTTATATAAATAAGCTAGATTTGTATGTATGTGTATTTACAATGTTCAGACAAAAATTAAGCTGCAAAAATATTTTGACTTTAAGTAGCAGAGTTTTCAAATTTCTTACACTAAACCTTCAAAAGGAATGCAAAATAATTTTAAAGGCTCGTTTCACAGTCAGCCTTTAATTAAAGAAACAAAAAAAAATTAATTTATGTTTTGAGAATTACTTGACAGCAGCATGATTTATTTATGATTTTAATAGATATGACGCACAGTAATAAATGTTTAAATTGTGTGAAATTTAAAATTTAAAAATAAATTAAAGGCTTAAAGTAGAAACTTTTAAATATATGTTTTATGTAATTTTTTTAATTATTTAAATTTATCTGCGCAGCTTATTATTTAAATAAGACAAAAATAATACATTAAATATATTTTGTTAAATTTTAATCCAGAATTTTTTTTATTGTTAGATATTAAGCATTAACATCAAAAAATAAGATAAATTTTTAAGGACTGAAATAAAATACTGATAATTTGTCAGTAATTTTTTTAATGCTGCCTAATTATGCAATTACTATCGTTTTCATAGAATTAAACAGCAGACATTTTAACTATATCAGCATATGCCGTAACTTAGGGATCATTTGTGTAAATTTCTTTTCGAAATGAACACATAATACTTCCCCGGGGTTCATCAGTAACCAAGGTGAAGCAGCCACACTGTGGTGCCAATACAACCGGAAAAAGTTTAACAGCCCTGAGTTGCATTGGAATCCACTGGCGTCTGACAAAAGTCTGTACCTGGTAGCAAGGAGCTCAAGGACTAGCCCACGGACTAGTCACTAGCTTTTGCTGCCGCTTGGAGAGTTGCAGGTTAGAGTTCACTTATTTTTGAGCCCAGTAAGGTGGCTTCAGGTTACTGGTAAAGCATTCCTAGGGGATGTTTCCGAAAAAAATATTAACGACAATAAGGGGGATGCCGGCCGATTTCTGCTAAATTCTTATGATGGAACCTAACATAAGCTTATATGCATACATGAACAGTTTCTTTGTCGGATAATCCACGCTCTTCCAAAACGTTCCTATTTATTGCCCAATGTAGCAAAAATAGAAAAGCTTCTTTTCCTGTGTCTGGTAAACTGTGCGAGGTCAACTATCAAACGCAAAAGTATTCGAAAATTTGTGTTACTACCAACAACGACTTAATCTAACTTTTTTGCACAGGGACAAAACTTAAAATTTTATATAAAAAATTTAGCTAAAATTGATTTATTTTATTACTTCCTACTAAAAATGGTTAAGGAAAAACCATTAGTGCAATAAGATAAAAAATGAATGACAATGGAAAAGGGTTATCATAAATGGAAGAAAACACAGTTTTTAAATTAAAATCTGGACCAGATTAAAAAACTTAAAATGCCCTTCATTTAAGAAAACTGTCCTTAAGCTATTAAAATTACCATTTTCTTGGTAATGGAATCTAGTTCTAGTTCTTAGACTTTACATTGAAGGAGCACGGCTTGCCACAGTAAAAATAAATTTGTTCAACTATAATATCTAAATTTGTGTTCAAGATTAAATTTGTGCCTCTAAAAAAATATACATCTTGAAACATTCTCATTAGAACAGCTCCTGGGTAAGAACTACCGCTCTTTCGAAGCTTATTAGATTAAGAATGTTTATTGTGGGATGACGTCATTCGTTATCAAGCCATTGATCGAATGTTTTTTATAAATGTTGCTCGAAACGAAATGGTGGAACCCTAAAAACTTGTTCCTAGAATATCTACTTATTTTTTTTTTATCATATTTAGTAAGAATTAATCGTCTTACTGTAAGCGTTAATTTTTTTGATCTAATAGCGCTTTTCGTTGGAAATTGAGGCTGTGGATTTTTTATTCCTTATTAAATTCACCTGCTACGAGTGAATCAGATTGGACCTGTATTTAGTACTTATTTAAATATTGTTTGGGGAGCCACAAAATAGAATATTAACCTTTATTTGCATTTAGTTTGTGTATTTAATCACTTTATTATACCAATCAACTTAGAATCACTTTCTGAGTAGATCCATCTGTTTGAGTGTTCATATATGCTTGTGATTATAACAAAACCCCTTTTTTTTAAATACATATTAAAATATTTGGTACGGATAAATTTTTTGGTTTAGGAATTGTGAACCTAAGAATAATCAGCTTATTGGTTTGGTGTACTACCTATACCTTCAGAATAAGGATTTCGGGTTATAAGCGCCACGAATATAATTTTATGGTTACTGGGTGTCTGGTGGCAGATTTTTATTTTTAAATACGAATAATTTAAAAAGTAATAAAATGTGAAAATAACCGAATGTGCGAAATTGTCAGTCACGGCGTCGCAGTGGTAGAGTAAGCACCGTGCTTTTGCCGTGGATACGTTTTTTAAGAGTAATGATTCTTAAGTAATTGCATGCCGACAATTTTGTTCAAAGTCTATTATGCGGCGAAAACGTAATGAATCAGCTGTAAATTAAATTCGTTCGTGGGTGAAGAGATTGCGCGCAAAACGGACAGGGCCCAGTTGATTTTCAAAGATTCCCACTTAACTGATTGAAAGCAGCTTACGTGAAAATCCACTTTCAAGAGCGAAAATTTTTAGAATTGAAAGAAAATGATCTGAAGCAACATCCTTTGAAAATTCAAATTGTTAAAGAACTGAAACCAAGGGACTTTGATTTACGCAAAAATTTTCGTGGAACCATTTTGGAGTGTTTTCACACTGTAAGTCCATTTTTTGGAGCGACGAGGTTCATTTTTACTTAAACGGCCATATCAAAAAGTAAAACTACAGCTACTGGTCATCCAAAACCTAAAAACGTTAATTTAAATACCAGGGTAATTGTTTGATATGGTTTATCCACGCATGAGATTTTCGGACCATATTTTCAAAAACTCTCAAGGCCAAACGATGAATTTCAGCAGTGAAAATTATCGACGCATGATACCGGAATTTCTTTTTGTCAAACCTATAATCTCATCCATCGAGCCCTTAACACACATGGTTTCAACAGGAAGAAACGACTGCACACACAGCCAGAGCATCGATGAATTTACTTCGGGAGACATCCCATGGCCACCAAGGTCGCCCGATCTAACTCCTATGGATTTTTTATAGGGCCGTCTCAAAGATAGGGTTAATAATGGCAGTTCCCAATCTCTTGTGGCTTTAAAATAAAATATTCGCCGTGAAATCAGCTCAATTGCAACAAATTTACTACAGCGTGTGGCGCAGAGCATAAGGCTCCGTTTCGAACAGTGTGTTGAATTCGACGGAAGACATCTGAATGACTTATGCTCTAAACACAACTGGGACAAACGACGAATTTCGCACTACACGACGAATTCGTCCGTTAAAATTCGTTGCGTAAATTCGTAAAGGGAAACACATTTAAAACGAATAAAACAGCTGCGATAGAGAGACCATATTTCTTAAAAAGAAGCACTATTTGAAAAAAATAATAATTAAAAAAAACTTTTTAAAAAATATATAAATACAAAACTTAAAATACACTAATTGTATTTAATGCAACAAATAAAAAGTGAAAATTATTCTTAAAGTAAAAAATAACATTATTTAATAACAAAATAAAAATGGTCACTCTGTGCCAAATTATTCGTCGTTCGTCTGCGTAAGAAATAGAAATAAACCTATCGCAGAGTTTGTTACGCATGACGAATTTTAGTCGACGCACTGTTTGTGTGCATTTTCATATACACAAATGTGTTTTATTTTTTAAGACGAATATTCACAACGAAAAATTCGGCGTTCGTTCCAGTTGTGTTTAGGGCAATACTCAAAAAAAATAATAAAATCCGTATTTCCACTCTATCGTTCCTAATAAAACTTTGTTAGGAAATATAAATCTGCCAACGACACACTACACCAGATTTTCCATAACATTAGAACCTAAGGCCACCAACTCTTCTACTGAAATTAATAATGAGCATTTTTTTAGCACGCACGTGCGCGCACCTCCTATTAACTATATTCCTAAAAATTCCCTTGATAGGTTATTGAACATGTTGATAACTTCTTATTTTAAAATAAATTGTAATGAAGGATACAACATGGCGACCTTGATTTTCTCGCTTTTTATTATGCTTTTGTTAAATATTTTTCAAAAAACTAATTTATATGGTTTTATTTGCTTAAGGTTTTTATACGATTTTCTAAATGTGGTTCTAATTATTAATATTATTCAATGATTTTGTGACATTTATGGCTAAATACTTTTTCCCAACTTACTATTATTTATTATTATTATTTCTTTTGCGGTTTATCAGTTGGCTTTATGTGAATATATAAATATTTAATATCCAAAACTTATTAATTTTATTACACCATTATTTTAATGTAATATTGAATAATTTTTATTAACTGGATTAATGATTTACATTTTAATTTGCAATTAGATTTGCAAATTTTTTTTATATAAATAAAAATGTCTACTAATATTTTATGTAAATTATTAACTTGGCTGCTAGTATTTATGCTTGAATGACATTAAAGACCGCAGATTTGACCCGCTTTTCTTTTTACCCCTAACTGTGAAAAAAATTCTCTTGTCTGAGGGAGGTTTTGTCAACTAGCTGCATTTCTCTACATCCAAATAAAGTTTATTTTCGAGGCAGATTAAAGGGGGCTGAACAATAATTGTACCGGGCTTAGAAGTTCATTCCTCTCAGGTAGAGTCAAAAAAAATATATTTTCAGTATAATTTTTTTTTAATTATAATTTAAAATAACATGAATTTCTATCAGAATGATCTGTTGACTAAACAATGCACAGTATTGTGAGGCTGTACACTCTGGCTAACAATTTTTGTCATAGAAGGTTGTGGTAGGGAAATATACTATATAACAGAATTCCTTTTCTATTTATTTAAAAAATATTTTTCCCCAAACCACTAACAAATAATGTCTTTATTTGTTTTTTAAAATAAACTCGTAATAATTTTTTATTTTTACATTCAAATTAGCCTTGCAAAGAGCAGGCACCCAAAAACTCAATCGCTTAATTTTATATGGCACATTTAATTTAATTATTACCCAATAGCAGCAGCAAAGGGACATAAAGATTCAAATTTATTTATTAAAAATCGAAACTTTAGCAGTTTTTAAATAAGTTTCATTTTTTTGTTGATTCCAACGAAAGTTATTCCTAAAAGTAATAATAAAAAGAAAAAACTAAAAATATCACATAAATAAATGAATAGAAAAACCTTTGGCGCCATAACACTATTAAATGAATGAATAAATAACTAAATGGAGAAAGGAAGAATTAAAACAAATAATCCATTAAATAAACAAAAAACTTAACAAAACGTAAAAATTCTGAATTGTATTGAAAATTAAGGGCAATCAATAGAAATGTATTTAGGAAACGGTTGTTGCCATTACAAATATTGTTTGTCGAAAAACAAAACAGAAGTAAGGTCTATAAATGTATATATTTGTGTGCGTTAGTGTAGTTGTGTTTAAGTAAAAGTTTTCTCTTTAATTTCCTTTTTTCATACAAAAAGTTTTTTTGTCGTTTTGTCGTTTAAAAAGTGAAGAAAAATAAAAACCAGTAGTAAAAACCATTGCTACTCAGGATTATGTGTTTTCAATAAAAATGCATAATTTATATACACCAGACACATTAAAGGGAACTTTTGCTTATAAACAGTATTAAACTTAATTACAATTTCCGGTCGAAAAAAAGAGGCAACAATTCTACTTCGAGGACATTAGAAGTTAATACCAAATTAAGTCAATACAGTTAAATGCCAAGTTAAAGGGTCTTTGCAAATCAACTGTTTGTTTGATTTTGAAAATAATATTATTTGATGAAGTATATTTAGTAAATGTGATTAACTTGCTAGAAATTTATATTCCTTAAAACACTCTAATAAAGCCCAACTAATTTTTATTAGATTGAGTGCTGAAAGAGAGGTAAATAGAACAAAGATATATTAATGCATATTAACGTTCTGTAGTATTAATAATTAATTTTAAAAATATTTTCACTCTAAAGAACAAAAATTTAAAAAAAAATATTTAAAATTTTTAAAATGCGTTAAAACAAAAATGGTTTGAAGTTTTGCCAATTTTTTTATGTATTACCATTGTTTCAGTTAAAATAGAAATATTATTTAATTTATAAGTTCTCAGTGCGATGAAATTCTATTAGCATCAAGAAGTAAAATATTTTTAATTTTTTTTTAATTTTTAAAAAGATAAACATATTTTTTATATTTAAAGAACTTATTTTAAAAGTTCTTTTTGTCTAACTGTATGACTTCTTACCTAAATCTGATTTTAATTTATATAATTTGATATGTTTCAATAATAAGGGGAAAAAATTTTAATTAGCCTCATATAAACTTGGTTAATAGCTACAAAAAAAAAATGCAGAGGTATCAATAATAAAAAAAATACTTCTGGTTCTTTATAATTGCTTCAGTAGTCAAATATTTTTTTTTTGTTAGCTTAAGTTTCTAAATTTAAAGTACCAAAATTTAAAAAAAAATTATTTTTGTTCACTTAGCGGACTTTTGACTATGGGTCTACACTCCTTAATTAATGTTTCTAAGCTCATAATCTCAAAGTATCAAAAATTTAAAAAATTATTTTTCTATAGTTAATGGACATTTATTTTACACAGAGTGTATGGTAACAGATTTATATTTTCAAACTTAAAAAAACGTAATAATTAACACAAAATTAGATGCATTGAATGACTGAATGGAAATCCAGCTGTCTTCCATCGAGCTGAACACACTGTTCATACCGGAGCCTTGTGCTCTAAGCCACACGCTGCAGTTAAATTGGTTCAATTGAGCTAATTTTTTGACGAACATTTTCCTTTAAAACAACAAGAGATTAAAAACTGCCATTAAAAATCCACTGTTTTAGGGAGCATCATTAAAAAATGCATGGGTGTTAGATCGGGTGATCTCGGTGGCCACAGGATATCCCCAAAGCGTCTGATCATTTTTTTTTGGGAAAATTTTTGCGAAGCAAATTCATCGAAACGCAGTGTGTGCAGTCGCCCTATTCTGTTCAAGCCACGTCTGTGAAGAGTACGATGAATTAGCTCGCCGGTTTGGAAAAAAGATTTCCGTAGTTAGGAGTCAATAGTTTTCACCTTTGACATTTGCCGCCTGGCCTCGAGAATTTGAAAAAAATGGTACAATTATCTCGTACATGGAAAATTCATACCAAAAAGTTACCCTTGGGCAATGCAATGGTTTTTTATTTTTAAATCAAAAGTTTCGGGTTTTTGGAGACGATTAGCGGCAGTTTTGCTTTCTGACCTAAATGAAAATGAGTCTCATTGCTTCAAAAAATGAGATTTTAGTACGCAAATTTTTGGATACATCAGAGTCACTTTTTTTCAGCTCTTGATAAATTTTAATTTTAAAAGGACGGAACTTTAGATCCTTTTTTAAATTTCTTAAGTAATTGTTCTTGGACGTCCCAGTGTGGCTGCTTTTTTCCGTATTAAAAGTCGCGGGGTTTCTCTTAAATTGATTTTAGCCAGTTTAATGTTTTCAGGAGTTCTTAAAGATCTACTGGGCCCTGGCCGTGGGATGTCAATAGCCGAATCAGTTTCCCAGAGTCTTTGCACCTACGAACGATTTAAATATCACATATTCGCCAAATATCTTACTGTGAAAAAAATTGTTGACGAGCAATTACGTAAGAGTCATTACTCTTAAAACATGTATCCACAGTGAATGCGCGATGATCACTCGAACACTGCCAAATCCTCACAATCAATAATTCCAACGGCGCCAGCCTCCCTTTTCACAGTTTATTTCTTTTTAACACAATTGGATTTAAAAATATAAGTTTGAGTATAACATGTACGATAAACTTAAATATTGTTTTTTAAATTTTTATAATTTTATAAGCTTACGTTCATATTACCCCAGGTATCACTAAATGACAGAAAAAACAGACCCAAGTTGGCGGCAAAACAATTCTTCATCACTTTCGCATTATTGTTCTAGCTAACCTAATCTAAATGAAAATAAGCAAAACATTTGCATATTTATTTAATTGAGCAAATGACATTGGAAATAAGGAAACTCCAAATACCTTTTGGCGAAATAACTAGTTATTTTTGTTTAAGTTGTTCTGAAATTCACAACCCCCGCTTACAAGTGTGCTTACAGAAATCATTAAAAAAACTTGCTACGAAACACAAGCTCAACAATAAATTATTTTATTGATTTATTTTAGCTAATTTCACAAATTCTAACGCATTCTACTGGAAACAACCACTTGGGGTAAAAATTTAAAAAAGACCAAACAGGAGCTTATATTTTTTTTTTCAAGCAGTCTAAATAAATTTAAATCCTTTTTATTTATTGGTTTTAAAATAGGAGAAAGTATCTTAATTAAAATTACAAGAAGTTACACTTAAATATTTTTTTACTCTTAGAGTCCAAAATTTTAAAAAAGAACTAAAGCACATTTTTTTCGAGACTAGTTAATCGCAATTTGAGTTGAGTTTCAATTTTGATTGGTTCAGAAGTTGCATTGAGTGTCCAAACGTACCGATATATACATTAATATTCCATCGAGACCTGTCGAACTCAGCTTACTGTTATTAGTTTTAAGGTAACCAAAAAGACTTAAAAATTGCCAGCTTTTGCTATTCTTCAACCCTTAAGGTACAATATGAAAAAAGGAGCAGAGGCGGATCCGTCTATTTGTTGTGACTAGAGTACAATATTTTTTAATTCAACTTAAATTTTAAATTCTCTATTTTAATACACTATAAATCATTTAACTTAAAATATAATTAATTGTTTACATTTATTATTACTTATTTTTTTAATTTTTATAATGTAAAAAACAATTTTAAAATATGTTATAAAAGAAAAAGAAATTTAAATAATTAAATTAACTTTTTTCTTTTATAATATTACTTAAGCCATTTGCTAAAATAAATTATTTTTTCCGCAATATATTATGTCAACTTTGATTTCATTTCAGGTACGTTTGAACAAAACTTTTATTTAACTCTATTTAAAACTCTCTCAACATAAAACCTTGGAAATATGATACCTTTACACATTTACTGGCCTCTAAAATTAGTTTGCTTGTAATTACAAACAATGTTTTAATAAACTTTACAAAATATGACAACAGTGCGAATGCGAAAATGACATTAAAATTTACACATCAACAACAAAATAAAGTTGTACAATTGTCACGCACACGACTCCCTTTGCCTAACCATGGCAGCAACCTGCGTTTGTGTGCTTTAGGAAAGACTTAACAAAACGGAGTAAAGTAGAGAATTAAGAAGATAATCATAATGACATTTTTAACATTTTATGTTAAAATATCAAATAACCATTAAATTATCAACATAAAGATTACAACAATGCCATACAGCCAACAAATAAAAATAATAATAATAAAATTTATACTTAATATTATAATAGTAAGTGGTAAGTCAGCAAGTAAGGCAAAGATGCTGCTTATAAAGAGCACGACCGACATACTTGACAAACACGCAAACAATGTGTAGTGGCACATGATAACCCCAAGTTGTAAGCAAACACTTGTGTATTTTGCGGTTGTTTGGGTGGGTGCGTGTGTGAATGCCATATAAATATAATATAATGAACCTACTTTTACATATATATATATATTCGTATATACATTAGCATTTAATATTGTTATTTTGTGTTTAAACATAAACATGTGTAAATATGTATGTAAGCATTTATTAACCTAATAATAATATACTTACTTAGCTCTTATATTAACCTTTTCAAATTATTGAAGTGTTATATCAAATGCTTGTAACTCCTTTAATAAAGCTGTAGGTGTTAAAGTATGTTGATATTTATCCACTGTAGTCAATGGTAAAACATTTATTTTGATAGCTTTTATTAATTGAACAATTAGTAATGAACACTAATGTTTATAAAAATGCTTAAATGCCTATTAAGTCCTTAAAATTAAGAAAATTCTTTATCTTAATCCTACGCAACATACTTAATCTTAATTTAGGAATGGTTTTAAAATGGTTCAAATTTTTTTTATTAATAACCAGCACTTAGTGGAATGCTCCAATATTTCCTTTGCATTGTGTAGGTATCAGAAGAAACGGTTATGGTAAGGAGAAAGGAGGGAGTATTGTTTAAAGATATTTGATCTGCCCCTACATATGAGCTTTACGACTAAAGAAGCCACTTTTGACCAAAATGGATGTGTTCTTTCAAAAAAATGCGTATCATGCAGGTTTCAGGCCCAAGTTCGCTGATTGGCCTTGAGCACATTGCATCAATAGAATAGTTAAACATGTTCCACATTGCGACGATGTTAAGGTGAATCAAGGTTGTTAGATACTTTAACTTTTCCGAGGTACCTTCGTATGATAAAAAAAAAGGATTTGGCGTACCTGGCAATATATAAGAGTTGTATTACTTTTTTGGTCGGAAAAAGGTGATAAAGGTGGCACTGGATCTTTATGCCTAGAACATTAAGATTTTTTGTCTCCCCAATATTTATATCATCCACTAATGCATGTAATGCTACGCAGGTTAATGTGTGCTTGTGTGTTAAAAGACAAAATCGACCCCTATTTGAAGAGCCAAAACTAACAAACCGGAATTAAAAGCAACAAGTTAAAGTAGAAGCCCAGAATGCCAGACTCTATCTAGAGTCACTTTACTACGAAAAATTAATGAAAGGCGGTAGGCCATTTTTTTAATATGTATTACAGAATATGAACATTTTAAAACTCGATTTAAAATGTTATTAATTATTAAAAACTTTGCAGAAAAGCCACCATTTAAACATATTTTAAGCAGTTTTATTTAAAAAAAATTAAGCTCCTGATATTAGTGTTAATAAATAGCCTATGGAAAACTTGGTTAACTTTCTTCGAAAGGGCCAAAAAGTTTCTCAAAACATTGAAATAATAAATTTAGCAAACATTAAGTGAAGTATAAAAAAGTTTTGTTTAAATAAATGTGACCTTGAACATGAGGAAAACCAATTCAAAAGTTACCACAACTTTAAAAGGAAAAAGTATAAAGAACTTAGTATTATTTAAGTTTTTAAATTAATTCCATAAATTTGTAGTTTGGACCGTATCGCTTCGAGATCAACAAAATGGCAATGTTTCTTTGGTTATAAAAAAATTTTTTTAAGTGTTTGTAATTCACAATTTTTAGATTTTTTATTTAAGGAGTCAATTTTATTATATATTTTAAACATATTTAATATTTGCAATTTGGTTTTGACGTTTTTGCTTTAAGGAGGCAAGTGGCTCGTCGAAAGTGTTTTCACCCATTTTTTTAAAGTTTCAAAAATTTTTTTATATGTGGCACAGCTTAAGTTATTTGATTATATGTCACCTTGTCCCTTTTATATTTTAACTTTTACAAAGAAATGGTCAACTACAAAAAATCCTTTCAAAAGCTACTGCTACATGCAAAAAAAATTTTACTCGAGACAATTATGAATTTACCATTTAGTGCTTTCATATTAAGCAACAGAAGAGGTTTATATATATTTGTAATATATATAAATTTTTTCTGATCCTGTCTTCGGCGGTCAAGCCTTTAGTGACAGCTGTGGCTGGTAAAATAAAATAATTCTGAAGAATAAAATGGCTTTTTCAGTTGTCAAAGCGCCGGACGTTAATATTGCCCTAAAAATATAATAAAAATAAGTATAAAATTCTGAGTTATTAAAATGCTGCCAGGTGACTTCAAAACCTGTACTTAAGCAAACTGTTTTGTCAGAAGTATCAGAAATATCGATTACTACAAAAATAACTCACTAAACGAACACCAAGGATTTTCAGGAACTGTTATGTATAAATTATTTGGTACAAAACTTGCAACGGTTACTGTAGTTACAGCTTCTAAACGGCGGGCTGCCAATAACGGTCCAAAAATACAAAAACCTACAAAGGTTCTATTGTGCATGCCCCTTAATTACCAATCAAATTTTAAAGCTACGTCCCCAAAAGAGGGTAGACAAGGCGTAAAGAAATCAATAAAATTCTTAATAAATAAAACAATATTTCTAACAACTTATTGTATCCTACTTTCTCGTGTTTTTATTTTTGCAAAATAATTTTCGAAGAAATAATATATATTAGAATATATTCAAGAAAAACCAATTTACCAACAAATTAAAATAGACCAGAACTAAATGTGTTTGACATCCAATTTTAAGAAACTCACTTATAATCTTTGTTTTTTATTTAACTTTCTTACCAACATTGTAAAAAGGTATGATCGAATTTTCCAATTACTTTTTTTTATTTTACTGCAACACAATAGCTTTTATTCAAGAACTTTATATTTTAAATTGAAATGTAAATTGAAATCATTTTATTTGAAGCTCAAATTGTTTGCAATTACATTTAACTTTTCTCCTTTCCCTACGTACTTACTTATGGGTTTAATTCAATTTAAAAAAAAGAGTAAAAAAATTAAATTGAAACACCAGGAAATTTTTTGCCACAAAACGAAGGCGAAAATATGGAGTTGGAAAAATTTGTTTCTTCAAATAAAATATTTACGAAATACAACAAATTTTGTTTTTAACCATTATGTAAAAATAACAGTGATTGAGGGGTAATAAGGAAACACAATCGCATTCAACCGCTGGCCAGAAAGAAGTTCAACTTAATAAAATTTAAAAAAAATATATGATTTTTTTTTGTGCACTCGCGCTAATTTAAAAATTTTTTTTTTAACTTTAAAAATTATTACCTTTTTCTAATAAGAAAAGAAGTATTTTTTTTTTAACAAATTTTAAATACAATTAAACCTTATAGTCTTGCAGCCTTAATATATTTCAGTGGTAATTATTCACTAAATTTAAGGTTCTTAAATGACCGCTGTTCACAAATGTACACCCTGAATGCACAAATTTGTTCCAACTAAAACATCAAGATTTAATTTGGTTTTCGTTCTTCAGTTTTAGAAACATATCTGTTACCAATGACTTTGCATTCTTTCAATTAAATTTATATTTAATAAATATTTTATTATTGCCTTATAAAAAGTTGATGGGAAAACAATTATTAATCATTTCTTTCCCTCCCAGTTTTAAGAGAAAGTCAAACATTTATTTTAATCTTTATTTCATTTGCATTTTTCCAATAAGAAAAATATGCAAATTATAGCAATGAAATCATATTTTTAATCACTTATAAATAATTAATGCAAGTCAAATAAATCATTTTTTTATTAATTCCACAAACAAATCATTTTTGCTGAATATATTGAAGAATTACTAAAAAGTCAAATGATAAATCGTGACTCATCTGCAACGTCAACAAAGCTGCATGATGCCGTAAGTAGAAAAAAAACCAAATAAACGCAAAAATCTTAAATAAAATAAAATTGGCATCTATTCGAGTAGTGTGTCACAGATTTAGTGATTTTCATTTTCGTTCGTTTCATTGTTATTTGCAGTTTTTCAAAATACAAAATTGTCAGCAAAAAAGTGCATGTATTTATATAGGTTTTCTTTTCTTTTCTGCGGCCTTTGGCGACCCACTTATTAAAATCAGAAGGAATGCAATTCCAAACGATACTTCAATATATCCGTTTGAGTGTTTATACTTTTTGAGTATTTGTCCTTTTAATATTTTTTTATTTTAAAAACTAACACGTTTCTTAAAATTTTTTGAAACCGGCAGAATATACTGTATATGTTTCAGATAATAGAAAAGGCAAGAGAGGAGGGACTGTAATAAAGAAATAATTTATGAATAAAATACGTTTTCTCAATTTTCCACTTGCGTTTTAATGAGTGATCTGACTTGGCTTTCACTACTAAAGGTCTCCCATAGTGTGACCTAATTTTATTTATCTCAAAAATGTATCTGAAGTTTTCGATCTTCATAATTTTTGCATTTGAACCACTTTAGGTAGTCTGCCTGCCGGTTTGTTATTACACTCAAAAAATGATTAAGGTAAAATCAACTGGAAATCTATTAAAAATAACTGGATATTCATTTAAAAACCGTCCAACTAGATATTCATTAAAATTAAAAAAATATTTCATTTAAATTCAGACATCAACAAATTAACCGACATTTTCGTCTAAAATTAACTAGATTTTTAGCAAAACACAAACTATCATAAAAATAACAACAAACTTAAATATTATCAAAAAATAACTGACAAGAAATAACTTTAACTGAAAATCAGTATTTTTGTTTAGCCGAAGCTGTGAGTAACTCTTTAAATCAGTTAAAAAATATTGTATTCATATTCAACTGTTTTTTCATTTAAAAACAACTTTACGAACTACCTTCTAAATAACTTACAGCCAGTTACTGTAAAAACTTTTTAAGTGTAGTTTGGTCCCCATAAGCAGGGTCCCAGGTTAAATACTTTTTACTGTGGATGGCTAATAATAAAGTAAAAATATGCGAACTGAACGACGGAAGTACCGCCTGAGTATTGACAAAAGTTCTAATATTCTCATGTACATATGAATATTCTCACAAGAGAATGGCTTAAATTCCTTATCGGTAACAGATAATTTTGCTTAAAATATACCGAACTCAATAGACAGACTATGCGAATAATTTTCTTTTTAAGAGCTTTCAGTAAAAGCATTGGTCAGATAATTTTCCACTTGGAGAAAGAAGAAAAGTTTAAAGCGATCAAACTTTTTAAAAGTCACTTCTGTTTCAATTGTCTAAGCGTTAAGGTAATTTCTTACTCTGTAGTAACAGTGAACAATTTAAATGTTTTTTGTAATTGTCCTTGCCTATTTTAAACCATTTGAATACGGCGTCATAAAGAATGCATCAAAACATAGGCTTTTTCTTTATCAAAGGAAAACCCTACTAGCATTCTTTTTTAAAAAATGCCTAATCAATAATTTTACAGAAATCTTCTTTCACCTTTATACAGGGTCTGGTGGCAGATTTATAATTCTTAACTTAAATAAAAACGTAATAATTGATAAACAGTTTTATTTAGATCATTGAAGAATAGAATATTAATACGGATTTATATTTTTTAAAGAGTATGGCATCCAGATGTCTTCCGTCGAGTTGAACACACTGTTCAAAATGGAGCCTTGTGTTCTGTGCTATACGCTCAGGTAACCTTGGTTTAATTGAGCTGATTTCTTGACAAATATTTTCCTTTAAAGCGACATGAGATTGAAGATAGTCACAATAAACCCGCTTTTTGAGGTAGCCCCATACAAAATCTATGGGAGCTAGATCGGGCGCCCTCGGTGGCCATTGGATGCCCCAAAGCAACTGATCAGTTTTTGGGAAAAATTTAGACGAACCTAATTCATTAAAGCTCTGGCTGCATGTGCAGTTACCCCATAATGTTGAAACCACATGTCTAAAGAATACAACGGATGCGCTCATTAATTATCACCGTTGACATTTGTCGTCTGGCCTCGAAAGTTTTCGAAAAAAAAAAATGGTCCAACTATCTAATGCTTGGATAAGGCACACTTGTAAGTTGTCCAATGAAAATGCAATGGCCTTTCATTTTAAAATCGAGGGCTGCGAGTTTTTGGAGACCAGTAACTGTAGTTTCGTGGTTGACGTGGACGTTTAAGTAAAAATTTGCCGCATCGCTCCAAAAATTGAGCTTACAGTGCGACAACGCTTCAAAATCGTTTCAAAAAAATTTTTGCATAGATCAAAGTTACTTTCTTTTCGGTTTTGAATGATTTGAGTTTTAAAAGGACGAGACTTCAGAACCTTTTTTAAAATTTCCTGAATATATGCCTTTAGAAGTCCCAGTGAAGCTGTTCTTTTCCATATTGCAAGCCGCGGAATTTCGCGTAAACTGTTTTACATTAGTTCAGTGTTTTTGCGAGTCCTTGAAGTTTGACTGGTCTCTGTCCGTGGCACATTTATAGCCAAATAAGTTGCGAGGAATCTCTGCACCCACGATTGAATTAAATTTACCCTCGCTTTATTATGCATTCGCTGAAAACCAAACTTTGAACTAAATTGTCGAAGGGCAATTACTTAAGAATCATTACTCTTTAAAAATGGTTTCCACAGCAAACGCGCAATGCTCACTCGCCCACTGCGACATTGTGACTGACAAATCCAGACAATGAATAATTATAACGGCCCACGTTCCCTCCGCTTCGTAAATTACTTTAATAAAAATCGTATTAAAAAATATAAATTTGCTACCAGACGCCCTGTATTAATATTAACAAAGAGGGGTCTTTAAGCCAAAAATAATTTTATTATATTGATATAAAATTATAATAAAAATAAGAAATTAATTTTCTACCAAGAGTTTGTGCCAAAATAATTTTACAAATTTCATTTCATTAAAGCATACAATACGGGAAACAGGTGTATGATACAACATTTTATTCTATTCTCTTAAGTATTTTTGTGCAAATTTCATTATATATTTGACTTGGATGTTAATAATAAAACCAAATAAAATTTAAGCATACTAAAACTAAGATTTTAAAAAAAGGAATTTGTGGCGATCATAAAGAAAATATATTTTGGTTTTTATATTTAAAAGCAATGAACAACCGGCTAAATCTTAGTCTCACAGCCCCCCCAGAAAGTAAAAGTATTAAAATAATTATAACAAAAGGCCACTTGGGTTTAATTTAACATATTTTTCTTAAAATACTTTTTAGCCAAAAAACTCTATACTTAATAAAACTTCGACTACATCCTTAAGCCTAAAAAACTAAATCATATGTTCAAAAATATTCATTCAACAATAAAAAACTATGGCAACAGAATCTCGTTGTATAGACTCTTATACGTACTTGTAGAAATATAAATAGCATATTGTATGAATCATCATATCATTTGTTGTTGTCTAATACCGCATTAGCATTTTGATTTTTCATGGTGCACTGTGTTAGACCGTTTCACATTATAGATTTTCTATGACAATTTTTATTCTTTTGGTTGTAATTATAGTGCTTATAGTGTTTTGAGTAAAGTGTTGTCATCGTTGCAGCAGCATGTACTCAGATAATGCATTTGCGTTTATTTACTTAGAAATGTACATAGGTATATTTAACTTACAGAGCATTTACTTAAGTATATAAATTAACATAGTACGGATTTATAGAAAAAAATTGCAGCAATTAAAAAATTTTTAAAAATTCTTTTGGTAACGTCAAGGATAATATATATACCCATATAAATGCATTTAACATGCTTTCCATAAGTCCTTAAAATTTTCAAAAAGTTGATGATTTTGATGTTAATGATAAATATCCTGGTAAAAAATAATGGCATTTAGAAGTTAAATTTTTACCCTATCTCACGAATTTTTTTACGCTTTTATTATCAGAGCTCCAATCGTAGTTTTTTTTATTTGAACTGCTGTCTATTTTAAAAATTTATCCGCAGGATATATTTGATATAAGTTTTTTATTTTTTAAAATATATGTGATTTTCCTTCACCTTCACAAGGTTTTAAATTATTAAAATAAACTATTTCCTCCTGAATTGTTATATAGTTTTTCATATGAAGTCTATATATTTCACTAAACTATATTAATAAATTTGTTAGATTACGCATTTTTTAGACGTTACGTTATCTCCGAAATTGAACAGTTCCACGAGGTTGATAACTTGAAATTTTGCATTGAAATTACTTTCAGGATAGTTTGTATAATACCTATTAAAGTTATCAATAATATCGGAGAAATGTGGAAAATTTTTATGCAAATTTTTAAGCGATTTTTAAACAACAAAAAAAAAATAGATTTCCTAAGTCCTTATTTCATCCTACCTATTCTTTGCTAGAATAGCTTATATGGATATAAAACAACTGAAGCAAGAGCTATTTAATATACCTACTTTATCTGTTGTAAAACAAAACTTAAACTTTCTTGATTGCATTGGTGGCATACTATCACCCTCTTCGATATTTAGCATTTTTAGAGTGAACTATACAAAATTGAGGTGTTGGAGATAAAACCGTTCAAAAATATTTCACAAAATGTATTTAAGCTGTTTTAGAGGTGCCACGCCGACTTTTATAAAATGATATTCTGAACCTTTGTCTTAAGTAAAAACTTAAGAATCAAGATTTTGACTGCAAATAGGAAAAATCCAGTAATTTTATATTTTTACAGGAAAGAAAAAAAGTTTTATCCAAAAAATGAGCGGCCTCTTTTCCGAAATATTGGGCCTTAAGGAGGAAAAAATTTTAAATCTTTATTTTGACAATGCCTTCAAATAAAAACCGATATATTTTTTACACTTTTTTCCACAGCTTTGACCATTTGCACTTTTTATAAAATATAGTTCAAATTTTGTCCAAATGTTCTTAAAATATATAGACTCCTTTCTGGTTCCTGTTTGAAATTTTGTCCCACTTAGGATTAATGGTAAATATCTAATTGTGGCATCTTTTGGATTTTTTTAATTTAAAGGAAAGTCCTTTGGATAAAACTAAGGCCTGAAAGTCAACAAAGTAAACATATTTTGTACTTTATTTAATTTTTTGGGGATAATGGGTCAACATGCCTTTAACCAACATTGAGGTTAAAAAAACAGTTTTTTTAATTTTTGGTGCTTTTTGGATTGCTTGAAATTATAAGTCTTAAAATGTGAAATTCAGGATTAACAAAAATTAAAGTCTGAGCTTAGAGAAGTGGACAAAAAGTATTTTAATTACACTTTGGATTGTTTTTGCATATATTTTAATATGATATGAGTCTAATTTAAGAACATATTAAAGTTTAATGCTAGCAAAGGTGACAAAAACACTTTTCTTGCATTTTTGGTATATTGTCAGTGCTTCAAAATTTTTATGAAATTAAGGACCATTTACTCAGAATAAGTTTAAAAATCGGCAAAGTGGACAGAAAGGACTATTCGCGAGTTTCTATTAATCTTTGAATATTTTATATATATGAGTCTTAATACATGATATTAAGGCCAGATGTAGTCAAAAGTTAGCAAAGTGGGAAAAAAAAATTTTCACATTTTTGTCACTTTTTGTACTCTTTAGAATTATGAGCCTTAAAAGAAGAAATTAAAGAAAATTAACCCAGATTAGCGTCGATGGCTGGCAAAGGGAACACAAAAAGTCTTTTCGCATTTTTGGTCTTAAAATATAAAGTTTGGTAATATTTAAGAACATGTTGGGGACAGAATTCAAAAAAGTAGGTAAAAACACCTATTTGCATTATTTTAAGATAATCAGTTTTAAAAAAATGTAATTAACGACAGATAGAGTTTGAAAGTCAGCAGAGAAGACGAAAAGATCTTTTCTTATATTAAAGAAACTTTTTGTATTTTTCAAGATTATGAGTCTTAAAATATAATATATTTTATTATATGAATATATAAAATAAAGACCGGTTGACCCCGATTGAGGCTTAAATTCACATATGGGGACAAAAGTACTTTTTCCACATTTTTCCCACTTTTTGCATTTTGTGAGTCTATGCAACCTGAAATATAAAACTAACAACTGTTAACTGTAGTCACCAGTACTAACAAAATTAAAGAGTATTGTCCTAGACTTAAATCAAAAGTGATAAAAAAGAAAAACTACACATTCTGGAATAAGATTGGGTAGATATTATGAAAATTTTAGTTTTTATGTTCATAAATCTACTTTGTATTTAGTACTTCCTTTAAGTTGATATTACAAATTTTGCTTACAAAGTAGCAAGTTGATAAAACAATGACCGAAGCAAAGTGTAAAGAGCTAGAGTTTACCAGTTTGCAATTAATAGTATTTATAACTAACTTATTATTATTTTGCTATGTTTCGGTATCAGAAGAATTTAATAAAATTGGACATATCAAAGCCACCTACCAAAGGGAGTCATGTCGTTGCCTTAGAAGTTTTGCATTATTATTGGTTTTTATCAAAATACTATTAATCGCTTTTTCTGGGATGCCCTGACTGGGCCTCACACCAATAGAGTTAACCTCTTCCATCGATACCTGTTTTTGAAAGTTTCCGAAAAATAAATTATCTATTATTTAAAAAAAAACATTTTGCTGGTGAAGTGGATTAAAAACCATAATAATAGCAAGCCTACTTTATTATAAAGCAATTTCCATGGCCCATAGTTAATTAGTATTGAATTAACGCAATACAACATGCCTTAAAGTTGCAGGAGATTGCATTTCTTTAATTTTGTACACTTGTGTAAAGAAGTTTAAAATTTTTGTAACTGAGGACCATCCTAATGTTTTTTGGTTTAAAATACACATTTGTATAAAAACTACATGCAATATTTGAAGATTTAACCACTGGCTTTTGCATTTAAATACATCTCTTAATATACGTTTACATAAAAGCAAGTAAATAACAACTATATCTATTCAAAAACACACACAAACATATACTTCAGTGTTGTCGTTTATATCCGTTTGTATTCATTTTTAAAGTGCCAGGTATAAACTTTTGGCAACTTTTTAAATGCATCAACTTTTTTTCATTTTATATGACTTTTTGCTATTTTTAACTCACAAAGTTTGACTTTGCCCCAAAAACATGTGCTTAGTGAGTACAATAGAAGAAAAGAATAAATATTTACCCAAAAAAAAAAAAGAAAAATGATGCTGCGTGCTAAAGAGATTTATGAGTGCACTTTGCGCGTTGTCCATGTGACTGCGTCCATTATACTACATATGGGCAATTCCAGGAAAAAGAAAGGTAACGCCAGAACGTTCTATTCTCGTTTGTTAGTGAAATATTCAAATTTTTATATTTATATGTAGACAAGTTATTAAAGAAAAGTCTTTTCTTTCATACAAACTGTAATTACAAAAAAAGCGTAAGCTTTTCCTTTAAAAAGGATATATGAAATCTGGCGTTACGTTGCCTTTTTCCTAGAATCACCCATATACAGTACAAAGATGCTTTTAACCTAAAAACGAGATAAATTTCATAAAATTTTTTGTTTATGCATTTTCTTGGTCTCTTCAGATTAATGTTGTTATTGCCAAAATATACAAACTGTGCAAAACAAAATACTTTAGTTTTTTTAATGGTTAGACTTCCTAAAAATTAATGGTTTAAAGTAAACTAAGTTGACACGAAACTAAGAATAATTTTTTTGATAATGGTTTTACTTGTCTTAAAATATGTTCATAAAACGAAGGCAGTAAGGTATTTTTGATCAAACCTCGCCAAACTGCAGTTTATTTTGTAAGTAAATTATTTCAGCTAAAAGTTTTTATGAAATCGATATTCTGATATTCTGACTAACATGCGGGAGAGGGGATTTAAATAAAACAATTATGGACCGCGCATTTTTCATAGATATTTAAATTTTTTTTTTATAATTTTTAACCGATTGGTATTAAAAACGCGTCAAAATGAGTTCAATACTTTATTTTATATTTTTTTATATTAATTGTTTATAAGAAAAATTCGATTCACTATTTCTTATTTTAAAAAGTTTAAGGTATTTTGTTTATTTAAAACTAGTCGGGTAGAGTTCACTTTCGAACGATTAAAAGATTTTTATCATTAATAATTTTTAAACGATATAAAATGCTTTGCTGTTTATAAGGAAAAGTATATCATTTTTATATTTTATTTTCGTTTTTTCTTCCTGTAAGTGAAAATAAAGTTCCTACTAATTTACAGGCACTAAGTTTTTTCAAGTTTCTTTCGTATAATATAACATTAATAAAAAAATTTTAAATTTCTTCATAAATGAAAAAAAAAAAAATAATAAAAAATCAACTTAATCCAATATAATAAATCAAATCTGTAAAAAAAGTATTATTTATCATTTGAAAATTTTTTCAAATTCAAAAAGCTACAACCTGAAAGATGATTACATATTTCAAAGTAGAATTAAAATTTTTCAATATTAATTTCTGATAATATAATCGGCGAACTACATTGGAAAAGTGGTATGAAAGTATTTTACTCCGATTATTTAAAATTTATTCAAAAAAGGCTTTAATTTAAGAGATGGTATATCATAAAACATTTAGTTAGAGGAGAACTTTGGAAGGATATTATTTCGTCTGACCATTCGTCTGTGGTGTTAGTGTAGCGCGAACTTCATCGCTGATTCCCTGGTCGTCCGGCACCAACTTCGCTAACACTGCGTCGTTTGGCGACCAATTTTGAAGAGCGTAGGATTACACAAGACGCTGCCAAGAGTGACCCCGGAACACCCGTTCTGCCGAGAATATTGCCGCTGTTGGCGAGGATTTTGATCTGTCGCCATAAACATCGACCGGAAGTCGCGTCTCGTAATTAGTCATCAGCCGGTCGCCTCTGAGGCAAATATTGGTCAAAGACCTGCGCATAATCCCATTCAGAGCCCAATTTGTGCATTACCTTCTGTTTGGCGACCGTCAAACACGTGTAATCTACGCCCAAGCCATGCTTGATCTCGAAGCCGAAGTGGACAATTTTTCAACTAAAAACATAATGAGCGATTAGGCTCATTTCCACCTCACGTGAAGAAAAACACTATCACTTCTGGGGCACCAAAAATCTACAAGAGATGCACGAGGAGCCCTTACACCAGCGCCAGGTGGCTGCATGGTGCGCTGTTCCCTATGGAGGAGATATCGGGACTTTTTTCGAGGACGCCGCTGGTCAAACGACAACTGTGGACGATGCGCGCAATATGGCCATGTTAGCCGAATTTTTTCTGCCGCAATTAAACGAATTAAGACTGCAAAACATATGGTTTCAACAGGACGAACGAACGACACATACTGCGCGAACCACAACCAATATTCTAAAGGCGGCGTTTTTTTATTATCTGAAACGAGTTTAACTACAGACACGCTTACGGACTGACGGCAGCAAATGCTAAGCCCAAAGTTCCCCGATTGCTGCAAAAAAAAATAAAAGTTCATTATTTTAAAAATTAACTTAAGAAGGAAATTTTGATTTTAAATATTTTTTTTTTTTGTTAATTGAATTTTAAATCTCATTTTATTCGTTAAAACTCATCATTTAGGCTAACCAACACCTGCAAGTAGGCCGTTATAGACTCCTTCATTTTAGTGGGTCAGCAAATCGTCGGTGTAGTATCTGCTGGCACAACTCTAGTGCAGGACAAATATCAATTTATTTAAAAAAAAACAATTTTTATCAAGTTTATTATTTGTAGAACATTTTAAGTTAGCCGAATAAACCACTATAAAATTATTTAGGACATTCTATAAAAATTTTTTTCGTTTTAAAAGAAAATCAATTTTTTGAAAACAAAAATCTTTTTTGTATCAGAGCAATTAAAAAAATGTTACTGATTTTTTCTGCAAACACTTAAAGGTATTAATAAAAAATGTAAGTAAAACCTTATTTTTGGTTAAAATTGGGACAATAACATAAAAGTCAGCCATAGTTTTCAGTATTTATTATTCCTAAAATATTCCATATCCTTATTATTTTAATCCAAACGTTTTTGTCCGACTTTATATAAAAAACACTTATTTAAATTCCTTTTTGTTTAAAAAGGTTAATTTTTTTACTAAAACTTCAATTAAGTTGGTATTCTGCAGCATTTTTTTTATATTTGGGTGCAGAAAAATCACAACAAACTCTTTGTTAAATAAAAGACAATTTAAATTGCTTTATGTAGTACTAGCAGTTGTAAGTTCGCCAAATAACTCACTTGAAACTGGGAACATGTTTTTAAGTCTGCTGCCAACCGTTTTTAAGAACTGTGTCTGTATATTATTTTAATCTTGAAAAGAAAAAAAACGTAAGAAAACATTGTTTACTTGTATGCATTTGTGAGCAAAAACTCGTTAAAATTATTTTGCAGCAAACTGGTGGTTTAATGCAATGAATATTTAAATATAGTAAATAGTAGCATAGAGTACGGACATTAATATACACGTTAAAATAAGTACTAACTTTTCCTTTTTATATCTATGTGTATGTGTGTGTGTATATATGAAGTCTTCCTTTTTAAAAGCAAATAACATTATGCAGAAACAAAATTTGCTACCGTCTATTTTAGTGGCAAACACGTTTCGTAAATATTTGTCAAGCCGTACAACATTTGCCTTTTGACTAGTACAAGCTTTTAACTGCGTTTCTTCTTTTCTTTGAATAACCATTTATCTTTGTGCCTTTATTATTTTTAGTTTCTAGGGTTGTTTTTGACAATGTCTAAGAATATGCGAGGGAGGATTTAAACAACTGTTCACTTTTTAAAAGTCTTCAAGAATAAAAATCATAACAAATTTTCAGATTTTTATTTTAACCTAATTTTTTTGTTAAGTTATGACCATAAAGATTTATTATCTTAGCAATAAATTTAAAAAGTTTAATATTAAAATATATGAACATACATAGAATGTTAATTTTTCTCAGGTCCTTAAAACAACATAAAGTAAAATTTAAAAAAAATATTTTTCCATTCAGAAATACGCAAACTATTCAAAATTTTTTTAAAACAAAATTTTTCAAAAATATTTTTAAAAATTTTTATCTATTAAAATTACTGATTTTAAGATTGAAACTTTTCTAAACTTTTGTATAAGAACTGCCCCTGCATTTCTGTCTAACATTTCTAAAAAGCTGTTAAAAGAGATTTTAAAAAATTTTGCTCGCAACATTTAATTGGGGCAAAGTATTATTTACCTCTCAATGTCAAATAAGCTCCTTAAAAGTAAATAACTAAAGATAATCAATCAAGGAAAATAAAATCAAACGGTTACTTAAGGTAAGCTTAAAAGAAAAATAACCGAAAACAAGCCTAAAGTCCGGAAGAAGATAGACTTAAGCGACCGATCGGCCTATTGCACGCTTCTCTTAAGCGTAGACGCATTTTTTTAATATTTTTCATTTACCTCTCAAAGTTACAAATAAAACATCAAACTTCTGCAAACACTGGATAATAACAATAAAATACAATTATTCTTCTCTCTTTCCCCCTTTCGAATGATTCGCCAGCGTCGTTATTACTTTTCTCTATGCAGATTTCCACAGTTATAAGCTCCGTGACCGCTTGGATTCTTACTTATAGGACAATGCAAGGGAATTGGTAGAAATTATTTGTCTACGGGGTTTCTACAAGTATACCCACTCTCGATTTTCTTTTCTCTTCGTCCTACAACCATCCGCATAGCAACGGAAGAGTTCGAGTATGCTAAATTGTTGTTTTTTTTTAAGAATTTATAAATTAGCTTCACTGATACATATGGTAAAACTTCTACAAAAACCTATATTTTTTTATTAGGACGGTAAAATTAATAGTTAAAAACAGTTTTGCTTTTTTGATAAACTTGTTAATTGAATAAAATTTAGGAATAATTTTTTCTCTATAACCAAAACATAATTTATTTTATTGCACATTTATATATAACCAACTGGATTTTGTTTAAGTCTCCCTCGTTTTAAATCCTTAGCCAAATACTATTTTGCATATTCAAAGTTATATAATTGTGTTTTATTTATTCATTTTCTACACCTTCCTTTCTTCGGGCATTTGACTAAGTTTTCTAAACTCTTAACACACTAATTTTTAGAGTTTGAATGGTTTTAAGTACTTTGGATAAATATAGAAATGAAAAAACAGGTTGGCATTTGCATACATTATTTAAAAAAAACTTTATATACCTTGAGAATTATATCTATGCTTTTAACAACTTCCACTGCAACAACCATGGACTATTTATAAAAATTATTTAAAAAGCATCTAAGTTAGTTGGGACAACTGAACATTAATGACAATTTATTTTATTTAGTTTAAAAGTTACATTTATTTTAAAAACTAAAATGGGTTTATCTTTAACTACTTGAAATTTTCTTTTGGTCTTGTGGATAACTTTTGTGACATAATATTTTTGTGTTTTAAAAGTGATATTCATGCTTTTATCTGCAAATATGCAATAATTTTTTGTTAAAAAAAACTTGGTCCATTTTTGTCAAAATTTTTTATAACAATGCTAAAGTTTTTTTGTAGGAATAACCTCAAGATTATTTTATTGCGGAATTTCGAATTTTTTGCTTAAGGAGGACAAAATGTTTCTTTTCTTTAAACGAGTGTGTCCGCCATGTTGCAAAATGTCTTAAGCGAGGAGAAATCTTTGAAGTCCTAGCTTATATAAAAACCTGTTCAAATATATTTAGATTTTGCTACCAACAAAGGCCGGATTACCTAAAAGAAGTACTCTTGAGACAAATTCTGTTTTCGCTCTACACAGCAGTTATGCAGGTAAACAGATTAGCGTTCTCGTAGACATATGCTGATGCTACCACTTTCTTAGTTCTCATTAAGGCCTTAAGTACATCAATTAATAAATATAAATTAACAAAAGAACACCCTTGTGACTTTTACACAGAAAAACGTGCCCCCAATTCCTAATATTAATCAGTTGGTGCCTTGGTGTAATTTCTTGGCATTTACCTGGAATACCGCTTTATATTAAGTCTTATTAGATGAAATTCAAGACTGAGTTGTAAAGCAAAAGTTTGCAATCGGGACGAAGCACAGAGTTTTTACAACTAAGCAAAGACATTTTTTGCATATAATAAGACCTAAATATGAAGCTATAAACCAGGCGAATGCCAAAATATTACACCTCAGGTACCAACTGATTATTATTAAGGATTGGGGGCACGATTTTCTGCTTAAGCCACAAAGGTGTTATTCTGTTCAATTATATTTATAAGGTGATGTATTTAAGGTGTTTTTGAAAACTTAAAAAAAACAGTACCATCAGCAAATGTCTACAAAATGCTGGACTGTTTACCAAAATATCTGATGTATAGGGCGAAAAAAGAATTTGTCTCTGAGATACTACCCTTAGGTACTTCGGCAGTCGTAAGTTGAGGGCAACTTAAGTAGTCCCCCTCTGTGATTGTCATATGGCTATTGAGATTTAATGGAATATTTAGCTTTTGTTTGGTTAAAAAACCTTCAGGCTGTATTTTGCCGAAAACCTGAAAGATTTCAAAAAAACTCACAAAACTTATATTTCTTGCCCACAAAGGGCTTTCTTACAATCTTAAACAATCACTTGGCTTGTCTAATAGTACCATGCACCCAATTTTGTAAAGGAAATGAAGTTTTTGTCATTTAAGCTCTAAACTAGTTTGATTTTAAGCAAACTTTAAAAAAATTTTTGATAGTTTATAACAGGATTATAGGCCTTTAGGAACTAGCCTTCGAAGGATTTCCCCTGGGTTTAATATTTGTCCTTACTCGCGCAACTTTTCATTTTGGAGAGGCATATTAAAGCAGTTAATAAAAATTAATAAAGCATTAATCTTTGCTGCAAGATACCTCTTAAAGTATGCATTTGTTTATTATATTAAAGTCAAGCGATTTTTAATATTTATGTTATTAATAGCCTTTCTTGTATCCAAAAATTGTAATCCTAATTCTCTAAAGTATGTACTAAGATATATCATCGGCATTTTCCGAAGTTTTAAAAGTGTCAGTTTTTTTGAGCAGTATATTCTGATATTTTTTATATTTAAACCAATTTTTCCTTCTGGATATAACAATTTATAGCACTTGGGTGAGGTCCGAAATAGTGATATTTGCAGTCGAGTCGTCTGAAGACGATGCTAGTTATGCCAAAATTGATAATGAGTAAATCTTCACTGCTGCCAGTTGGCCAATAAGTTAACTGATAAGCTGATATAGTGTTAATTTTATTTCAGGCACGCAATTATATGACACTTGATTGCTTAATGTAATTAAACAAGAGCTTCAGTACGTTTTCCTAAAAAGCATTTTAGTCAACAGCAGGTATAAAGCGAAAACCTAAAGATTTAAAAATATTTTCTTTCTAATATTTTGTCATTAAAGATCTAAACGGAGAAGAAGATCATGAGGTTCTAAAAAAACTTTTAAGCAAACATTCATTACTTGGTTATAAATCCGTCTCTTTTTCGCCTCTGGAAATAAAATAATTTATTATTTATTAAGGAATATAAATAGGAACTTTCAATATTCAATTTACAAATAGGGACAATGTTCCGTTTGTAATTTTTTGTCATATTTTCAATAATTTTTCTTCCACAACGACCTTTGCATGAAATAATTGCTAGTTTTGTAATATTTTCAATTATTAAATTGCATAAGTACTAACTTTAATTTAAAATAATAAGGGCCTTGAACCGCCAACATAAAACTTTAAGCAAATTATCTTTTTTAAGTCTCCTTTTTTAAATTCAAAATATCAAATTTAGGTGCTGACAATTTAACACGACCTTACCAACGAGACACATGAACAATGTAAAAAATATTAAATTAAAACCTCAATAAAGAGGAAGCAAAACCAACCAAAACCAGAAAAGGAAACCTTAAAACCATTAACATTAACAATTAAATTCAAAGTAAAACAAATGCATCTTCCAACTAGCAGAGGTATTCGCTTATCTCTGTAACTAGAAACATATTAAAAAATCAAGAAATTTATAGAAACCATTTTTAAGTTCTTAAAAACTTTGAAAACAACGATGGAATGAATATATTTTTAACAATCCCCGTTTAATTTTTTTCTATTGTGCACAAAAAAACTACAAAAAACTTATTATCGCGAATACCCTTATAAAAGCACACAAAACATAAGCAAATATGCTCGAAGCGTTGGCAAGAGGGAAGTCTAGAATTAACTGCATAAATAGAGTAAAATTTGTAGAGGAAACTGTTTAAGTACTCTTTTCTAACGAATAACGAATTTACGCGTATAAAATTAGTGACAGAAGATAAAAACATTTTCTCTAAAACTGAATTGCTTTTTTTTATGTTTTTGTACAATATTTTGCACGTTTTAAATGTTTTATGGTAAAGTACAACTAAATGTAGCAGCTGCACTCTCTCGGCTAATTTATTATCTTAAAAATTAGTTAAAATATATGTTTATCTTAAGCTTAGTACAAAAATAGTAGAATAAAGGGGAAAACCATATTAGTGAACAACAAGAAGTAGTAAAAATAATGGGGTGTTCAATGGCTGATATTGTATTTGAAAACTAAAATTTTTGGATTTTCGTTTTAAAGAAAATCTTAGAACATGTTACAATAAAGGTCTTAAAACGACAAATTTCATAATTTTTATATTCAAAATAACTAAATAATTTTGATATATTTAATGGCCTAAAGTATTTCTTATCGCAATAGCACATAATTCCTACCAAAGGCCATTTTATTTTATAAAAAGTTCTGAATGAATATCAACCAGTAAATTTATATTTCAATCATTTTTGTTCTCTTGGCTCTTTAAGACGTTTTTTAACAAAAAAAGGATTTTTTTATTGTTTAATTTTGTTTAACTGGTAGTTGTCTATTTTGCCTTTGATCAGTCTTACATGTGACCACTCTTCCTAACTTACTCGGCCATATGACGTTAATGAAAGCTTGCAGTTCCCTAAGAGCTACTGATTTGCCATTATACGCCAATAACTCAATATAGCCGCATAAAAAATCCCAGAGGCATTAGTCTAACAAGCAAGGGGAAAAGGGAGCATGACTATTTCGAGAAATTAGGGTAAAACCAACGAAATAGTTTGGCAACCAATAACTGCTTAGCACGCTATATGACAGATAATCCAAAGTTACCTTAAATTTTGATGGTGTTTAACTGATTGCTTACACAAAAATGCAGTTAAGAATATGACATGAAAAAAATTTCGGTTCACAGAAAGTGTTGCGTAGAAAATAGCGACCTAATTGGTGTGAAGAAACAATTCACTCAGATGCCACTTGGTCATGGCAGGCTTATTTAAAGCATTAAAAGAAGCCGCAGCCTGTTTTGAAAACTGAGCTTTATTTAGAAAGCTAAATTTGAGAAAAACCCTTATTGGAGGAAATTATCTGGGCCAAGGGAACAAAAACTTTTTATTGGATGGGTCCAACATTGAGTGAAGCTCATATCTGCGCTTTCGACGGCAAAAATATGGTGAAAAGTGAGAAAAACAAATAAAAGAAATAGTGTTGCTAGGGAAGAATAAAATAGCTGGCCTCAGATTTCATTCTAACTCAAGAATTAAAGTTGTTAAAACATATATGTGAATACAAAAAACATTTTCTGTACTCTAGTTTTACTTAAATGTGTATTAAATAGAAGATATTTACTACCAGCGCTCAGTTTAGAACAAAGAATGCCGATTAGGAGCTGTAGCGGGCTCTTGAAATGCATTCCACTCGCCCAGTTTTGGGGAAAAAATTAGTTTAGATGATTTTTCAATCTTACAACGATAAAACTAAACTAATAAGCCTTAAAACTATAAAAAAAAATTGGAAATTTAAAATTGTTCAAAAAAATACGCCAAAATAAAAATTTAAAGGCAGAAGGATAAAAGGACTATTAAGCACATTTCGCGTGTGCTTGTCTAGAACTCGTGCACTCCTTGTTAAATGGTTAGGGTGTCTCTTCAAAAACCTAAAGGAATTGTATTAGATGGCTAACACGAAACTGCTAGCATTTGTCAAGAGAATTTTAGCAACATCAAAGACCCAGAAAGTCTATCTGCACCCTTGGGGTAGCCAGTTCCACTTAACCTTACCTTACAAAGTTTAAAAATGGAAATTTAAGCCATAAAACGTTTTTAACCGAACGACGGGATTCTCTGTTGGCAAATTTTGTGAAATTTTCGACCGTAAGTTGAAAAAGTTAAGAATTATATTTTGGTACTTTAGGATATTTTTTACAGCCCTAAAGGTTAAAAGAAATTAAAAATTATATATTAGTTCCTTTGCTACTTTAAATTAATAAAAAAAAAGAGAAACATGAAAATTGCATTCGAAGATTCTCAAAAACATTGATACTTTCTTTAAATTTTCACCCCAGGGTATAGAAAATAAACTACATTTTGTTACATTTGCTATTTGTATTAATACTTTTTGTAACTACTAAAATATATATAATTAAAAACTTTTGACCCCGATTAAGACCAAAAGTCAACAGAGTCAACAGAAAGTCAGTTTTTTCATATTTTTGGAGTTTAAGAATTAAAAAAACCAGAACTAAGGTGTATAAAAATATTTTTTTCATATATTGGGTACATATTTAAATGTATAGAAAATCTTAGCACTTAACTTTTACTTTCTTTTATTTAGGAATTTGTTTTTGAAAGGTCGTCCGTCTGTCCGTTAGTCTATTGAAATCAAGTTTCTAAAGCCCCTTGACATTATTCGGACCAGTTTGTAATATAAAAACATTGAGTATACTTGCAGAAACTCTTCTGTGTAAATTTCACAAAATCGCTTGATAACTGAAAAAGATAAAAGCAAGCAACCATGACTACCTCTGTTTATTTCTAAAAAATTTTTACAACAGATTTATGCCCCATCCCCCCTCCTACCCCCGCCACAACAAAGTTGCTATTCAAAGATTAATTTTTTTTTCATTTTTTAAATCGCTCCCTACAAAGGTCAGATGAAAGACCGACCCCAATTAAGTTTTCCCCCCAAATATTTTTGTGGAACATGCTTACTCCCTTTCTCCAGTATATAAGATTCAGGTATATAAGACTCGGCCCTGCCGAAAATAGAGCTTTTACTTTTTTGATCAATTAGCTCTTATAAACAGTTTTGTAAGCACAATATATGTTTTTGCTACCGGAAACAGTCAACGGGTTTTTTGACAACTATGAAGCCTTTGGATAATTATATAAAATACAAAAAGTTTGTTCATTAATTACCAATCTGCTCCTATTTCAATTTTTACTTCAGTTTTTTCTTTGTTTTTTATAAACAAAAAATTACAACAAATTGAAACATTAACATAAAAAGCAAATTCCAATGTCTATTTTTTTTTTTTTTTTTTGAGATTGCATGAAACGACCCATATACATACATATCTTTATATGTTTGTATAAACCAAAAACTTGCATTAACCAAAAATAAAGCAAACACTGTACATAATAGTGTTTATAATGAAAATGTTTTATGCATCATCACAACATTGAAAAAGCAACAAAAACAAAATATAGTTGTGCACAAATAAAGCTGAATTAAATATCTAACATTGGATAAAACAGTTGAAAACTACTTATGTTGCTGCCACTAACTGCACACACGCTTTCACACAAACAAAAATTTTTTTGTTAGATTCAGCAACTAGCTGCTATATTTTGTTAGAAAAACACCTCCTGTCTCCCCAACTAGCAATGCGCACTTAAGGCCAACTAGACAAAAGATAACATTGTTTTAAAAAGAAAACAAAAACTATATAGTGTCACGTTGATAGCATCTATTATCTGTTAAATTGTTTGCCTGAAAATTTAATTGTGTCTGCGATAAAAGCGTCGCGATACGAGCGACAACAACAAAAAAGGCATCTCTGCTTTTGTCATCACCTTTATGTTTTCAAACATAACAAAAACACACAAAACCATAATTTTTACCTTTGCAGCATTGATTGTGATAGCAGCAGCAGCAAATATTGCTGGTTGCTACTGTAATACTATTAGTAACAAATTTATATTCAAACATACACACTACATACGTGTGTATACATGTTTATATGTAGGTTTAATAGAGTAAGCATCTATCTCTTGATACTAAATTGTGTTGAGGCAAACGACTACTACGGCGGCCTTTTGATTCAGCCATACGGACAACAGGTTTTTTAGTCGTTTTTGTATCTTTACGTGGAAAACTTAAAGCGGTGGGTAAAAAGTTGTCTAACTAATAAATTTGTTTGACGCGCAAAAAGCATAAAGTGTAAATAAGTAATATAACAATAAGAAGAAGAGGAAGTTTCTTCCTTTTTTTACTTTTTAATTGGCAAGTTGTTTGGAAAAAATTTTAAATGAATATAAATAATATAATTAAAAACATAATAATAAAATTAAAAAAAAAAACTTTTACTATTTAAAAGTTGCCTTAAATTAAAAATTGTGTAAAAAATCGAAAAATTGGAAAAAAAATAGTAACATACTTTATTTATTTTATTGCTTTAGTTTAAGAACTTATATACGTATTTTCCTTATCTTTGTTTTACCACAACTGATAACACCTGGTAAATATATTAATCATATATTAATTTATCTACGCCAACATCACATCTTATAAAATTTGTGGATATAAAAAATAAACAATAAAATGTAAGTGCTCTACCTATTAATATTTTTAATTTAATAAACACATAATATATTTTAAATTAATAAAATTTAAAATCACTTAATATCAGTGCCAAGAAGCAACAAGCCTGAACAATAATTTTTTAATGTCAAATATCTGACTCACTCCCCAGCTTTTTTATTTGGCATTGTAGATAAAATATATATTTTTTTATAATGCACATTAATTAAAAAAAAAATACTAAGACTATTTACCATAGTTTTTAAATTGCATCGGCCTTATTCAAAAAAACTCTAATATACTTATAAAGAACAAGTGCTCAAAAACTATTACAGCTAAAGTCTTTAAATTTGGTACAGGTCAATTAATTATTGATGGGCATAATTAGGTTAAGCTTAGGAGAAAAGCAGCTAGTGGCCTTCAAAATTTGTATGGATATTCAAAATATAAATATGCATAACTGAGCTGGGGATGGCCGGGGAGAGATTAATGAGCGTGGCAGCTTGCATTCAAAGAAAACAGTTTTTTGCTACGGTCACATATTTTTGTTGGTGTTAGTATGTATTCTTGAGTTTAGCAGGGAAGGAAACTAAGACAGAAATTCAAACCGACACACTTTAGAGTTTTAAATTTTGCGCGGGTTATTTTTTTACCAATAGTTATTATTTTACTTAACAAAAACTTCTTATAAATATGTCAGTCAATATATATTTTAAAAAGTCATATCTGCAGACTATGATTCCATTATTTAACATGAGAAGGTGAAGCTTGAAACAGGTATTCAAAAAATATTTAATTAAATACTTAGTCAGCTAAAATATATATAGGTATAATAACAAGCTGAAGATGCGTTCAGTAAGCTATCCCCTCCCGTTCAATCCTGAACTACTTTATTTTAAAACCAAAAATTTCTTTTTTTATATCTTTGGTATCCTGAACTTTTCTTAAGTAGGGGGTGAAAAACGAAAGTTGTACCTCTCATACAATCCAAAGACAACGAATAGTTTTCTTTATTCGTCTAAAAATTTAATCTTTAAGACTATGATGTAAATTTTTTGCAGGATTTTGTAAAACTGATGTTCCTTTTCTGTCTTCTACTGTAACTATATACTTATAGTTTAAATACAAGAAGTTCTTAATATTATTTGAGATGTCCCCAAAAGAAGTTAAATTTGACACCCATTACCAAAAAAAAATACAATGGCGGCCAATTTCAAATCTGTTTTGGCATTTGTGAACTAAACAGATAATGAATACAAGTTGACAAATGGTACAATCCCCAAGAACGCGGAATAATCGTGTCTATTTTTTAGCGTAACAAATCGTCTGTGGTGTTGGCGCAGCGCGAATTCCTTCGCCAATTCCCCAGTCGTCCGGCACCGCATCGACTGCGCAAACACTGCGCCGTTTGGCCACAAAACTTGAAGAGTATGGGACCACGCGAGACGCTGCCAAGAATAGGAAAAGAGGGAAAACAGTCATGCCGTTTCCCTTTCTCTGTTACATGTAAGTTAAATAGGTGATGTTTACAACCAAAAAACACTACTACCGTTCAAAGAGTACTGATGATGGAATTGTGTAGCTGCTTTCAGAAATGCATTCTACTCGGCTAGTATCGGTAAAAAAAATCTTTTTTTTTTTCAATAAAAAGTTTCTTTCAAAAATATTAATTTCTTCTGATAAAAAGAAATAACGTGAACTTAAGCCAAGCTAGAAAGCGAAAATTTGTATTAAAAACAATGAATTCAACAATAAATAAAAATTATCATTTAAATTTACATCAATTCCAACTGTTTTATTTAAGGGCAGCATTGTCACTTTATTTCAAACGGGTACGTCAACAATGTTGTAAGATGTTTCAAAATGGCGGATTTAAATATGTTTTCCGCTTATTTAAATATTTGTTAACATATTTAAGGATTTCGCATTTAACTAGTGAAGCAAGTGGATGTTGCTAGTTATAATGTACCAAGGAGTACGACGCAGAATTTTATCTATGTTGAAGTCAGAAACCTTTCCCTATAATTGCATACTACGAACCAAATGGATTTCAAATTCGTGCTGTAGAGCAAAAGTTTACCATCGAGAATAGGTACAGAGTTTTTACCAATTAGCTAGCTTGACATCTATGTGGGTCTTCCATATGAGGCAACAATTTGGTAAATGACAAGATATAACGCCTTAAATTGCTAAAGCATGATTTGATTAATAAAATGAATCTTTTTTGGTGCACTTTCGTTTACTTATTTTTTTTTTGTTATAAATTTGACCATCTCCTGATTGTTCATGAGCATCACCAGCAAATGCAGACATATGTGTTTGACTTTGGTTTCCACATCTGCTGCAAAATGCAAGCGCAGTACTGACCCTTGAATACTGACTTGTACCCAATTAGCTGTGGACACCTTTAGTAGTCCCCTTCTTTAATCGTATACTGTCGGTTAATTTTGTACTTTTCTAAAAGGTTATAGAGATTCACAGAAAGGTAAAATTTTTTGTTCGATTAAGAAGCCTTTATCGAATGCTTAAGAGATATCTATGAAAAGAGTAAAATTTTTTCCTCATACGCTTTACTTATAATTGCTTTGCTTTCATTCGAGATCAGAGTCAGCTTCGTTTGAAGCAACTTCTCGAATAATTCTTACATAATTAATAACAGACTTATGAAGCTTTAATAGTGAACCTTTAGTGGATCGTTCCAGGCTTAGAAATCATCTTAACTGATTTCCATACTGGCGGGAAGTATTTAGGCTGTAATGTGGCGTTAAAAAAAATAATATCAAAAAAAATCAAATCAAAAAGAAAAGAAAAAAGAATCATTTTCAAGTCTTGTCAAATCCATGTTAGCTTACAACCGCATGACAACTGCTTAATAAGCTTTTAGAAACAACAGTCATGTTAACCTAAAGTATACACTTAAAAAAATATTGTCAATCAAAGGGTACATTAAGCTATATGCAATTTGTAAAATAAGCGTAATTAAGAAATTAACTCTATGAAATAAGTATTTTATGCAGGTAGATATCTCAGACTATTCAGAACTTAAAATCACTTATTCTTACATTTTATTTATTTTTTTTGTTAAATATATTTTCTTTTTCTAAGCACACCTTTTCTTATGACAAATTTAAATACTCATTAATAAAACTTTGGTGTATTGCCAGTACAAAATATTTCAAATATTGTAAAATCTATTCATTTTGGCTAGATATAGAACGTTCTAGTTTGATAAATCTAAAGCCATGAAATATAGATTTTTATCAAATGAAAGCAAAACGAATTAAAATATTTTTTTTATGCGAAGATATGTAGCAAGAAAAGGTAAAACATAATTTATGAGAAACATTTAAATTTAGATAAATTACAAATAATGTTTCAAAATATCTCTTTCTATTTCTATAGAAAAATGTTTAATAATTTTAGTATTTTTGTTATGTTTTTATAACACAACAAACGAAAGAACTATGTTTGTATGTGACCATTACAATATGAATGCTTATGAGCATAAAAATTTCATAAGAATATTAAGTTTAGGAAATTTCGATAAATAAATTAAGTGCAACGGGTCATTAAAATAAGTATTAGTTTGTGAAATAAATAAATTTATTTGTTTTTCACAACTAAGTATGTAAAGAATTATAATAAGAAAAAGAAACACAAAAATTAATACGAAAATGTTTTTTTATTTCTTCAGCTAAATTTAAAAAATTTACACCTAATCAATCATTAGATTAGTTTCGTACTTAAAAGTCCAACAATCAAGGGAACACGTGTTTGGTGATAGTCATAAATATGAAAATCAAAAACACGAAAATCGCATGTAACTTTGGGAATTTTAAAACTTTTCGTGCTGCTCAAAAGATTTACCACAAGTATGCCGGATTCAGATAAAGCTTATTATTAATCCAGTGGTAAACAATATGTCTCTTTTTCAAGGCCAGTGTCAAACCTCGAAAAAACTTATATCTACTTTAATTCTGCACAATTTTTATCTATACCACAGAATCTGCACTGTTTTTTTTTCAGCCTTCGTTACCAGTTAACCAGCCCACTGGTAATCTAGGATCATGTCTGGCCTTAGATCTGCTATGGGACAGATTAATAAATTGCATATCAATAAATTTCAAAGCTCAAAGCTCTTTCCTGATGTTGAATATCAGTGTTTTCTCTAGGCTCTTTACCACCTTTCCCGAAGCACTAAATATCTATTGCATATTGAGATAGCGTAAAATTTTACCTGGACAGTAGTAAAAAAGCTTCTATTAAAAAAGGGATATTATATCCGTCAAGGTTATTTAAAAACCAACTAGAAAACATTTTCAGAAGTTTTGTTAATCTTAATGCAAGTGTAATCCCCCTTCGCCCTGTAATAATTTTGAACAGTTGATCTGACAAGAACATCAAAATTATTTTTTTTAACAGTTCTTATATATTATTTTTTGAAACTTTAAATTTTATTTCTCAAAGCAAATTTTGTGGAGATACAATAAACTAACATCTGTATTAAAACTTAACAGGACTCTTAGAGGACATTACAATTCTTGTTTTTATTTTATCAAGCAAATCCTTGAAAAAAATATTTAATTCTAATTGTAAGGAATACAGTAGACATATATGTAAGTATTATTTTATATTTAAAGAAAATCTAACCAATTGTAAGTAATTATTTTTTTTTTCTTTTTTTCAGGTAAGTTTAACGATATTTTATAAATTATGAAGGTACTTAGCTTTTAAAGTCAAAAACAAAATATTCTTTATCTTAAAGCTACTCAAACTAATTTCAATGAATCTGGAAACAAACACATGTCTATAAGCCATACGAAACCCCTTTAGGATAGGTAAGGTTGGATTGAAAGAAAGAGACCTTAAAGGCTTAAAAGCCTCAAGTCCTGCAAGACATACACCTAAGCCAGTGATCGGCTTTTTGTACACTCCCAGCAGGGAAAAGGAATCTCAGTGGATAAGTTCACAGAAATTTGCTGATGCGGACAATTTTCCTTACCACCTTCCTAAGTAAGCCATATCTGGCAAAACATCAGACATAAAGTCTTGGAATGTAGTTAGTGCCAAAGCAGGGAAGTGACGCAGGGTTTTTTTAATCGTTTCAATTCATGTCCTGCACATGCTGTCCTCTGCCAGTCCTATCCGGAGGGGGTGTGCCAACGGCACACTTATCAACTTGCCTAGTTCAGGCTTCCCAATTCTCATAATGCCCGTAGTTCTGACCCCAGAGGATTTTCGTCAATCTTCCAAGTGTCTGGTTTTTCTGTTGCATCTTGTGGGCATACCCAGCATTTTCACAATCAGCCTTCTAGGTTTAACACAGCCATTCCTAATGTTAAGGGCGTCCTAAGCCCTTTTTCAACTGTTCTTTACCCTTAAGGTATATAACCACCTTGTCCTTGTAGAAACCTTCCATCAGTTAATATGTCTAGTAGTCTAGACTGTGTATTGTAGTAACTCATAAAATGGGCGAAATAATGTCACCTTATAGGGTTTTACGTTCCACAACATCTTGAATGGTAACACCATACACACCGTCTATTATTGTCTTGTTTTCTGTTCCCTTGAGAAAGAGAAACATTTTATCGCCTCCATAACCCTTCAATTCTTAATAATACGACCACTGTGACGTTATTCTCCACCCTGTCGCCTTTTCTCCTAGGGACCGGCCCTATTGGTGAAAAAGTGGGTCTTCATTGACAACCGCAGGGTTTCTTTAATAATTTCCATCCTCTTCCCCTTATTATCCATTAGGGTTTCGGTTAGGATATGGGTTTTAAATTAATTTCTTTGTTGCGCTGCATTTCTTAACGCTTATAATCATATTGCATTCTCTAAATCTCTAACGATAACCGCCCCAATATAATGCACTGTTAAAAAGTCAACGGCCATCCTTCCCCTGTTATCCTTGGTTTATACAAAGGCACTCATGTGATGGTTGCCCGAGTCGAATTCTGACTAAGTTTCCAAGTTAACGCAGTCAATCTTGCGACGATGGCAGCGCAATTCGGAACCTGATGTATTCCTTCAGAACCATTTTTTCTTGGATTTCCTCAGTTAAATTTTCTGAACATATCGTTATATCCAATCCCTCTTCCCAAACTTTGTGAAACCCCTTTAAATAAAAAAAAGTTTTTTAATATTTAAGAAAATCGATAAACATAAGACATAATGGTTTTTTAATATAAAATACAATAACATAACATTATATTACGTTAGATTACGTACTATTAATGCGTATTACATTTCGTATTTGATTATTTTTTAAATCTTTAAATAAATGCTTTAACGCATGTACTTACGTTCTAATGGGATTAAAATTACACTTAAAAGAGAAAATGAAAAAAAAAATCAGAAAAAATTTCCCATTATGAAAATTTTCTTAATATGTATATGTATGTGTATGCCGTCTTGTCACTGACATTTAAAATGTCATATGATAACTTTTTTAACACTTTTTGTTCAGTTTGTCATTGTAACAATTGCAGAAAATGTGTGTTATCAATGCGTAATATCTAGTCTATTTAAATCCAGTCAAAATATGCTAAAACAAAAAGGAATAACAATTTTATTTAGTCATCATCGACAAACATGAAGTGGGAAATTTTAAAATAAAATTGAAGGGTTCTAGAATAATGGGTAATAATGTTGATACTAAAAAAAGGTACGCGCACCCATTACATACTTCAATTACCATTAAATCTCTTTTTAAAATACTGTTACAAAATACTTGATATAATCTTCGTTCTCAATGTTTAACTTTAAAGACTGTGAACACTTTGCACACATGAATGTCAAGTAAAATGGAAAATCTTTTACTGTGAAAAAATAAAAGTTAATCTGGGATTTTATTTGAAATCAAAACACTGCAAAAATACATCGCTTGAATTGTTTTGTTGAATTTATGTTTATGTTTACATAAATGTTTTCCGGATATAGGACTGGAAGTAGAAAAATTTATTTGTTTATTATGGATTCAAATGCATATCACGTTTTTAAAATGCGCGACAAAAACGTTATCAAATTTTGTTTGATTTGAAAAATATGTCTTATATTTATATTTAGACATTCTAAGTTATTTACTTATATTACAGTTGTACGTTTATTTTTTTTTTTTTTTAAGTTGGTAGGCCGTTTAATCAATATTTTAAGAACGGCAACTTCTTATTCAAAGTTTTAAGCTGGTGGTGTGTAAGACTTTTTATAGCAAAGAATGTAAAAACGCAACAAAAATACTTGTAACGAATCTTTGTACAGAAATTCTTAGGAATTTTTTTCCATTTACCTTAATGCAAGGACTGGTGGCAGGAATAGAACTCGATCCACATTTAGCGGAAATTTAAGAATTGTATAGGCGATTCATAATTTTCTTCTAAACTTTTTATCAGGACCTAAATATACCTTAACGAGGTTGGTACAATTTTCCAATGTTAATATAATTTTCTAGCAACATAAAATATTTTGACCTTACTTTTTTTTAACCACATTCCGACAAAGCAAAGGATCAAGGACTTTCTTTTTTTTGCTCAAAATACTGGAAAAATTTAATGACTTTCATATACGACAACGATCGAGAGTTACTTTATATATTTATTGCAGGCAGCTTGCCTTTTTTAAAGTCAATTTAAGAAAACAGGCTCTTATGGGATAGTGGGGTTAACAAATAGATTGCTTAAATTTCAAAACTTTACAAATGTGGTCTACGTACGAATAAAAGAAAGCTTCAATTACCTCGGAACATACCTTTTCAGCATGTTATTTCAAATCTGTGTGCTGAATATTATATCAGCAACTAAATAGTATCAATGTTGAAGTCGAAAGTAGTTACCGAAAGTCTTAAAAACAGCATTATGTCAAAATTATTGGACCAAAACAAACCTCAGGGTAGATCTCTATTACCGTTACTTTAACTTATGGGACTTAGCTGCATCCTAATGAAATTTCACAACAAAAGAATAAGTATGTAGGTATGGAAACGATGTTTTGATACCACTTGGTATTAAGGTGGTTTCCAAGGTGATGGCAACATGTCAAATAGTGCACTAAATCAAAGGGCTTTGAGGCGTTGAGTGTATAAAACATAGGGTTTTGGAAGAATCTCGGGCACACTTTTCTCGGTCGAGGGCCAGGGACATGACTATATTACGCACAACACAGATCTTGATAATGAGGATAAAGCTATTATATCCTTCAGGACAAAATTTGTATTGCGGTTACTTCGCGGTAAACTATAAAGCTACATATTGCACAGACAATTCAAATATACATTGTAGTGTAGGATCTGGCCTCTAGATAGGAACCTAAGATTACTTCCTCATATCTTTTGATGATTTCTGTCTCTTTTTTTGGCGAAAACATTTGCTTTTTGTGTGTCCTTTAGTTTACTTAGGACACTATGCAATCAGTTGTCAGGCGGCATTTATGCCACTCAGTTTATACCACGACTTCAGCAATGATCGGTGAAGAAAAGGACGAACTGTCAGGGCTATTGTTGTATATATTTTTAATAGGGAGTCAGTTTAAATTTTGCTAGGGACTATTAAAAGTTAACTTTTTAGACTTTCTTGAAGTATTTTAAAGTAGGTGGTTAAATCTGGATGCTTCTTGACTCTGCAGGCTGATATTGCTCGTAGTTATGAGAATAGGAAGAAGGAAATGGGGTCTTTACTTCTCTGCAAATGTCCTGCCCGAGCAGTCAGAAGAATTAGATTTTTGGCAAGTTACCCTAGTGGTTGATTAATCAGCTGAAATATCTCTTGAAAACCGGCTGGATTTAGTACTGCTTGGCTTCATTTAAAAGCAGGTTCTTGTAGTACGATACACCTGACAAAATAAGTCACCCTTAAACAAGGATATCCTTGACCATATTTGACAGCTTTTTAGCAAGGCAAGCTACTGTGTTAACAATTTTTAATCACTTGTTAAAGCCTAGAAAGCCAAACACTGATTAGAGCAAGCTGGAAAAAACCTACAATTTTTAAAAGGCTGATTAAAATTTATTCGATAAGTGTTTAAGTAAGAATTCTTTTGATGACGGGTCATTACTAGAATAAGATGAGACAAATATTCTGGCTGTGCTTTAAGCATATAAGAATAATTTGTTAATCAGGCAGCCAGAGATCTTTTTAAAATACAAAATCTAAGCGAGAAAAACAGGAAAAAATGACCCTTAAAACACTGTGATTTAAATGAAAGTAACACAAATAACACTCTAAAACAAAAAAACTCTAACCTCAAAAGACAGTCAGTGTACTAATCAGATATCTACAAACGCACTAGGCGAACGTATGGCATGCAAATGTATTATTTAAAATGCTTTAACTTAAAAGAACGTTTTCAATTTTAAACATTCAGGCCTAAAAATAGCTACATGTTCAATGTTCAGAAACAAACTTCTTCCTTCATCATTTTAACAACTACTTACCAAGCTAACCTCGTTTTATTGGTCCAAAAAAATCAGGTTATAAAATCATTTTATTAGCGTTAAAATTTTATTATGTGTTTAAACCAGTGCGTGTATTTACATACTTTTTAAACATATAAGTGAATCAAATATAAAACTCGTATTTATGCAAAAGAATAGAAACGAAATTAAAGGAAAAAATGTCTTTAAATCGATGAATAAAATGTATAAACTTTCGTTTGAATATGTCACATAATCATGCCCGTTTTAACATGCTTTAAAATCGTCGGTTAGCATCAAAAATAGCTTACTCGGCAGCATGCAATTCAAAACACGTACACATACACATACATACATCTATACAGCTCGCACCAAGAATAATAAAAGGAAGATTACGACACGCGCATGATGTCCCGTTAGATAACGTAAACGATTCACTTAAATGGTTGCAAGATCAGTTTTGTATTTTTTGGTAAACCGCAATCTTTTGCAAAAAGCTTATGTTTTTCGTGATAGCAAGCAACTTTGCAATCAAAAGTTTGGCATGAAAAAAAACATGAACATAAAAAAAAAAGCACAAAATTGTTAAACACAAGCGCATAAACTTTTAAGCTCAAAATTGTAAGTCCACGGGAAAACAGGGACTAAATCGTCGAATTCGATTCAAATCGAAATTTCAAAATTCTTATTAGAATTCTTATACTAAAAGAACAACAGATCAATTGAAATTTCGATTTGAAACGAATGCGTCGATTTGGCCCCAGTATGCGTTAGCCTTAAATAATTAGTCAATTAGAAAGTATCTTGCGTGAAGAAAACGATTTTACATGCGCAAGAAGTTTTAAACATTTGCTATTCTTGGTGTAATCTTTAATTTTATCATTCTTGACTCGTACTGAACACCCTATTAAATAATCCTAACATGGTACTTTGATCTAATTTTTTCCCCTAAGGAAACCGGCTTCAATTTGAAAGCTCTTACCAACACCTTTCCTTTTTTAAATTAAGACTTAAAAAAATAAAGGAAATCTTTATATGTTTTTAGTGTTTATTTACCACGTGCATATGTACATATAGATTCTCGTTACGATTTTTTTTTTCTTGCAGTAGGAGAAAAATTTTATGTTTTATCAACACGTTTTCAGTTTTTTAAAAATCACGTGTTATTTGATTGTTGTCAGGCATTTTTACCAACTCAGCTTGAGATTCTATTAGAGATTTGTACTCATTTTCATATTTTACCTAAGTCCCCTGCTAGAACTATATGATTTTGTTGCAATTTTTATTGTGAGATGAATAAAATTTTTGCTTTTTAAATTCTTATCATTTTCTGTCATTATTTTTATTAGATACTAAGAAAAGATTTTCTGTTGATTCAAAAATATTTTTCTTATACTTCGTTTTTGGGGTTTTTTGCCTCGTTATAGAGTAAAGTTTTTTATCGACTTTTAAGATCTAACTAAGGTGTTTTTTGTTAAAAAACCCTTAACTATAGGTACGTATTTTTGTGTTGAGGAACGAAAAAAACATACAGTTTGCTTTGTTCTTACTTTTCTTTTGGCTTAGATTCTTTAACAAGAAAAGCATGAATATTATATTTCTTAGCATGGAGCTCCTTAATAATATTTTAAGCAGGCACTTGAACGGCCTAAGATCCTAGGCTCTGCATGAGGCCTAATATCTTACACAGCGATGAATTCCAAATGCCCGCTGGTGTAGCTTAACTAGCACCCAGAAAACGCAGTCTCCTGCCGCATAGTGCCGGATATTCGCAGAATACATGCTCCGAGGTTTCATCATCCATAAAGCAAAATCGACAGGTCGATGTGTCAGCCCTGCCGATATTATGCAGGTGGTATCTGTAATTACAGAAACAGAAGTCTCCTATATTTGCCTTAAGATAGAGTCAAGAATTTTTTGGCATGTCGCTATTCTTGGGCCTCACTCCGGTGGACAGTAAATACAGTGCTTCTAAGAGTATCCAACTTTCTACGAGATTTGCCGCAATAAACGCCGCAACTCGGCTCCGGGTCAACAAGAGTGCGGTTTGCCCTGCAGTTGGCAAGATGGTCGGTACGTTCGTTGCCCACATGACCCTCTTAAGCCTTCAGAATATCCAAATATGCCTTCACCAGGGCGGATCCAATATCATTAATCATAAGGGCCCTTAGGATCACCTGGCTGTCCAAAAGAATTTGTACTTGAGTCCCCCTACATTTCTTCTAAATATAAGGCACATACGCACATAGCGTAAGTCTTAGCCTAAAACTTCGACGAATATCTATGCATTGCTAGTACCCCTTAAAAACCGGGCCTAAAAATTCAGCACCAGAGTCTTTGCTTAGATGTTTTAGCCCATCGGTTTGCTTGACCTGAGATCCCTCCTCAGGTTCTAAGAGGGCAACAGGAGAAGTATTCTTTAAAATCTTAAATAATTGAAAAAGATAGGTGATTCTAGAAAGCCAGAAGCTGAGCTTTTATTATGCTTCAATCTGTGTAAATAAGACAGCTTTTATAAAAACGCCTAGAAAATGTTTAAGGGCGTTAGTTTTAAGGACGCACATGATTTAACTAGCCAAATTTATAAAAAATTAAGTAAGGGAATTTATTTTCATGATTCTTGCCAAAATATTTGAAGAACAAATTTTTTTTTCCTAAAACTAAACCTTTTCTCATCAACCACAAAAAATGTTCACTCATGCCCCCTTTGACAAAACAACTAAATTTGTACATATAAGACGAAAACATATAGCGCTATGTCAAATATAATACAAAAACTATCAAAGACAAAGAACATATTTAATAACCAACTCCTTAACTTAAATTTGTTCGTTTATTATTTACAAAATATTGAGTTCCTTGTTTTATTATTCTCTAATTAAATAGTGTTTGCATGACAAAAGTATTGAAGAGCTATTGACTATTTTAATTATTCTTTCGATTGGTTATCCTTTATTCCTCGATTGTATTATAATTTTATCAGATTCAATAACGCGTAAAATAATATTTACACAACAATTTTGCATTATAATTGGATACAACAAAGTTAAGTAACAATTATTTATATTTGCATTACACAAAAGCAAAGGAAGAAAGAAACAAAAAAAACACGTCATAAGCAACAGTAGAAATTATTTGACAATAGCAAGGAATCGAGTAGTCAAAGTGGGAAAAACCCATTAAGTGTGGGGCAAATACAAGTTAAATAAATAAAATATTTATTTAACAAAAAAAAAAAAACTTAAAAATTTTTTAAATTTGTTCTTAAGCTTTTCTTCAGTTACAAAATAAGTGAAACAAAATACTTTCAGCGTCGCATGCCAAGCGATGGTATTAAAGATAAAATACACAGGGGATTCACAAGGTGTTATATTACGTCCTATTGTTTTTGTGTTATAAAATTTCACAATGGTTTAAAACCTTCACCAACTATTGAACACTTGGCGCAGTGGTATGTGCAATTGTTATGACAATTTAATAAGCAGACCATCATTCGACGTTATATTTTTTTAGAACTTGTTTTGTATGAAAAACAACAACAACGATTTTAAACCATTATGAAATTTTGCAAACTTATGACAATTGGATATAACAAAATACCTTGTGAATCCTCTAACTTAGATTTAAGACTACCATTACTGTTTATAAGAAACCGATATCAATTTGTAAAAGCAAAGTCATCAGATATGAAACAATTAACTTGTTACAAATTTTTTAGTAGCATTTAAAAAGTAAACTTCTTAGTGTAATACAGGCAGTTTTCAAAAGCTTATAAAGTTCTTTTAAGTTACTCTAGTAGTAATTAAAAAGTTTATGAATTTTTGGTACCGTAAAAATAGAGATCTGAAATTCTTTCTAAGCGCTTCATAAAGAAATTCATGTTTGGTTTGAATATTTCTTTGAGGTAAAGAAATAATTTTTTCCATAATCCAAAGCGTAAAACAAGTATTAAAATTGTAGTCGGGAAAGCTCGACCATATAATACCCTACACCACATTTGTGTGGGAAGTTTTGGAAAAAATAAACTAATAATATTTGTATTGGGCGTTTTTGCCAGTGGCAAAACTCTGTCAAAATAAAGAAAGATTCCAGTCAGTTACAAACAAAAATGCTTTTTCCTGAAGGACATTTTTATAGCCCATAAAAAATGGACCGATCATATGTTTGCTTAGTATAATAGTTGAAGACATAAAGATAAACACATGTGCAAAATTTTGTGAAGATGAAATAATACTCGAGTCAGCTATAGCCTAAAACGCATATTCCGGGAGGGCATCATCACCAAAATCAGTAGGCTCTTTGGCATTTTCGTCAAAATATCTTTAAAATTGCAACCTGCAGCTTGCTTAAAAGAACTCATGGGTACTCAGCCAGACAGATGGACAGGCAGAAATGCTTAAATCGATTTAAGAATCTGTCGGTATACTTGAAAGTTGGTCTCAGACATTAAATACTTTTGGTCGTATAAAACATCTGCACAATCCCATAATACAGCGGTATGGTATGGGTTAAGGATATAATTTAAATATCATTTTTTTAGTAAAAAAAAAAGATAATAACAATTCTTTGTATAACTGTCTGCCTATTTGTATGTCTGTCTGTCTGTAGTCATTTCATTTCATCAGGTATTTATTTGTTTATGTCTATCTAAAATTATCATGATAATTAGTCTATTATTGATCCTATCTCGCATGTTAGAGACTTAAACTTCATGAACTACCACGCGCATGTTGGCATCAGCACCCTTTGTTCCAGTCATTTCAAAATTTTTTAAAGATGTTAGTTTTTGGCATAAAAAAAGTTTGGATATATGGTACAATGGGGTTCTAATTGCAAAAATGTGAAATGCAATTGGACTTATATGTTTATCTTAATTCGTTTAAAAGTTACAATATGGGCCTGGGCACTATCTAAATAAAGTTTTTCCCCGTTTTACCCCCTAGGATCTGAAGTTTTAAAAAAGCGATTAAAATGAACCTGTTATTCTTTCGAGCCAAAGATGGTGCTTTTTAAATTTTGTTTCTATGGTGCTTAGCTTAGGAGATACAAACATACAATTTTCCATGTTTTTTGCTGGTTTTACGTTAATGTTAATTCTTTAAACAGGGTACCCGCCGGCAATGTGTGTTACTTTGCTTAGCCACCATTCTGGCATGTAGAGACGTGGGAAATTTATTATGGAAAAATATTCCGTGATCCAACGTGTTTTAATCGTTGAAACATTTTATCAAAATCAATCATCGGTTTGTATGAAAAAATCATAATGAGTGCCGAGGCACATTTTCTTTTGAATGCACATGTCAATCAACAGAATATTTGGCTCTGGGCAATGGAAACCCCTCAATTTATTCACTAATCACATGTGCGTTCATTAGAAGTTACGGTCTGGTGTGCAATTTGGTCAGGAGGAATCGGACCTTACCTTTTTGAAACTGAAAAAGGCGTAACGGTAGCTGTCAATGGGAAGCGATATCGTAATGTGATTGAAAACTTTTTAATGCCTCAACTGCATGTTTTAGGACTATTTTACATGTGGCATCAACAAGACGGTGCCACATCGCATACAGCCAAGGTCACAATGGAATTACTGCGAGACCTCTTCCCACAACAAATTATTTCAAGAAATGATGGCGTCGACTGGCCTCCACGGTTGCCTTATTTGACTGCTCTGCACTTCTTTTTGTGTGAGAATGGACTAAAAAATGCGCTCAAAAAAGCTCGCATTTGTAAGGCTAACAAAGGCGGACATTTATCTGAATTTATATTTAACACATAATTGCCGATATTAAATGAAACATTTTAAAAAAATAAGTAGTATACCTTTCCGAGGAGAGCCTGTGTATGTGGATATAATAAAAGGAAATGTTTTGCGAAAATAAACATTCAATGCACTCAGTGATATCTGGTTCTACTGAAGGCCTTTTACCTAACTCCCTTAATATCATGTAATGTATGTGTGCTTACGAATAAATTGTACTAATAGTTGGTATATATTTCCTTTATTTTTCCTTAAATCATAAATATCTTTTCTTAATAAGAATAAATAAAATATAAACTTCTGACCTCAATGAAAATGTAATGAGATAAATACATATTTTACCATAATGACTTTTTGTAACTAAAGATAAATGCTTTTCATTGCAAAATATAAAATATATTTTTCTTATATAAAAGTCCATAATAGAAAATTTGTTTTTGTTAAGGTTAAGAAACGTGCTGGATATTTTTTTCAATTTTATTCCAAATTGCATTATGTTAAAAATAAGTAATACGAAAAGAAACACGATGCTAGTAAATTTATATTCAACAATCATTAAGTAAAATTTAATGGCGATGGAATGGCGTTTTATGAAAAAATATGATAATATTACTTATTGTTTAACTTTATTAAACGACAAAATGTTAAACTTTATTTAAATTCATACTTTTTAAGAGATGTGTAATATAATGTTAATCAAAAATATAATCCCTTTTGTATATTATAAAACCAAGGTGTAAGTTTGTTTGTTTGTTTGTTTGTTTGTCACGCAATCACGCCTAAACGGCTAAACCAATTTTCATGAAATTTGGAATGTAAATACCTTAAAGCGTTGGGTGTGCTATAGGCTATACGTTTTTGGAAAAAGGGGAGTTGCCACGCTCACAGCACTTAAAATCTAACTGTACTTCTACTGCAAAAAAAAAATAACTTTTAATACTGGTGCATATGTTGCACCGATTTTTTCAAAATTTTCTACATTTATAAGGCCTCTAACGGAAAAAAATTTTAAGGCAAAAAAGGAGGTGGGACTACACCCCCTAAAACAAAAATTATATGATAGGCACTTATTCCAGACCGATATAGTTCGCATATAAACGACTTCTTAAGTTAAGATTTTGGAGGTAAAAAAGTAGGCGATGCACGCCCACAAAAATTTTACTTTTTTTGCTGGTACTTTTATTGCACCGATTTATTTTTAAACTTGGCACACCTATAGGAGGCCTTTAATTCTGAAATTCTATAGGACATAAGCTAGGGGTTGTTGCGCCCACAAAAATTTTAATCTCCATGCTGGTTCTTCTATTGTTGCAATAACTTTTATTTTCGGTACAATAATTAGTGGCACAAAGATGGACCAACGTGCAAAGATAGTGTGAAGATAGAGCAATATTTAAGCCAGTTATAGCCTAAAACGCTTTAGCCGGAAGGACATTTGTATGGGAGCTAGGTCAAAAAATTGACCGATCATCACCACAAACAACAAATTTCATCGAAATATCTGCAAAAATGCGGTCTCTACTCTGTTTAAAAGAATACATTAATTCCAAGCCGGACTGACGGACCGACATGTTTAAATCGACTCAGGAAGTGATTCTGCGTTTATCGGTATAATTAGAGGTAGGTCTGAGACCTTTACTTTTGTAAGGTATAAATAATCAAATTTGGGTATAACAATATAAGAGAACTTTAAGCTTCTTTTGAAAAACACTTAAAATGTAATTATACTATAAATTAAGAACGATTGATATATACAGGGTGTCCGCCGGCAAGTTATACTAATTTATTTTACTCCCATTTTGGTAAAAGTTAGTCTTGACAGTTCGTATTTTGCAGTCGTGAAGTAGAGACATGGCAAATTTATTATGAAGAAATTACACCCAACGTGCTTTAATCAATAAAACATGACAACCCTGATTTTCATGAAAAAATCATAATGAGTTCCGAGGCACATTTTCATTTGAGTGGATATGTCAATAACCAGAGTAGTCGGTTCTAGGTAATAGAAACCCCTTAAATTATCCATCAGTCACTTTTGCATCCATTAAAAATGGTAGCCTGGTGTGTAATTTGGTCAGGAGGAATCATTGGAGCTAACTTTTAAAAAACTGATAACGGCGTAATGGAAAGCGATATCCTGATGTGATTGAAAACTTTTTAATACAACAACTGCATGCTTTGGGCCTGACTAACATGTGGTATCAACCAGAAGGTGCTACATCGCGTACAGCTAGAATTATAATGGAACTTCTCCGAGATCTCTTTCCACAATAAGTTATTTCAAGAAATGGTGATGATGATTGGCCTAATTGGACTGCTCCGGGATATCTGAGCAGCAAGAATTATGCATATAAACCACCTTTCCGTCGGACACCCTCTGTATGGCTGGTTTGCACTTGGCAGAATCTCTGTACTTTACCTTGATTGTAAACTCTTCTCTACAAATTGATTTTGAAACCAATTGGATGTTGACTTATGTGGCACTCTTTTTGCCTCCAGCATAGAAAAAGTTAAACGCCATCAAAACTAATCCTTAGAATATAAAGAGCAACATCCAAAAGGATCTACAAAATCCACTAGTAAAATGAGAAATTCTGAGCTATGTGGACAAGTATTTTAGTAAGGTGAAAACGCATCCAAATCCACTCGCTCAAAATAACTTGCAATATAGAGGACACTTCCGCCTGAAAGTAAGGTATACATTTGCGCCTAGATAAAACCATTTAGATTAATTAACTGTCCTTTGATAATCTAAATTTGAGTCTGAGAATGGCCAAACTAGTATTATACAGTTAATAAAATTTAAATATTTATTGTTAGTGTGCATAACCAGGGATTCAATAAAAATAAAAAAATTTGGTATCGATTATTTGACTTAAAAAATAACGATTTTATAAAACTGTTTTGAAAAGCACCATTTTTTTATAATAAATCCCAAAAAAAAATATTGTTGACCAATTTTTTTCACCTTTTAAATTAAAAATCTTGCATATATAGACAAAATTAATTTACTTAAATCACTATAGTAGTTTAAGAAAAACTAAATAAAAATATAATAGTTAGTTTTTAACTTAATATAAATCTTTTTAATTTTATTCTTCAATAGCTCAAAGTTATTCATCAATTAGCGAGCCAAAAATTTTTGAAACACCAAATACTTTTTCTCCCCTTTATCATATTATGCAATATCAATTATTACTTTTTTTCCAAAGCCTAATGAGCGCTTCAAATTTCTGGAACAAGTCTTTGTCGCTTTTATGTTAATGAAAAAGGTAAATCTTTAGAGGGGAAAATTGCACCTCCTATGTAGTATAATCCCGTGTAACAAAATTTTTTGCCTTGTATTATTAATTAGAAGTAATGCAAAAGGAAAAAAAATTAATTAAAATTTCTAGTTTTTCTATGTCTTTGTGATGCGATAAAGGAAAAAACTGTTAACATGAAATTAAACGTGACAATGTATTTTTTATTTACAATATTACTTTGATAGTAGCAGCAGTTTTGGACACAGTGGTCAAAAAAAACGTCAGTGTTCAAACAAATTGGGCTGATTTCATTTATTAGTAAATTTTTTATAACTAAAAATTATTTCATGTTGAAAGAAGATAATAATTACAATGATTTAAAAGATAAAAATTTATCAAAGAAATAATTAATTAAAACAATTTTGACAAAATAAAAATCAACAGCGATTTAAAGATCTCCTCTGTAAGATACGAACATATATCTTTTTTAATTTAATAATATAAATAAAAAATCTTATAGATCTAACTAAATATTGTAGTTTTTTTTAAAACAATTTTATATTGTAAAAAATTATATAAATTTACAAACGTATGCTATAGATTTACTATAAGCCTTGGACAAATTTTTTTCCACTTTTGTTAACAAAGCTGATTTTGTATTTTTTATATTTTTTTATTTTGTTTTTTTAATATAACAGAAAAAAACTTACTTTACAAAAGTGTTAAATCGTGAAAATGTCAATGCTTGTATTTAAACGTACATACTAGACGTCTGCGTGACTACATTCAAAAGCCGTTTAAATACATTCGTTTGTTTTTCAATCACATAGTGTTTCTTATTCAATGTTAAACAAACTAAATGAATGAACCCACAAGAGAAAGCAAATAAAAAACAACGCCAACCGAAAACAAAATATTACCCATACATTCATATAAATAAATACTGAAAAGAATGTGTAAATATTGTTGTATGATTGGTGTAAAAAATTAATATTGCGCGCATTTATTTGTGTTTGCAAATTTGTCGTTATTGTTGTTGTTAAAACATTTATTAATTCGAAAAAACACCTGAATGTTTTTATAAAAAGTCTAACTGTAATGAGGCTTTGCTATGTTTTTGTATTTTCAAGTGAGTTTTATACACATTCAAAACGAAAACTGTAAAATGAATGTGTTCTTCTTGTATCATTGAGTGAAACACACAATACATTCTTTCTTGTGTCGTTACTGGTTTAACTTTATTTATCTCCCGTAGAATGAAAAATGTTTGAATGAATATTTTTGTTGTTGTTTTGTATAGGCAATCAAATGAATATATTCATGCAGATGTCTAGTACATACACACATATACATACGTATATAAACCTACATGTGCAATGACTATAGTTTGTACAAGGATATACTAAATCTGTATTTTATTTTGATAAAAATAAACAAAAAAGACTAAATCTTCAACACAAAAAAATTTTCAGCGATTTTTAAACAAATCAGCACTACATGGATCAGTGCCAAAAACCATGATTCAATACAAACAAAATGAATTAAAAAAACGAAACAAAAAAAATGCAAATAAAAACAGATACAATATTGTCACGCCAGCACAAAATCTAAACAATATGGGTTTTATTTTTAAGTTTTAAAAGTTTAAAAATGATTACTTTTTTTCGATACCATTCAAATAAAGACAAAAAACTTCTGCATTAGTTGTAACATGCTCAGCAGAAGTAAAACTGAAAAGATTTTATTCATGCATTTATATTTTTGAGGCATGAAAAGCCCTTAACTGTGTTTAAAATAACAAAAATGTAAGCCTGTTCTTATAAAGCAAAAACAAAATTAAATACAAAAATGTTTTTCTGCTTTAAACACAGTTTTTAAAAGTGAGTTCGTTTATCTGCTTTACGAGCAGCTAGTCAAAAACAGTGAAATAAATACTAGATATTGCATTCCTTTCAGTTACCGTTTGTCTTTAAGGTTTACATTGCGTATACTTTATGTTTTATAGCCCTTTTCGCATAAGTTTAAATGAAAAAATAATTTTTTAAAATAGCAAACGACAGTTTTATAATTGTAATGATAGTGATTGAATTTAAACAATTTCTCTTATTTCTCATGCCATGGCTTCATAGATAAAATCAACATCAACATCTTCAGCCTTCTAGAGGCATATGACGTTGCAGTTTATTACGTTTAATTTGATAAAAAGCAAAAATACCATAATTGTCTAGAGTTCATTGGGATAGTAATACTTTTACTACAAAAAAATTATTTTATTGCAAAAAAAGACAAATATTTATTAAAGAAGCCCGCAAAAAATCACTTGGTTATCGTTTTAGTAATAGGGGACTTAAGTTCTAAGCAATGAAAAAACTAAAACTTTTAGTTTCAAAATAGGCAAAAAAATATACCCGTATAAAAAATTTTTTTTGTATCCTTTTTTAATTTCTTGCGTGATTTTGAATTAATTTATTTCTTTAAGCTTCATTATCTCAAGAAGGGTAAATGTAGCACGAATTTTTAAAAGAAAGAACTTTTTGTCCAATTAGTAAACCTTCGACGTATGCTGCGAATCCAGTATTCTTAAGCTTAATATCCATAAACTCAAGTGACTGTTGTATTTTTTACATTAATTGGTAATAATATAAATTTGCTTCAATTTATGATAAATACATTTTCGCATTTAGTTTATTATATTTTAATTTGCAAGTCAAAATTGCAAACTATTTACTTGTGTAAATAAAAACGTATCGGTTCTCTAACTTAGCTTTAAATATATGTTTTTAGTATGGCTCAACTAAGACAAAAATTAATTTAAAAAAAAACCATTGTAAAATTAAATATTTTGATTGCATTTTGTGTTTAACCATGGATTGTCGGAATACTCTGCTGCATTTTATTTAAATTTTACATTTTTTTTTTCTCTATAAACTGGTAAAATATTTTTGTAAATATTTTAGATATATTATGGCATTGCATTAAAAATTCAATAAATGTTATTGAAAGTAACAAGTTAAAAAAATAAACCAAAGTACAAATTTTATTTACTCAAATTGCTGTCATTGAGGAAATATTTGGGATTTCGCCTGAATATAAAAAATAGAAAATCCAAGGCCACCCACCAAACGACTTGCTTATTTCCATTACTTCTTTGTGCATGTAAATGTGTATAGTTTAAGGGACGTCAAAATAGAACAATAGTAAACAATTTTGTTATAAAGTTATTGAATTTACCTGGATATTTGCAAAAGTATTTCGTTTGCAAGGTTTTCATTGTTATTTTGGTGAAACCAAAAAATTTCTATTTTACAGCTGTATTTCTGCATAAAAACAATTTAATAAACAGTTTAAAACTTTTAATAAAAGTTTTATTCAAATGCTTGTCCAATATGTTGACAATAACCTCAAGGATTTTGTTTGGAATTTTTGTAAAAAAAATTCGACGGACATATTTGTTTTATATTTAATTAAATTTAATCTTAAACTTTTTATTTTTATATTACAACTTTTATTATTAACAACTTTTATTAATAAAATTAATTTACTTTTAAATTATAGATCAATAGTTACTAAAAAAATAAATTAAATTAATTTTTGTTTTAAAAAATTTGCTTTTATTGTAAAAACTTTAAAACCTTTTAGCACGAAACAAATTTTTTTTACAATTACAATTAGCTAGCTATGATCCCCTTTAAAGAAAAATTTAATGCTATTAACGTATATGATTTTTTTTTTTTAAATTTTTAACTAGTCACAGTTTAAAAGTTTATTGTTAACAAATAAACATTTAATTAAATTTATTTCAGAAATCAACATAATATAAAAAAAAAAGCTTAATTACTCTTTAAAATACTTTTGACTTTGTAGTTATTCATTTATATTAATTTATTTATGTTTATTAAATCAAATTACATATATATAAATATTGGAGTATATCCAAAAAAAATTAAAATAAAAAATTTATAAAAATTTTTGGCAATTTTTTTTAAAGACATCTGTCTAAAAAAAATAAACCTTCTTTAATTATTATTAATATGGACATAAGTTTTTAAAGTCAATTTTAAATTAATTTTTTTAAAATACTCCATATTGTTAATTTACAAATACAACTAGTATTATCATACATTATAATTCTCAGCAATTAGTCGAGCCAGAGGCCTTCCGGTTGCACGACGTATGCAGTATCTACCATGCCAACAAGGCATTCTGTTTTTTAAATATGCGAATAAGTTTTCCTTTGTAGAAAGAACTTTCACAATAAACGCAGCAGTATTTTTGTTGTATTGAACTAACAATAAGTGTTTAAATCTTAAAACAAAAAAAATAGTATTAGTCCAGCCAGTGCCAGACTAAAATTTAAGTTCTCACAATAAAATTACTTCTTTTAAATGGTTTAATCTAAGCGCAATTGCAACCCTTCTTTATAGACAAGTATGTACGCAAAGTTGCAAGATGTTTAGAGCATGCGGATTTAGATATGTTTTCAGCTTATCTAAATACTTGTTCACATAGTTTAGGATTTCGAAATTTACCAGCGGAAATTTTAGATCCTTTTGGATGTTGCTGATTTTAATATACCAAGGAGCACCAGTTCTCATTTCAAGAATTTTGTTTTGACGGCGTTAAAATTTTATTTTATGTTGGATGCGGAAGTGCAGAGTTTCTGGCAATTAGCCAAAGAATTTGTGTTGATCTCAGTTTTATTTACGTCTACTTTGCATCTATATGTGGCTTCCATGTAAGGCGGCGATCCAGGTGAATGCCAAAGTATTTTGCCTTAATTCGTTAAGGCACCCACCCAAAGGCTATTAATAAGGATTGGGGAGCACGTTTCTTTGTGTAAATTAATAGTTACGTGCGTACATTTTTTTCACAATTTTTTTCCCCCATACCTTCGCCCATTTCTCTTCTAGCTTGAGGTATACCAGCTTCTATTGGTTGAGAGCAATTTAAGTGGTTTCCCCCTTGGACCATAAATTTCCGACCAGTTAAGTACGGTTTTACAAAGTTGAAAATATTAAGTGGCAACTTCAGCTTGAGTTTGTTTAATAGACTTTCATGCCATACTTTATCAAAAGCTTGGAAGATATAAATGAAAAGCGCGGAGCAATACTTTTTACGCCCAAAAGCGTCTTTTATAACCTGTACCAGCCTGTGGGTTTGTTCGATGGTACTTTGTTGACTTCTAAAGCCAAATTGGTGATTTGGTATGTATTTGCTTTCATTCAAGATCGAGGCCAGCTCATTTTTAAACAGCTTTTCAGACAATTTCGACATTGTCCTTAGCAGACTTATAGGCCTGTAAGACTCCACCTTTGAAAGAATTTTGCCAGGCTTAGGAATTATCTTTACTAAGGCAACTTGCCATATAGACGGGAAATGTTCAAGCCCCACCAACAAGGTCACGTGAATATGATTCTTTGAAATGCTCTATGGCTCATTCAATTTAGAAACACTGTTGCTTGCAGGGGCTCCATGATATTTTTGGAATTTTTTTATTTGCATTTTTTGCCACACCCAATTTGACTGATTCTTTTTCAACCTTTTTAAAGGTGGAAGCTACTATTTGCAATGCCTACCACATTTAGTCGATATTGTCAGCGTAAGCGAGTAACATGTGCTGTTTTGTAAATAGTACTGGAGTCAGAGAAGAAAATGCTTCAACGATATCAAAACATAGTCTCCAACAGTAAAGAGGTGCCGTTTTTTTTTGTGCCTGCATCTTAAGGTTTAACTTAAACTGCAGCCTTTAAAAACCTTGAAGTCAAAACCTTATAGGCTTCTAATTACAATTCTTTATAACAAAAGTTTGCTAAAAAAAATGTATGCAAGACCGGTAAATCTCTCGGTTTTTTATCTGATGTTTGTATGTTAAGATATGAATGGATGCTAGGGACAGGAGATGCCAGTGCAGAGACAAAAGAAGCTGCAAATACCGAAAATTTTAAAACTTGCATTAATTCAAAATATAAAAGTAAAGTAAGCATCACGAATGGAACCAATATTTTTTTTAAACGTTCACCAAATTTATCTACAAAATTATTGTTTTTTAAAAAAATTGTTTATAGCCTACTCAATAGCATATATTTTTTTTTTAATATCACAAAAGTTTTAGCTAAAGTTTTGGGACTCACCCCAAAATTGTACAACTGTTCGCATCTGCGGAAAATGTAGAAAATCTGTGTAAAATTTAAATTAAACCTGCCTTGTTATTCAATTAATATGTTTATTTACATAACTGTGTTAGTGAAATTATGGCACACACACACACACATGTTTATAGATATACAAACACGGGAGAGACTGCTGCAGCATTGAATATTGTTGTTGATATTAAACTCATTAACAAGTTTATATCTAAATAGTTATTGTTGATTTTATTTATCTATTTTCAAATAAAATCATACACAACATTATACTGCACTTATGCATAAAATATAATTATATATATATTTTGAATATATATTTATATGTTTATATGTATATAAGTATGCTTAAGTGTATACTAAAACATAAAACAAATAATTAGTTTAAATAAGTATTCCATACATATGAACGTACATACATATATGTGTGTTTATTAAACTTTTAATTATTAATTTGTTTGCCAGCAAATTCTGTGTTTTGATTTTAATTGTTTTTAATGCAAAAATTTTTATTTTATTTTGTTTTTGCAAAACTTTAATATTTTTATATTATATTTGTTTATTTACAGGTGAGTGTTATGGTTTATTTAAAACATATGTACACTTGTGCATATGCAGCTAATTGTAAAGGTTGAGCATCATCCGGCCATAGTCCTTGTGTGCTAAAATTTAAAATAAAAGGCTTTATTTTAACAGACAGGTTTTAGTAATTTTATATTACTCATACTGAGCACTAACAACATTCGTTTTGTTTAATTATTTTTCTACGTTTTTAGAGTAGTTTTAAATTAATTGCATAATTAATTCAAGTTAGTTATATTTAAGGAATATAATATTCCAATTATGCTCACTTAGTTGTGCTTGTTAATTTTTAATTTACGTATTAAAATAATAATATGTAGTTAGGATTTATTTAAATAATTTACAAGTCATTTTATTTATTTTTTTTTAAATAGTAGAAATATAAATTAAAAAATTAAAAATAGTAATTATTTAATATTAAGCTTGAAATTAGTAAATATGAATGGTTGGCAAAAAACAAAGTTTCAAGGCAAAAGCTTGATTTATAATTTCAACTGTGACAGTAAAAGTAAAATTAAAGTAAAATGTTGGTCAATTTACTTAATTTTTAACTCAATATTTTTAAACCATATACCTACCAAATAGACATTTGAAAAAAATTATTTGTGAAAGGCCATATAATCAAGCTTAGGACTCTTTAGAATGGCTAGAAGTGACCAGTAAGTTAAGCTTAAGAAAACTAAAAATAAATCCTACAATTGTTTTAAAGTATAATTTTTTACAAAATGTATTTAAAGAGCGCGTGCAATAATAAATTGGTAATGAATATCCTCAAAGTGTGACTTTTAAACAGAGGTGTAAATGATTGCAATCGATTTAATTGCAATCACATGATTTCGCTTTAATGATTGCTAATTTTTTGATTGCATTCAAAATCGTAAATTGATTTCATGATTTCAATTTGAAATCATGAAACCAATATGATAAAACGATTGAATCAATTTTTTGAAATCAACTTATATATATATTGATTGCAATCAAATTTGATTGCAATCGATTTGATTGCAATTACTTTAATTGCAATCAAATCCAGTAATTGCAATCAAAGTTAAATCAAAATCAAGACATATACGTTGTGAAACCCATACCTTGAATCTGGTGGCGACAACTGATCTTTTAGTATATTGAAACAAAACATAAAATATTTTAAAAAGCACCAATCAATAAGTATTCTTTTGATAAAAAATCCTGAAGCTTTGATTAAAATTTCAATCGTTCACGTCCAGATAATGCAAAAATGTTCACGTCTTTGAAGAAGAGTGAATAAGCCAAAAACTTCTGAAGATATGAGGACAGTATTAGGATGCCAACTGAAATATCCCGTGGCGACAAGATGGAACTCTATGTACGACTCGCTGAAAGATGTTATAAAGAGCAAGAGTAAACTCAACGAGTTGTGCAGAATGTTCAAGGAACCAAGTTTTTCAGAAAGCGATTTTATTTACATTGAAGATTATTTGATGTTATTAAAGCCAATAGCTGAAGCCATCGATTTTTTGCAGGGAAGCAAAGGAATGATCTACGGATATCTTTTGCCAACTTTGGTTACAATTCGAGTGCAATACATTAAAATATCAAATAGTCACAACAACGAATATATATCGCTCTTGTCCCGTTTAGTTTTAAAAGCAGTGGAACCTTTGTTCCAAAACTATTTGGATTTGACACAAGAAGTCAATGACGCTATCATAGCTTCCGTCCTTTGTCCACAAATTAAGTTGCAATGGCTAACAGCTTCAAATTCGTCATTTACTAAAGTAAAAATCCACGAAGTATTAGTCAAAAATGCTCTTCCCAATGAGACTCCATTGCCATCGGCCGAAGTGAGTTTAAATGCATCTAACAAATACTTCGATTTTTGCCTTGAAGGTATAATACAATTATCTCCGCGTCGTGGATCGCTTTCAGATAGCAACTTTCAAAAGTTTTTTTTACTAAAAGCCAAAAGAGAGCTTTCTAATGTAAAAAATGCTCAAAGTAATGAAATCTGAAATATTTTTCATATTGTTTTGTTTATATTATGTTTGTCATGACTTTTTTTTAATAAATTCACAAAATTAAATTTTTTTTTGTTTTTGACTTTTATTTTTCTGGTCAAATGTAAGTGGAGGTTTGCAATAGAATCTGTTGGTTTTCACCAAAACTTTAGGGATTTTTACTAAAACCTAGTGGTTTCCACCAAAAATTTGGAGGTTTCCACCAGATTCTAGTAGAAACCGCTAGATTCCAAATGTAAATTATTTCATTGGACTTTTACTATAGTTGTGATTTCAAGGGAATTTATTGAAATCACATGATTTCAAGGGAACTTGTTGATATCACATGATTTCAACAAAAATTTGATTGCAATCGAATTGATTGCAATTAAATTAATTGCATTCAATGATTTCTAAAAAAATGATTTCAAAATGATTGCAATCAAAAAATATTGCAATTTTGACAAGATTTCATTTTGAAATCTGAAATCATTTAGAAATCAAAGAATGAAAACAGTTTGGTTGAAATCACTTTGATTTCAATGTCAATTGATTGCAGCTTTTCACAGCCCTGCTTTTAAACCTCTGTAATAAACTTTTTAAAAAATAAACTTGTGCAAAAGAATTACGGGCTGGGTACCTTTTGCGGACGAAAAAATCATGTGAGATTACTGAGAAAAGTAAAGAAGACAAATAAGTCCTGAATATGATCAAAAACGCTTATTTAGAAAGGGTTAATAAAATAAACTATTAATCAAATGAAACCTTTAATAACTTTTGATAGATTACCTTACTTTTTAAAACAAAAACCACTTATTTGCAAACCCATTATGTGCTCTCGCAAAGTTTCTAAGAGACGGCTTTAAGATTTTTGGAAAAAATCTCTCTTTTCATTCTGTAGTTTCAAATGCTTTGGCTTTTGGTCACACATTGATCACATATTGATCACATCTATTCAGGTCACTGTCTTCAGCTGCGCAAAAATATTAAGAAGGCTAGAAATATTGGTTCCTTAGAAATGAAATATTTGTGCAGTTTTAGATTAATCTATTGCTTAGCTTCCCAGCTATATATTTTTTTATTAAATGGGGATTTGTAAATATCAAATACCAAGGCAACTTGTGCCTGCAAGGAAGTAAAAGGCACTGTTAATTCTTCATTTCAAGGAACTGACCTCTTTGTCCGAAGGAAAATCTTAAAAATTTTGTTCGTTTTCTGTTTTAGTAAGGCCCAGTATATGGGATAATAGTGAGTAACAGAAAACTATCCAATATCCATTTAGTGATAACCAAAGGTTTGTGTGCTTAAACCCTACGGGGAAGAATACTTCTCCTTTCCTTATTATATAAGAAACCTTTTTTAATTATCAATGACTACAACTTAAGTAGTAGGATATTATTTATAATTTAATTAAACTATGTTTTAAAATTTTCAAATTAAAATTTTTCTGCAACCTTATCTTTACTAAAAAAATTTGTTCGTTTTGTATTACACATTTAAAATTTCCTGTTTAACTAATGAAGAAAACATGCCATACACTATTAAGCAAACAAATATTTAAACAATTTAAAATATAAAAACATGTTCACTATTTGCTGGTGTTTTCTAAAAGTATTATTTATAGTTTAAAGTACACAAAACAACATGTGTAAAATTTATAATAAACTGTTAAATACTAAATGTTAATAGAGGCCAATACTAACAACTGCAATAAAACGAAAACAAAATAGTAAAATATTAAATTAAATAACAAATGCAAATAAATATTTAAGTGTGTAGGAGGATTCAATAACATGTGTTTGGATGTTTGTTTCTACAAGTGTAAATATTGTCTAACACAAATATACTAACACACATTACGAAAACAAATGCATACATATGTACTTTTGCATAAGTGCAGTTGTGTAAGCAAGTGCTTACGTATAACGTACACACAAAAAATTATCTAAGTGAACTTTACTTAAATCAAGCCATAGCGGTGTCAAAAGTACGGTGAGTACGGTTTTTCTTACATCAAGTACGAAATTTCTTACTCCAAGTAAAATTTTTCAAGTGCGTATTTCTTACTTTTAGCCACAATTAAGCCAAAAAAGGATTGATTTATGTTCGGAACCGTACTTGATGTAAGCGTGAAAAAGATTGATTTAAGCCGTTAACTGGATTCGAAAGAGGAATGTCATTTTTTTGACTTATGGAGCTTTATTAAAGAAGAAGAATTTTGTATTTTATTTTTATTTAATAAATAACTTATAATTTAAAAATTTCATTTTTTGTACTTACCGAAGCTGAGATTCGAACCATAGACTTTCTGCACTGCAGTACAAACGCGTTACCTCTAGGTCACCAAGACACTTTGTTTTCAAATGTAAAATAATATATTAAAACAACAAGCTTTTTTCTGCCTGATTTGTTGAAGCAATCCGAATAGGCTTGATGAAAATGTAAGTAGCCACAATTAACTCAAAAAAGGATTGATTTAAGTTCGGAACCGTACTTGATGTAAGCCAAAAAAAGATTAATTTAAGCCATAAACGGGATTAATTCGAAAAAGAAATGTCATTTTTTTGACTTATGGAAAAAGAATTTTATAGTTTATTTTTACTTTATAGATACTTAAAATTTATAATTTAATATAAAAATTTAATTTTTTGTATTTACCGAAGCTAAGATTCGAATCAGGGATTTCTGTGTTGCAGCACAAGCGCGTTACCTCTAGGCCACCGAGACACTTTGTTTTCAAATGTAAAATAATATATTAAAACAACAAGCTTTTTTTTGCTTGATTTGTTGAAGCAATCCGAATAGGCTTGATTTAAGAAAATGTAAGTGAGGATCGTACCTAAAAATTTCAAGAAGAACAGTAAATATTAAAATTTTTGTGGTGTGCTTAGAGTGCATAGCCATCATGGTTTTCGAAACAAAAAACTCACAATGTTTGAATAATTGTATTGACTTCCCTATTTTTAAGGATCCAGAATATATAAACTTTATGGAATCGTAAGTTCGATATTAAAAAATTACAAGCGAAATAAAAAACTCATATAAACCCTTATCACTATGTAAAGGGTATAACAACATTCGCACAAACACAAACAGACTATGGCTCTTAAAAAACAAACACCAAATTAAGCTAAAACAATATATACAACATGAAATCAAGCCATAAGTACAAACTATGCAACCAACAATGCAAAATGCCTGGTTGCATAAATATGTTGCAGAGTTTGTACCAGGCATATGACGCGATGTCTTTGCATAAGTGTTAAAAATAATAGTAAACTATAATTGTCTTCTTTCAAAAACCGGCTTTGCTCTTTTTGCGTTTGAATTGTCCAATGTATGCCGAAATTAACCACACATGTTCATACACTTGCCCTCAAGAGCGCTTCAAACACTGTTCACAATTTGTCTTGACTGACATTCTTATTTTCTTTTCTGTTTATTTAATCTGCGAAGACTAACTACTGGCACCCCTACATTTATATTACAGCGTTGCCAGTTGGTTACATTTGCTACACACGTGTAGGGATTTTGTCGTACAAAAACTAGGTAAATCTCAGTTTTTGCCCATTTCTAGGTCCACGGTAAAAGGATTTTGCTCATTTTAACTAGCGACCATCTCAGCGATATTTCTAAAAGTCAGGCAGGTCCATAATACTTAAACTCACCTCGGAAACTGGATTTCAACAGACACACAGATGGACATAGCTATATCGACTTCTAAATGGATAAAAAACAAATTACAGACGGAATGATAAACGGATATATACCCTCAACGCTATTTGAAGGTTATAAAAAGCAGGATCTGACAACCAGAGCCGTATTCTACTTTTTAAGAAATACGACCTGTACTTTTATCACATGGAATCTAAGTTAAACTTAATTGCTATAGCTTTGGCGGGTATTGGTTTTGTGTATGTTCAAGACCCAATAACTGTTCGACCCCTAGAAATATATTTTGAGGCATTGATTTCAAATAAGATCAAATATTAAATATTTTATTTATATTTTTAAAGTTTGATAAGAAATTTTATTCTAAATTTTATATAAAAAACTTTATCAATAAATTTAAATAACAGAATCTTTGCTGTGGAAAGAAGTGACAAACGTGCAGTTGTTTTTTAAAGCAGAATTTTAACTCGGGTCAAATTCTTAATAAGTAAACCAAAGTTTTGTTTTTAGATAAATCAAATAAATCGAATTGGACTTAAGCCTCCATATACGTGACCTTTTTTTACATATTTAAATTCTTTTTCTTTAAGGCAAGTGGACTTTGCTCGAAAAGCACATTTGCTTAAAACCAAATCTTTAAAAAGAAACAAGAATGTTATTAAATTATACTAAAATTCCAAAGCTTTTTACTAAATGAAAAAAAACTGAAATCGAACGAATTTTTTTTTAAGTAAAAAAAAATTAACTAGGTTTTTCAACACTAAGATAACCCAGTTAATAGAAACATACATATGGGGGATTTCATGTCAAGTGACCCAACTTTTTTTTCGATTGGAAAGAAATTTGGACCAAAGTAAGTTCTTGCAGAGAGTAGCATAGACACAATTTTTTAACACGATCGGTCAAGAACTCTCTGAGCTAGAGGGGTTCAAAATTTGACGTTTTCGGCAAATAGGTGTTTTTTCTCATACATGTAGTTTGTTACCTTTTGCTTTTAACAAATTCGTCCCAAATACTTTCGATAGCTTTTTCTTCAATCTTCCACAAAAAAATATTTTTAAAATTAAAAAAATTTTTTTTTCTATTTTTTTTTTTTAAATAATTAGAAAAAATTATTTTTTTTCCAAATATGCCCATATTTTTTTTTTTTTTTTTTTTGCTCAAAAGAAAGCTTAGGTCTTTTGCTTGAAGAACTTGGAGGTCGCTTAGTGGGATGCGAGTGGGATATCTATAAAAATAAATGTTTTGTAACTCAAGGCAGAGGTTTTCCAAGTTTCGCGTATATTCTGTTTGATTTTTATGCTATTTATGTAAAATTTTCTCTTAAGCTAAAAAAAAAATTATTTTATGCTAAGAAACAAAATAATTTAACCTTTCCGACGGTATGCAAGTACCAAATAAAGTCTCATACACTCGACACTGCATTACTAACAAAATTGTAGGCCTCTGGAATAAAATCACTTTTATATGGCAATGTCGGAACACATTTTGTTAATATTTTCAATGCATACCGTCGGAAAGGTTAAATTATTTTGTTTCTTAGCATAAAATAATTTTTTTTTTGCTTAAGAGATAATTTTACATAAATAGGAAAAAAAAATTAAAGTAGAATATACGCGAAAATTGGAAAACCTCTGCCTTGAGTTACAAAACATTTATTTTTATAGATATCCCACCCGCATCCCACTAAGCGACCTCCAAGTTCTTCAAGCAAAAGACCTAAGCTTTCTTTTGAGCAAAAAAAAAAAAAAAAAAAAATGGGCATATTTGGAAAAAAAATAATTTTTTCTAATTATTTTTTTAAAAAAAATAATAAAAAAAATTTTTTTAATTTTAAAAATATTTTTTTCTGGAAGATTGAAGAAAAAGCTATCGAAAGTATTTGGAACGAATTTGTTAAAAGCAAAAAGTAACAAACTACATGTATGAGAAAAAACACCTATTTGCCGAAAACGTCAAATTTTGAACCCCTCTAGCTCAGAGAGTTCTTAACCGATCGTGTCAAAAAATTGTGTCTATGCTACTCTCTGCAAGAACTTACTTTGGTCCAAATTTCTTTCTAATCGAAAGACATCGGTTTTAAAAGTTTGGTCACTTGACATGAAATCCCCCATATATTAGAAATATTTTTACATTTTCAATTACTAAATTCCTTTAAAATCAGTAAGTTTGCTGGAGTTACAAACTACATTTAAAGAATGGTTTTCTACTATTTAAACACTAGAACCAAATAAATTCATTTATACTGGTTAAGATATACATATATGTATGTTGTATGTTTAGTTTGTATACATATACAAACACATGTACATATGTAGACAACACACAAGTGAATATTTTACAATTGCTTTTGGTAAATCGACTAGAAATTTTATTACAGAAAGTTACACATGATTGTTTTTTTTTTACTGTTGTATGTTCAATTCTATATACTATGTGTGTATCTACATATGTGCAGTTGTCTGTGCTTTCAAGAGATATAAATTGAAAAAGGTTTAGAATTTGTTTTTTCTTTTCCCTTTAACGTAGCCAAACTATTATAGTTTTAAAACACTTTACAGTAACTGTAACTACAAATAAAAACTAATTTTTTGTTGCTTTTTAGTTACTGCAGTAAATTTGAACTTTAAGGTCAAGTTGTTCAATTTATGGTTCAATACTGAAATCTGAATTTAATTATACGGTTTTGGCTAATTAAGCAAAACAAGTTTCCTTGCTCAACATCTAATAAAAAGGTGAAATAAGGCAAATACATTCATACATATTTAGTTTAATATTTGGCATAGCAATAGAAAAGGAACAATTTTTAATTTGAGTTGATTAAGTAGTTTGTTTAAATTTAAAACTTTTTTTGTAAAGGAAACAACTTCATAACTTCCTAATTAATTACATATAAAAATACCTTTGCAATAAGCTTGTTTTGCCGATCATTTTGTTTTTTTTTTTTTTTTTTTTTTTTTTGAAAACTATATTATAAGATTTATTATTGATTGGAATCGAACCCGGACTAGCTTTATGCTACCCACTGTAGTTATGTTTATTTATCAAAAGCTATGCAAAGTTATGCTTTTTAAAAGCAATCAAGGTGGATTTAATAAAATAAAAAAGGAGGGGATTTAGTTCTTTATGGCTGTAAAATTAAAGTTTACAAAAAAAGGAGATTTAATTTTTCTTCCCTTTAGTTATTATATGCAAACCAGCCCTGTTAAAGAGAGAAAAATGAAAAGTTCAGATTAAAAAAAAATTAGAAAGTCAAAGGTAGAAATTTAAAAACCAAAATAAATTAATCCTTGACCGTGCTTGCGTACAAATCATTCCAAACCATTCTGAGGTTTTTTTAACAACATAGCTTCTTTAAATGGAACACATGCGAGATAATTGTGAAGATGCATCGTCACCCAACTCGAGCATATCTTGGCTTTCAGCAAAGATTCCAATAGTTTTGCCAAATATCTTGTAGTCACCACTAGTTGTTCGCTTTTTGCATTGGCGACATTTAAGCCTGCAGTACATTGCATTAATAGGGTAGCTTAAGCAAAATCCGAGCTCTTGTATTTGCAATTTTGTTTTAATGGTGATTTTTCCATTTCTCCCTCTAAATAGTCGAAGAAGAATTTCTTGCCTAGTAGCTCTTGCGTAACCTGGGCCAATACGCAAAGGCAAAACATATGTCCAAGCTGAAATTATGATGATTTACTTCCACCAGCTCCTAATTCACTACAAGAAAATTGTTTTTTTAATAAGCCTATAAGCCCCTGGAATTCCGGGGACTGGTGCCGTACTTCTTGCCAGTGAAATTTTGCATATATGGAGGACCGCCTGTGACTTTGCTACTCCTGTCTCCAGTGCAGCTTACTATCCAGGATGACTCCCAAATATCTCGCGCTCAAATAGTACGAGTGCTAGGCTTTAGGGGTTTAGAGAGAAAAATTTGTTTCTGTACTTCATTCCTATTTTCTCTTTTTATCTTCTCGGAGACAGTATCAACGAAAGTTTTATAAGAAAAAATGATTTATTTACTATTGATAGCTTCTAAATATTTTTTTCATCTGGGACTTTAACTTAAATTAAATTTATCTTTCTTTCTAGATATAATTATCCTAAAAATTAGCATTTTACAAAGAAATTAATTTTTTCAGCTTTTACTCAAGGTCTTTGTCTTATATCTTTTATTAAAATCTCTTTAAAAAAACTTAGGCATCCTTTGTGCAAATAAATAAATAGTTAATGAAATAATCTTATCTCATAAAGATACCAGTATTTGCAAATTTATTAAGGAAATTGTATTTTAGTAATTGTCAAAACATGTACAAAAAAGCTGAACATACAAAAACTCATGTCGGCAAACCATTTCCTAAATATAAATTCTCTCTCCAAAAGCATAGAAAAACATTTGCAAAAGAAATAAATGTAAATCATCAAACGAACATATACAGCAACTGCATTTGAACACAACAAAGGGCAAACACGCACACATACCAGTTAGTGTAATTGAATTTAAACAATTCCTGAATTTTATTGTAAGTGAACATGGGGCAAATTTAACACTCTATAAATGACATACATGACAAATATTAACGGAAATTGTAAAATTTCCTTTTAACAACAACAATATAAATGATTGTTGAAGACTCTGTGTTTAAAATTTTAATGAAGAGGAAATTATTTAGTTAAACGTTTTAAAAACTTCTTGTGAGCATTTAAAACAGAATTAAAATGCTTAGTGCAATAGCTATGTAAGCCAAATTGAATTAAACGTAGCTTTATATGCTAAAAAAAATGTAATTTAATTCGACTGTTTTGACGTTGTTATTATAAAATCTACTTCTTGCAAAATTATTGTCTTTTGTTTTTTCTTCCTCAATAACTCTGTGAGCCACACAAGCTTTACTTGCTCTTTTTTATCGATGGGTTTTGATGAAACTGAAAAAATTTCTTAAAATATTTCTGGTATTTCTGTTAAACCAATAGCTACAAAAGGACTTTGCCCAACAGACAAGAAGTTTATATAAGAAATTATCGCGCTATGACAAAAATTTTTTCTGTTTTTGGGGCTTACAAAGTTGATGATTTTTATAAAAAGGTATTTATAGATTTAGGGAGATTTTTTTACTACTTAATTGGAAAATATTTCGACGAGTAACTATTTTTGTTAATGTGTTCTCACTGAACAAATTATAAAAACTTTTTAAATTGTGTAGAGTGGTCACTAAAGGGATTTTAGTCAATTTAGAAAAATTATCTTTTCGCCGAAATTACACCTATTTATAAAGATTTTTAACAGCATGTAGAGCGAGTTGGAGGAAATTATGAAAAATTTTGGTGACTCATTAGAAAATATAGATTTTGTACCAATGGATGACGAATATATATCTGAAACAAACAAAGTACATTTCAAATTTGAATAAGGAAAACTACAAAAAAGTACACTGGATATATTAAAATGTCAGCTAATAACATGATCAATATAAAATCCTTACTGCCTTACACTCCACCAGTTAATCACAATTTCTTTAACAATTTTGGGGCTGCACATAATGAATGTGAAGTAGATGTTGTAGGAATTATTAAGATATTATTGTCATTATTCGCATTTACTTTTTTATTTTTTGTGATATTTTTTAATGAATAAATTTGATAAGTACTTAAAACTAAAATAATAAAGATTTTTTTCCTGCTTTAACTTTTTAAGCCAAATAAAAGTATTAGACATGTTATATTTGAAAGCAAAAATTATTCAAATAAACTAAGGCAGTAATAATGTAAGCCAAAATTTTTTATTTAGGATGGTACTTCCAAAAGGTTTTAAGCATTCACCAATAGACACGTCATAGTTATTCGCTTAGTGTTTTGAGCAGAAAATATTAAAACCTCGATTTTTCAGACTTATTTTAAACTTAAAAGCCAATAAATTTAATATTTTGTTTTTGTGGCAGTCTCTATTTTTCTATTTTTTTAGGGTTAAGGGTGATTGGGACTATCAAATCAAAAACTTAAGTTTAGTCGCTAGAAAATTTTAATGTCTAAAGTTAATGCATTTTTAAAAAAAGTAGTATAACACGATCCACTTTTTTGAAACCAATTGCTCATTGAGAATAACTTACTGTTTTTTTCTATAACCCCATATTAACAAGAGTTCATTAGATATACTTTAATAATTTAATTAACAAAAGCATTGCATACATAACTCCATTTTTTTAGCTCCTGAGCAGATTAATAACTTGTTAGCTTCCGCGGAGTCTTCAATTTGTAAACGTTATTATTATTAAAAAAAAATAATAATAATATTTTTTTTTCTGATTCTAGTATTAACAGTGTCATACTCCCCCATTACAATCTTTTGACAAAAAAATTAATGGCACGTTTAATGCCTCCTATTTTTGGCGGTAGAGAGCTGTAAGCTAAATTGTTTACTAACATTGATATTCAAACAACCCTTTCAAAGATTGGGTGCAAAATTTACAAAAAATTCAATAAAAATTATAAATAAAAATATGGAATACATTGCCCATTTTTTAAAGGTAACCTTTAAGATAAGAAGTGATTAAGCTCAAGCTACCTGAAAATCGTCTCAGCCGTTTAATATATAAAGAGAACAAGATACCGAATTTTCTGGAAATACTTACCAGCTATAGCGTACAGATTCAAAAAGCTTTTTTGCAAGTTATAATTTTTTGTTTTTCTTTTCCTATTTTCTAATAAAAACTAGTTTCAAAAAACACACACTCGGTTATATGTAGTCTACCACACTTACCCTTTACAATTATATTTCTTTGTTTTCAGCAAAATTGTGCAAAAATTTTATTTCTTTATTTTTTTTAACAAATCATTCAAGTATAGAAATTGTAAAATAAATATTTTAAGCTTATAAAAAGTAATAAAAAGGCTTCTATTTTATTAAAACAATTTTGTTTTTAATTTAATGAAAAGAATATACAAATACCACAAATAATATAAGTACAGGCATAGGTTGGTTACATCTTTTACAAGCAAGAATATAATATGTAAATTATTCTTTATACATATCCATAATGATGTGAATGTAGGCATGCATATTTTTACAAAAAAAAAGCATAAAGGCATTGATTTAGTAATAACATATGTTAATTCAATGGTAAACTTGCGGGTTTTTGTTTTATTTAAAACTGAAAAAAATATTTTTATTAAAAGTTTTGGTAAGAGGATCTCAAGAGGGAGTGCATATGTTAATCATTATCAAAAAAAAACTAATTCAAAAATTTATTTATTTTAAACAAAAAAAATTTTTACGAAGCAAACATGAGATAGCCTTAAGAAGAAAAAGCCAAATTTTATCATAGGATCCCAGCAAGAACTGGTGGGGAGAGAGAGGGGACCAGGAAAATGTTTGGGAAGGTAAACTAATGGGGTCGGTCTTACACCTTATTTCTCTAAAGGCTGACTCTGGGGAATTTATGGGCATTTTTAAATAATTTTCGTAAATTTTTAATGGTGACAGGGAGCAAGTACGTTCTTAGGATATGTTTAAAAAGGAAAACTAATGGGGGCCTGTAATATATTATATTCCTCTAAGGGTGACTCCGGGGAAGTTGTATGAGTTTTTACCCTAATTTTTTCAAATTTTGTATGGCAACCCCCCTAGGACATAGAGATAGATGTAAGTACATTTTAGGAATATGTTGGGGAGGAGAAACTAATTGGGATCGGTTACATTATATTCCTTTAATAGGGACTCCGAAGAAAATTTTGATGGCGACCCTGTTACGGGCTGGAAATAGCGGTTAATGTTTGAGAGAAAAGAATAATTGGGTTCGTGCTAAAATTTACCTTTTTAGAAGGACCCTGAAAGCTGTTGGAGCGATTTAAAATTTTTTTTAATTAAACTTTGTTTGGCAACCCTGTTGGGGGGCGCAAGTAGGGTGCAAGTATGTTCTACAAAAATGTTTGTGAGAAAAAATTATTAGGAGTTGGTTCTACATTGCACCATTGCAGAGGCTATTCGGGGGCAGCTGTAGAGGTCTTAATATAAAAATTTTAGAGAAATAAACAGAGATGGTCTTTGCTTTTGGCTTGTATTTCGGTCATTTACCGGCCGATTTCTGATAGTTTGATATCATATACGGGTCTATGCGACATTGGGGGCAAACGAACAGATGAGCAGACGGACGTGAATATACGAACATAGCTAAACCGGCTTCCCTATCTATAACAACTAAAAAAATATATACTTCGTAGGGTCGCAAATTGATTTTAAAAAATTACAAACAGAATGACACACTTTTTTATACCCTTATTGCTTATATGAAGCGTATTAAAATTAATCCCGTTCTCAAAAACATTTTACACAACTCAACCTGTAAGTCAAAATTCGCTTGAATTACAATTTAAAAGGTCACACCCATTACAGTCGTCACCTGATTCTTGTGAGTAGAATCTAAGTTCTTGCACTTTTTACTTGCTTTTAGTCGCTTAAATCATACCATCCATGAAAATCATAGCCTTTTTTCAAGCAAAAATTTTCAATTTTTTGAGATATAAGTAAAAATGGTCACATCCGTCATAAAGGAACTGCAAAAATACAAGATTTTAAGGACAAAGTTACCTTTTGTAATTCATTATATTAAAATCCAGGTTCTGGGCCTATAATGCTCAGTATGAAACAATTAGGTTGCAAAAGGGTACTTTTGAGTAAGTTTGCCACAAAAATTGAAACAGTTAAATATTTAAACCAATTTGTATTAAAAATAATAAACCGTATGTGCGTACATAAGTGACTAATATACCTTTCTAAGTATACAAAAGTTTAAAATGTAATGCCACTAACTGTGTCTGTATATTCGTGTACTGGGCCACATGTTTTAATCTCTTTCTATTATTTATTAAAACAAATTTTCATTGGCATTTAAATGTCATCTATTTAATTTAGTATTGAAATCAAATAAATATTTGTTTTATTTAGAGAAATATGGTTATATTGTTATCCTTATTTTAATCGATTGACCACATATTTACAAAATCTATCTAAGACTTAAGATGTTAACAATATATTTCAACATTGGCTTAAGTAAAAACATAATAAATTTGAATGCTCTTTAGCAATACCTTATACAAATAACTTACGTCTTAAGATTTAATATAATTTTTTTTTAATTTACCTTAACTTACAAGAAAGAAGTCAAGGCATTTTAAAATATCAATTACACAAACAATACAAAGCCTTTAAAAAAAATATATGATATCAATTTTCTTTTCAAAATCTTTTAAAATTAATTTTTAACACGAATTTAATTTAAAAAAAATTTATGAAGAGAAAAATTAATATGAAAAATATATAAAAATATAATTTTTTTTTCTTTAAAAATAGCCTTTTAGAATGGAAAAAAGAGAAAAATATTTACAGAAAACGTTTATTTATTTAGTTTTAATATATTTTCTGACAACGCGCATCGTTAAATTATAAACGTCACGTTCAGCCTTTACAGTTTAAGCTTTGTGTTTGTGTTGGAAACTGTTTCAATTGTTTATGCAAAAGAAAAAGTTAATAGATAGGAAAGAAAAAAAAACCAAGTTAAAAGTTAAATTTCTAAAGTCAAATATAAATATTAGTTTGAACATCATCCCTTTCAAGTTAAACTATATATGAAGTTAGTTACAACTATTGTTTATGCCAAAAGCATGTTCAATATTAAATTGGTTATTAAAGCTTCTCATTATGCAAGGATATTCAGTATAAAATTTTTAATTTATTGTAACGCAGTAACATATCGAGGGCTTATATCCAAAAAGTGATAACTGAACTTTTGACCAAAACGGTTTTTAATAGAAACGTGTTCCCCGACCTTACTGCCACATGATATATTAATTTTAAAAACATATTTACATATATTGCTAAATCTATATTTTTTTTATTTATTGTGTTTGTGCTTGCATCAAAAATATTTGTCGAAATAATAAAAAATGTTATAAAAAATGCACCGTAATTTATGATTAACCAACAAAGTATACCCCAATTCCTTACAACGTATTGCAATCGATTATATTTTATATTACAAAGATGAGGATGATCTGATAACAGTTTATATAAATGTTTACGTAACACAGAATTAGATGCAAAGCTGTAAAGGAACTAGTACCTTTATGTATAAATACTACTACTACGGCGAAAAGTTTTTTTTAGTTCGACTTAATTTATACTTAAAATAAAAAATGAAAAATATAATAAAAATAATAATAAATGTCGGAAGCTTATATTCAAAATCCTTTATCCTAAAAAAACGCAATTTATTTTCGTACTGTGCTTGGTTTTCGGTTAGAATATGCTCTTTTATATAAACTGCAGTTATTTGATAAAAGGCCAAGCTCTATTTTTCGAAAATGTTGAAAAATGCGAATATCAAAATTGCTTGAATCTGTTGTTTTGAGAATTAAATGCAATGATCTTTATATTTATAAGCCTTGGTTCTTTCAGCTGCTGCGATGTATAATTAAATAGTGTCCTCTCTGACAATAGCGACTCCTCGTTTTTTCTAATTAGTCAAAATATTCTTTAAATAGATTTTTTCCAAAATTTTTATTTTAAATGCAGTAACTGGTGGCTGCTTGGGTTTAATCAACCGTTGATCATATCCATGCTTACAAAAAAGGTGGAGAAAAATCTGAAACGGCAAGCCTCATAGGATGCTTGCTTGTAAGGTAGTATAAACAATTATCTTTACAATTTTCCTGAGCTTGGAAGTGGAGCTTTGCTTAGTTTTTCCGTGACATAACTTTACATAAACCCTTGTTTGACTTTCCATGATATATTCTAAAATATTCTTAATGAATTGCCTCGGGTTCCTTTTTATATAAAAATTTAATAAGCAAGTTTATTCCATTTTTCTTTGGGGTCTCTCCAAATGTTGTTTCAAAACTCCTTTTGTAGTAAAAACCCCTAAATATTCTAGACCCAACATTTCATACCGAATTTTCTTTTCGAATGTTTAAAGTACAGATATGTTTGCGCTTATTTTTTTGGCGAGATACCACTTTATAATTTGTTATTAGTAACAAGGGTGGCTTTTTTGGTACATTTTGATGTTTTATGTAAATAATTATGAAAGAAATAACTATGGATGCTAATTAAGGCCAAAAACTTAAACTTAGTACTTTTTTTAAAATTAATAGCAACTGTTGACCAATATTGAGGTGGAAAAGTAACACGAAGGTCTAAAGTGTATCCTTTTTACATTGTTGGTACTTTTTTTCACATATTAATATTATGACTTTAGAAATATAAAATTAAGGCTGTCAACCAACGATCAGAAAAAATCCACACAGAATAATAAACTCGTGCATAAATGTAAAATAAGTGAAAACGAAATAAATATATTTTCATATTCATATCAATTACGACTGTTTCTTAATTTTTCGAACACAAACAGTAACGTTTTTTTGTTTTAATATTTGGTTGCATTAAAAGTTCACGTTTTGTTCAATCGTACAAACATATTAACGTATTATTATTACTTACTTACTCAGTATTTTTATAAGTCATAAATTAGTTTAAATGTTTTTGAAAATAATCAAACACTCAACAATGTAAATACCAAGAGAGAAAACCTAATGACAAGCAAATATTTTTGTTTTTTCGACACTTAATCTTATTTTAAGCTTAAATTTTGTGGTTTGACATTCTCAATTACCTTAGAAGGAAACCACACAAAAAGAAAAACACATTCTAAGGTCCACAATTTTATAAATAAAATTGTTCAAATGTTTTTTTAAGAGGTTTTTCAAACCAAATCGTTTCGGATAACTTTAAAAAATCAAGCAAAAAAACTTGTTGTTTTTAAATGTAGTTTAGCAATTGAAAAAACCAAGTGCCTTAATAACTAAGATGGTAAGGGCGCTATTGATGTAGTTTGGAGAATACCAGATTCAAATACCAGCTATAGCAAGTAAATATGTAGGAAATAAATGTAAAATATAAAATTCTTCTTCTTTAATAAAACTCCGTAAGTCAGAAGTAATAAGTTTTAATTATATTCTCACGCTTATATCAGTCTTTCTAAATTTACATAAGATAAGGTTTTGACCTAAAATCAATCTTTTTTTGGGCTTAAATGTGGTTAAAGTTGGGAAATTTTAACAAGATTTTTCGTACTTGATTTTTATAAAATCTGTACTTGGTTTAATAAAATCTGTACATGTTTTAAAAAAATACCTATTCATCGTACTTTTGACACCACTACGGCTTGACTTAAGTAAAATTTACTTGTTTTGTTTTATGTGTGTACTTTTTAAAATAATGAAGAAATATTTTTTAATGAAAATTTTATTTTTTATAACGAAACGAAAGATATTCTACTTACCTTAAAATGATTAACCAATAAGAAAGAAATTGTTACAAAATAGTATTATTTCATTATTCGTTGCAATTGGAGTTAAGAATTAAGTTGTCAATTTTGAAGCAATTTACATAAGACATACAGACATAGTCATATATATTTACACAAATTAAAATTTTTAGTATAGTTCCGACCAGTTCTGACCATATTTTGAAGGCTTCCATAGGTTTGTTTCTTCTTTACTAAATTGTAGACTGTTTTCTGACATATTCCGTACTCTTTTCCCAAGTCTAATGCCGAGGAACCAATTCCAAACTTCGTTGCGATCTCAACTCGCGTTTCGACGGAAATTTCCTATATTTTCACCATTTTTTTAGCGATTTTTCTATAAATATTTTTTTTTATGCAATATAAATTTGCTATCTATCAAACCAAATTAGGATTTTTTTAAAGATTGCAGCGTTTTTAACTTAATTTCACGACAAAATAAGTGTGTAAATAATTTTGAAAGAGAAGGCTTAGACTTCTTTTGTAAGTTAAATCAACAGCCGTCAAGATTTTTGCTAAAAAATTTTAACAAGCATAAACTGTACATTTTAAGGATTGCAATTGAGTAGATTTCAATAAAAATTTATTAGAAAAGCTTAAACATTTTGTTTTATTTCTAAGCAAAGTAAAATTTTTAATTTGTGTAAATATATATGACTATGTCTGTATATCATTTATTCAAATAAAATTAATTTGCAAGTCAAAAATAAAAAATTTAAAGCATCTGGTTGCATAGTTTTTGTCCTAGATTTTTTGTTTTTTAGTTTTTTATTTAAAGGGTATTTTTATTTGAAAATAAATAATTATATTAATGAAAAATGAACTGGCCTTTAAAACGATAAACACTAACCGAAGATTATTTAGCAACACAAAATCGAAGGTGAAAAATGATGAAAAATCCAACGTAGTCTATCAGATTAACTGCGACGGAGACGGGTCCAATATATGTCATAAGGCATATGTTGGTACGACAAAAACTAAATTAAAAACTAGAATGGCATCACATAAGTCTGACATTAAATCAACATCTAATTTTTCATCACAAAAAACAGCCCTTGCAGCCCACTGTGCCGAAACTGGACATAAGCCGGACTTTGAAAATGTTCATATACTGACAAGAGAGAATAATTATAAAAAGAGATACACTCTTGAAATGTTACATATAATTGATTTACCTAACGAAAAGAGATTAAATTATAAGAGTGATATAGAGGGATGTGCACATATATATAGACATACAATAAACAAACATAAATCAAAACAAAACACAAAAAAAAGCTTTTAGTTCTTGCATAAACTATTTACCGCCAAGTTCTCATATAAACTTTGTATAAACATTAAAATAATTGTAATTATAATTTTTTTATATTTATTTAGTAAAATAAGTGTTATGTTTGTTAAATTATTGTTTTCTTATTTGTGTTTTCATGTTATATTGTACATTCTAGACCCCCTGAGGATGATCAACGAAGTTGATCGAAATATCGGGAAATAAAATAATTGCAGAATAAAAATAATAATTTGTTTTTTCAATTTTATTGTAAAACAAATATTGAATTATTGACCTCAAGCCGAACGATTAAGTTATTTAAATATCAATCTAAAAATAAAGGTCAACTAATACACATTAATATGGAAATAAATAATTATATTAATTTATTTTTCTTTCTTTTTAGGTGAGTTTGAAATAGCAGGAATTTTAACCGAGAAAAAAATAAACAAAAACTTTTAACTTATAAATATTTTTAAATATTATTCGGGACTTAATCCTGATTTCCTTAATTTATTTATAAGGTTTGTTTATGGTTAAGTGTGACTTCTTAACAAATTCCTGAAAACCCCCATTTATATTTCTGGTTTTATATATTTATTTAAATTAAATTATTGAGAGTTATTAAAAACAAACCAAAACATAAAAAATTCCACTCAAAATATAAAAACACATTTTTTTGTTATTAAACTGTTTTGAGTTTTTTCCCCCTTTTACATCTGCATAACCATTGGTTACCACTAAATGTATTATAAGGGCTATCAAACACAATACATTTTTTGTTTTATAACAATGCTAAAATATTATTCGGGATTCGAGCCTTATTTTTCTAGTTTAATTATAAAGTTGGTTTTTGGTTAAGTTTTTCTATATGCTTTTAATTGGTTCTAACACCAAATCGTTAGTAGACTTCAGCCAAATTCTTTATAAAACTCATGTACATTTTCCATCTTTATAATTAACTTTTTTAAAAATTATTACAAACAGACAAAAACATTCAACAGCTTTTTAGAAAAACTTAACAAATCTGTTTTCGTTATTCAACTGTTTTGATTTTCTTTCTCCCAAAAATTTGTTTGAATTCTACTAAAGATTTTGTGTAAGTACTAATGAAATGCGTATAAACAAACTTTAACTAAAGCGAACCTTATAAATAAACTAATTATTATTTTTCTTACCAGCCATCGTAAATTGATTTTTGAAAATCCCTAAAAGCTATGGCTTAACAAAAAACATTTTAATGTGGTTTATTCTGCATTTCGATTAGTATTCCGCATGCAAATACGCACATATCAACATAGAAGTAAAGAAATTATTTTTCCAATTTAAAAAAAAAATAAGCACATATTTTTAGTACGAAAAAAAGGAAATCCAAAATGTGCAAATAAAAAGTTATTTTTGTCCAAACTATTTCTCAGTGATGAAGCCCGAAATATGGGTCAATATTTTAAGTCAAATAATTTTTTGTAATAATTCGACATCTGTGTCCTTCAAAATACATGGTTTTCTTCAACACCAAAAATAGCTTCTTAAATACTAATTATTGTTTTGTATTAAAACAATGCAACAAAAGCACTCAAAAATCTAAAAACAAACATTTTTAAGGATTTTAAAACATGTAACGTTTTTAATTAAAAAATATTCATGTTGCATCTGCGATAGTTCCATGGGTTTAAAATGATGTTTACACATAAAAAATTGCAACAGATATTACGCTCAAAAAACTATTTATGTAAAATCTACTGGAAATGATATTTAAAATAACTGGATATTCATTTAAAACCCTCCAACTAGATATTCATTAAAATCAACAAAATATTTCATTATAATTCAGACATAAAAAAATAACTTACATACTCGTTTAAAATTAACCAGATTTTCTGTTATTTACAGCTAAACAGTATCGGAAAAAAAATAACAAAATTAAATATTACTAAAAAATAACTGACAAAATTAACTGCAACGGAAAATCAGTATTTTTGTGCAGCTGGGGCCTTGAATAACTCTTCAAACCAGTTAAAAAGAAATATTGTATTAAAATTTAACTGTTTTTTAATTTAAAATCTACTTTACAGAATACTTCCTATACAACTTACAGTCAGTTGCTGTAATAATTTTTTAAGTGTACCTAATTATAAAATATCATTTCGTTATTACCTTAACATGTTAAAACTTTTTTTTGTTAACCCAGTTGTACTTGCAAATATTTTTTCTTAGTTACTAGGGCCAGTTTTAATATTAAAATAATTGTATTTACAATTTGATTGTTTAAATAACAATTTGCTTTTTGTTGCTTTTCTCTGTGTATAGTTTTGTTGATGAAATAATTTAATAAAACTAAAATAATTGTATTTTCAATTTGGATGTTTAAATGACAATTTCTTTTTTGTTACTTTTCTCTGTGTATAGTTTTATTAATTAAATAACACTGTGTGTAATTTTTTAAGTCATGGAAAAATAACCATATACGGACATCACTACGTGAAAGAAGACCAAAAAAGAAAAGACCCGTGTCTCCCAGTTTTGCCCAAAGACATGCACTTTTTTTGTTATGGGCCCCCAAAGATTTGGGGCCTTGGTACCATTTTTACAAAAAGTGATAATTTTCTCAGGCTCATATCTTGCAAACCGTTCGGAATTTTAATTTACTCTTTGAGGCAAAGTTGTAGCCCTTTTTATAAAGAACAAAAATTATGAACATAAAAAATTGAAAAAACAATAATTTTAAATCAAAATCGCAATAAACTTTAAAAAATTCAATTTTTTTTTACCTTTTTCCCCCTGTTCAGGTCCATAGGTAGCAAACCGTTCAAAATTCAAGGAAACAGTCAACAACAAAAATTTACCTAACAGCCCAATAAAAAACTTTTTAGAACATATAAACTTCCTAGCAATGATTCTTAGCACCGTTTAGGTAGCGCTGAAGTAGCCGCAAAAGTAAAAAATTTCCCCAAAATGTATGTACATACATGTAGTTATGAAGCTATCTCTTCCTTACTTTTAATCAAATTGCCTTAATCACATATATTATATCTGTCTTTTGTGTAATAGAGAACTCTAGTGCATAAAAATATATTTGTATATGCATGTGTGATAGCCGCGAAAAATCTTGCAACCTAAACAGGTATGCAAACATTAAAATTGCTGGAAACCCTAAACAACAAAATACATTATACATCAATCGCAATAATGATCGTTAACGGCCTTTAATTAAATTATGTACATACTTTTTTTATTGCTTTGTTATTACTTTTTAATAATTATTGTTTATACCAACAATAAATTACCTACATATGTACCTACTACCAATTTTTTCAATAAGTGAGGACAATTCAAAATAATATAGCAATTGGATAAATTTAAAAAGAAGAAATTATTGCACCCAAACTTATCAAGAAATCAACTACAAAAATTTACCTAAGATTTCAGTAAACAGCTCACGCGATCACGCACCGATCGCACACGCATCAAGGAACGCAGATCACAATATAAAAGCGACGCGACTCCCACATCGAGGCATTACACAGCGCGACGTCAACAAGATCTCAGCGGTGAAAGTTATAGAGAAAGTTCTACAGCATAATTCGCACTCAACATTGGCAACTGACAATTTCAATATGCAGTGTAAAAATATTTGTTTCTTTTGCTACATTTGCGGTCATCAAATCAGAAAAAATAATTCTACAAGATTTCAAAAGGAAAAGAATCTTTTAACTAGTGAATTTAAAAAAGCATATAAGTCATTTTTCGACGAAATAGATTTGATCAGTGAAAATTACACACCTAACGCAGTGTGTCGCCAATGTTATAATAATCTCATAGCATGGTTGAATGGAGGCAAACATAGTGTGAAATATGAATATGAATATGAAATATTGCAAGCCGGTAAACTGGATTAATCGCCCAGGTGATCATGATGCAACCAGTTCTTATGCATGCGTTAATTACCCAAATAGACGTGATGGGAAGAACAAAATTTATAAAGCAACTGTAACAGCCACACTACCAGTGCTTGCACCTGAAAATTTTGTATTCCCAAGGCCGCAAACTCCAGATCGTAGGACAAAATTTACAGAAATGACTACAGTAAGTGGTGTTACTAATCGAGATCGATTTGATACCGACTATGAGCCTCAACAGGGAAGAGATGGACCAAAACTAATAACTAATAAAAAATGAAATGGAAAAACGGTACAAAGGCAAAAAATTCGACGCATTGCTTGCAGAGGTAATATCAATTTCATTATTGCATGGTTTGCATTATTTTTGATTTCTTTTCTAATTCATGTCAGGTATGTTGGTGGAGTCACTTTTTATGACGTTTATAAGGTATGTTAAAAAGAAAAAGCTAATGATGGAAGACATTCTGGAAGCAACGTGCCTGTGGACACCGTAAGTTCTGAATCAGAGTCAGATTCGGACGACGATTTAGATCCTCAACTTAAGAGAGCGCGATATGCAAGTCCAGGGCCATCAACTTTATAAAAATAATACGAATATTTTTTTATTATTTTTTTGTAATAGACAACACAGTATCTCAATGTTGAAGAAAATAAAAAAAAAAAGAAATTCAAAAATTTTCGTAAAATTTTTAACTTTTGCGGCTACTTAAGCGCTACCTAAACGGTGTTAAGAATCATTCCTAGGAAGTTTATATGTTCTAAAAAGTTATTTACTGGGATGTTTGGTAAATTTTTGTAGTTGACTGTTTCCTTGAATTTTGAACGGTTTGCTACCTATGGACCTGAACAGGGGGAAAAAGGTAAAAAAAAATTGAATTTTTTAAAGTTGTTTGCGATTTTGATTTAAAATTATTATTTTTTCAATTTTTTATGTTCAAAATTTTTGTTCTATATAAAAAGGGCTACAACTTTGCCTCAAAGAGTAAATTAAAATTCCGAACGGTTTGTAAGATATGAGCCTGAGAAAATTATCACTTTTGGCAAAAATGACACCAAGGCCCCAAATCTTTGGGGGCCCATAACAAAAAAAGTGCATGACTTTGGGCAAAACTGGGAGACACGGGTCTTTTCTTTTTTGGTCTTCTTTCACGTAGTGATGTCCGTATATGGTTATTTTTTTCGTGTTGCACTGTGTAATTTAATAAAACTAAAGCTTTGCTTGTCCTGTTAACATAATTCATTGGTCACGGTATAAATGTGTAATTTCTTTCATTAGCATTTACAACCAATGCTTATATTACCTGCCCATAAAACAAAACAAAAAAACTCTAAAAAGCTCTCAGTCAACACATGCAAAATTCATATTAAATACATCTTGAAAAATATGAATAATTGCAAACAAGCATAAACGACACCTAAACTGTCATATCCTGCCTACAACAACTTAATAAAAACAAGAAGAAATATTTATAGCAAAAGTTTTTCTTTTGCGAAATCACGCAATTTATATTTGCAATGTAAAGCTTTTAACACCATTGCGCGAAAGTTGTTGGTGTGTCTTTTTGAAGCTTATGGCTGGTAGAAGGGCATTTGGTGTTTAACTTAAAACAACAAGTGCAGTTTTATGTTAGTTATGTTTTTTTTTTTGTTGTTCAAGTTTCTGCAATAAAAAGAGCAAACAGCCAACCATATGTATGTTTGTGTATTGTTAAAGCAATCAAACGAATTACCAAACAAACATTTTTACAAATAAATCAAACAAAAATTGCAAAAAATAAATAATAAAACCTTTTACTTACAAAAGAATAAATTGAAAACGTTAATACTTTTATAAAATAAATGACACTCCATTGTAATGCAAGTGCAATACAAAAAACACTTTAATGTCACTTTCAGGGAACATAATAAAAAGGTTAAAAACAGGGTTTAGTCAAACAGAATAAAGTGGACATAAAATGAAATAAAACGATAAACTTGCAACCTGTAAGTTTTCTTTTAAGTATAAGTTCATGCAAGCAAATACAAACTTTTTATTTTTAAACTGTCTGTGCTGCACTAACGTTCAAATAGTTACAAATCAATTTTTGTACACAAGTCTGTAAGAGCGCCTGTATGCATTTCAATTGTGTGTTTGTATTCAATTTGTTGCCACTATGACTGCTAAAAGGCAAAGGGTATAGTTCGTAAATAAATAAACACGCACATTTACTATTTTTAGTACCCAGTGAGCAAATTTATTGTAGACTTTCAGTGTTGAAAATTTTGCATTTTTAAAACTTCTTTAAAATCCAGTTTGTCATTTAAATGTGTATTTGCTTAATTACTTTCTAACGTCGATGACACTAAAACTTTTTTGCCTTTGTTTTCGCAAAAAATGGTCTACATAAGTTTTGATCCTTAATGCGCTCCATCCATTTCAGTCAACAAAAATTTTAAAGACCTTTTTTGTGTTGATCTTCGCATTGCGTTGGGTATCTGTTTTGCAATACCTTTCAAGCTGAAGTATCTGCATTTATTATACACAACTCATGGGCTTACTTAAAACCTATACACTTTGTCAACAAACATAGGACCACAGATTTTGCGGAGTAAGTAGATAGCTTTATTTTAAAACTGCCTGCTTAGTCTTATTTACAAGCACTGTCAACCATTTTATTAAGAATTTTTTGTGGTTTTCCTTATTTGTAGTTGATTTAAAGTAAATCTGCTGCTCCACTACTCCCATATCACAAAATCCTGCTTATATTTCCGATGTCACTTTTTAAATCCCAATAAATATTTTCGTTTTATTTTCATTAATGGCAAAACCTGTCTTAGCTGATTCCTTTTAAATCTTGTTTTTCTGCTTCTTCCTACAATATAAGAATCATCATCATAAAACCATACAATATCTGGTCTTTCGGTATTGCCGTTTTGTCAACTATTTTGAAAATGTTTTCATTTCAATTAGATGAAAAATCGTGCAAAAAATTATCAATTTATCTGAGATCCCTTGTGCTGATAAAAGGTTTGGAATTATAAGTTTTAATTTTCACAGCAGCTTTTAGAGTTACCAATCTAAGTTCTACTAAATTATAGAAGTTTTAGAAAGATAATTGGACCAATTTTTTCGAAAATTTTAGAGGCCAGGCGACGAATGTTTACGAGGCAAATTATCCACGAATGATAACCAAACTCTTTTTTCCAAACTCTTCACACGCGTGGTTTCAACAGGATGGGGCAACTGCACGTACAGCCAGAGCTTCGATGAATTTGCTTCGGGAAAGTTTCCCGAAAAATTTATTAGTCGCTTGAAAGCATTCAATGGCCGCCAAAGTCGCCCGATCTAGCTCCCACTACCTCAAAGAGTGGGTTTATAATGACAATTCTCAATCTTTTGTTGGTTCAGCGGCAAATATTAGTTAAAAAATCAGCTTAATTGAAATAATTTCACAGCAGCATGTGGCGCAGAATACAAGGCTTCATTTTGATATGTGTTTAACTCGGAAGACATGCTCTTTCAAAAGTAAACTTTGTGTCTATTACTACGTTTTGCATTTAAGTTTTGAAATCTAAATATATATATTTTACTCTATTTTTTTTAACTCAATAAAGTGTGGTCATCACATTTTAACTTAATAAAACTTAATATATACATAAGTATAACGGAATTCCCTTCTACTCTCAATTTCCAATTTGGGTTAAATAGAAGATATTTACTATCAATACTCAGTACCGGACAAAGACTGCTTATGAGAAGTTGTAACGGGCTCTGTGAATGCATTCCGCTAGACAAGTGTCGGGAAACTTAACCTTTTCAAGATAATTCCTTAAGAGAGATTTTTTCACTAAAAAAATTAATTAATTAGCCTAATAAATTGAAAAAAAAATTAATTCTTTTAGATCGTTAGTTTGAAATATTTGTAAAGTTTTCTCTGCATAAGCTACTTACTTTTGTACAAGTTCTCCACATTTTTGCCTTTTTGGATATTTTAAATAAATTTAAAACATTATTTTATAAATAGAGTGTTAATAGGAATTTTGTAACACCTGTTTCAACTTTAATTAAACACAGCTAAAGACCGTAAAGTATTTTATTCACATTAAAAATAAATATGATAAATATGTATGTATATTCTACATTTTGTACAAGGACTAAATTTTTTCAACGAAATTTAAATGTTGAAACTATTTATCTAAGTTAAAGAAATCCCTCAGAATTTTTATTTTCCACTTTTAAAAAATTGTTCTGCTAAAGTACGTATATTAAGGAACCGTATGAGTAATTAATTATTGCTTATACGTACATTTAGGGAACAAATAATTTTTCTTTATACATATAAGAGTTGGTATGATTGCAAAAATTACAAACGGAATACAAAAAAATTGCAAAATTTATATCCAGCCTTATAAATTTTACATAAATCTGAGATGTTACTTATAATTATTATTTTAGAATCGTGTGTGTGCATACTTTTATACTCTGTTTCAAGGACAAAACAAAATTGTATATTTGCAGTTACTTAACATTATACTTTCATACAAAAACACTCAAACATATCACACGTTTACTTTAATATCTCATGAAAATAAACCGAAAAAAATGATGTTATAAAATGACAGCATTGAGTGCCATGCGGTTCACCACATTTTTGTAAACAATATGTATGTTTTTAGCCACTATTTTATGCAAATGTTTGACTGAAGCTAAACACACAACAGAGCATCAACACTTGCACACACACAAGTATACACTTACATTTTCATATGGCTGTTTGCATAAAGTGCAAAATGCATATAATTTTGGAAAATAATTTTGTGTTTGTTTTTATATGTCAATGTGGTCAGTCAGCTTCTGTCATCAAGTATATAATACTGGAATAAGTGTTATTTTACTAATTAAGTGACATGTCAATTTGTTAGTTTTAAAACGTAGTAAATTGTAATAGTTTTGAATGTGGAAGTAAATGAACATGATAGTTAAATTAATATTGCTGGGCATATGTTAATTAAAGAGTTTTGGCCAAAACTACCTGACGCACCAAGGAATTTGATTTGGAATATTTTTTAGAATTTTAATTAATTTTTTTAACTAATTTAAAAGGCTTTTATTATTACTAATACTTAAATGCATCCCATGGCATGTTTTTTTAGAATAGAATTTGTTTAATTGTTCTGTAGGAAAGAAGTTTTAAAATCCTTAAGCGAAATACAGCAAAATTTATCTATTTGGTATTGCCTACTGATATTGACTTGTACAAGTCAATATTTTTTAAAAAATGTATCTTAAGTCTATAAAAATTTTGAAACACAACGATATAATAAAAATCAGATTGGCTAAGGGTTCACACCTAAGAGTATTACTGGTCCGTAAGCTATAATTAAGGCTCAATATGCAAAACCTTTTGCATTTCTATCAGCACTGCGGTGGTTTGACCCTTTTACTTTATTTACAGGACCTTGTATAACTATCGCTCAACGTAGCTTCAATGCAGCATTTGTAAGTGTTTTTCTAGATTTATAAGCTATTTATCTGGTCGCACAGGGCGCTTCAGGAAGATCTGCATATCGACTAATTTTATTATGGCAGGTTTTTGAGATGCTAAATTGACATAATACGATTATCTAGTATTCAAAATACAGCAATAACTTCATTTTTCCCAAACTGACCTTTATAACGAAGACAAATATCTAAAACACCTTTTTTACGAGTGGTTCTTAGGTGAAAGAGGATTTTGCAGCCCTCGTTTTCTCTTAAAGCCTGGGTACAAGGGAGTCATACAAACACATTACTAAATTGTCTTTTAGATAGAGATTCAACCAATCAACCCGTCTGCTAAGATTACTTTATCATTTTAAGCAGATAATTCTAAATTTTAAAAAAACTAAGTTGTGGTCAGCCGTCTATCCAGGCATTTTCACAACTTTGCATGCTCTCCAATCATTCAAGCATGCGAGTAATCTATTAGTTTTCTTTGTTTACAGGATTGAAGAAAATATTCACTGGGATCGTGGGCAGAAGAAAATTATGTATTAAAGTAAGATGTTTGACAATCTAGAATAGTAAGCAGCTCATTTGCCCATAAAAAGCAAATTGACGTTCAGGCTTCACATCAATTTTTTATAGCAACAAAGACTGTTGGAGACGTCATGACCACGAAGGTCTAGGTAAGCGCCACTTTGTGTGGGACCATTAAATTATGACTCTGGGCGACGAAGTTGTTTATATATTTGCAAAAAGTAATAATAACTTCCGACCGTGGTTAGCCTCAGGTCACTGTTGACAGTGAATCACACTAGAGGAGTTGAGTAACAACCTAACTATAACTGCAAATTCGATAATTTACCGAAGGATATGATAACAGTTGGTCAAATTAAGTGTAACCAAAAAGACCTTATTTGGGATCTATTAAACAGACAACTCTTACTTGCCAAAAGAGCTTAAAGCAATTTTAAGCTATAATCGGATTGTTAGTTTTTGTATGTTAATATTATATACTCCTTTATACCCCTTTAGCACATATAGTTAGGATAAACATCTCCTTATATCTGATACAGCATGTTTTTTTTAACTGTGTTGCTGTTAGAAAGCCAGCAAATTTACTCAGAAGAAAGAACTAAAGGTTTTTAATGCCCAATTGACAAATCTAAGCACCAGGCTATGAATAAGATCTTGCAAGCCAAATTTAATATAAAGCTAAGGGCGCCATAAAATTCGGCAGTGTTATAGAGCTTCGGAGAGCTATATTCCATGGGACATCGCAGTTTGAGGGGCATTATCTTCTTAACTTAAATATGCTTTGATAATTCAATAGTAGAGTTGTTTCCCAAATTATTATAAGTAAATTGATGCAACCTTATCTCTTTTTATAAAGTTTTAATTCTCAGGAGCCCAAGCCAATTTTAATTATAACTTTGATGCTTAAATGGATTTGTAATAAAACCTTAGACTATAAAAATCAAACAGAATGGTGTTCTGTACTAAAGGTTAGTTTGGTAAAACAGGCGGCTACGAAAATGATGAAAAAAATGATGTGCAGCCCACTTGTGGCCATTTTTTTGGTCTCTTAGTGATAAACAGAAAAAAAGATTAAATAAGATAGGATTAGCTTAAATAAGAAAACCTAGATAAAACTAATGTTTGTGGCTAACAAATTCACCCCGCAGTCTTTCCTGTCTTATCCGAATACCACCCAGTGCCAGACAGAGGCACAAAGGATGCTGTTTACTCTCGGTCTCTTCTGCATCCTGACAGCTTCTACAGAAGTGGTCGGCAATTGCAAGCACTTTTTCCCCTATCTAGTGTCTGCGATTCTGCTGGCGTAATTGCCCACGCGGAGCTTGCAGAAAGAGAGGGGAATGCCACAGAAGTGGTCGGTTGCCCTAATATCACACCATTGCTGGAAAGTGTAACTGCAACACAGTTCCTCGCATTTGTTCCATATCCTCTTACCGCACAAAAATTTCCACATGCCATATGCCAGTTTTATCTTATTTAAAGTTTATCGATAACAAGGCTTCCAAAGCCATTTGATTAGACTACTTTGAATAATTTTTTATAAACTCAGGTGGTTTTTAACAAACCAAAAATTTTATTTATTTAAAAATACATATACACATTTTACAGACTTCCTTTCACTTGGGCTTAATTAAACACCTCTTAATGTATTGAAACTTGTTTTCACACTTTTAATTTTTCAATACAATTAGTAAACCAACGCCTACATCTTTGGATCGAAGCTAATTTTCTAAAACCACGTTATTATTAAGAATTAGAGTACGATCTAGTATTGGTTAACATTCATTGTCATCTTTGTAAAATTAAACAATAACATTAATATTAAACAAGAAAAGTGAGAAATATGATTTTACTTATTATTTAGTGTAAAAATCAATTGAATGCAAAGAGACAACATTAAACTAAAAATATATAAATAAAAAAAAAAAATAAAAAATCTTATGAAGTTTTAACATCTAATTTATTTCAAAATTTTTTTCCAATTCACTTTTATCATATAATCTCATTAAACTAATTTAATGAAAAATAAAAAATTTGATTAAACCGACAACTCCTCACACATAATGTATATTTAACTTTTATAAACGAAGTCAATATTATAGTCAAACTTGTCTTAAGATAATGCAAATTTACCATATTTAGCACCTGTCAAGTAAACGTTTTTATTATGATTTATCTCTTATATAGAGAGAATAATTAATAGTATGAAAAACTGTTTAATGCTAAGTGTTTCATAATATATTCGAACGACATTTACGAATTTTGGCATTAAATACTTGTCAATATAAATCTACACGCATATATATGAATAAACTTACATATATCAAAGCTTATAAGAACATACATATAGGTGTGCAAAAACTGATGAACTCCAAGAAAAATTGTTTAAATTTTATAGTTATTAACTTGATTTTTTTATATTTTCTGCGATTGGAGTTACTTAATTTTTAAAAAAAATTTTCATTTTGACCATTACAGTTTTAACAATGAACTTTTAATCGAATTTAAAAAAAGATGATTTTCTTTGGCATTGTTTTTATCACATATTTGATTTAAATGAATAATTGTCATAAAAATATTCCTATAAAAATTACTTAGAAATAAACATTTTTTACTGGACTTTCCCTTAATCAATATTAAATATTTGTTTTCACAGAGACCTCATGAATACTAAATTTTTAAAGCAAAGTAAAGTTAATAATTCAAGCACTGGCTGCATGACACTACTTTATAGTAGTTTCAAACAAGAAAGCCACAATTTTTCAAATATACTACTTCATAAGTGCGGTTTAAATTTTAACCAAAACAAAGAACTTAATTCAAAAAACTTTTTAAAGCAAGAAAAAAGGTAATGCAACTTTAAATTTACCTTAGTTTCATATTTCAGGAATCAAAATTTTAAAACAATACAAATAAATACAAGAAATTTAAAAAAAGGATATTTTGCATGCAAAAAGTACCAAAAATTAAAAAAAGTACTTTGATACCACTTACAAGATTTTTACTTTAATCGTGGCCAATTGTTGCTAACTTATATTTGTAGGTTAATTATTTTAAAAAGCCAAACAAAGTATATAACAAAATATTTAACTTTTGCACATCTATTTGACTTTTGGTCTTTATCGGAAATATTTAAATTTTTTTAAAAATCTCTCAAGCTTAATTTGCATAATGTTCTTTTTTTGCCAAGAAATTATGCATATGTATAAAATATACCAAAATATCCTTTTTGTGTCCCTTGGGGTCAAAAACTAAAAACGTACTAAGCTATAAAAAAAACAAAAATATTCAAAGCCTGTCAAACACTATTTGAATTATGGTGCTATCTCTATAGGTTTAAAAGTTACAAAAAGTACCTTAAAAGTTTTTAAATATAGTTTGTACCCTTTTTCGCCATTTAATATAAAAATTTAAAAATATACCAAAACAGTTTTCACAACTTTTTGAAATCTGTGCTTTTCTTAATTGGTTTAGATGTTAAAAAAAGCACCTATAAAAAGTTAAATTTTCTTATTGTTCGCCTTTTTTCTCTTAATGCACAAAATCCATAATTTGTTGAGACCTGGCGAAAAAAATTGAATCCTGTTTTCAACCTAATTGGCATACAAATCAAAAAAGTACCTAAAAAGTACTTAAATATAATCAGAAGCTTTTTTCTTCCCCTAAAAGTACGAAATTTCAAAAAGGTTTTAAATCATATTTTTATTTTTTTGAGACCTGTCGAACGTAAATTAAGCTATGTCTCTTCCTTTATTTATTTACATGCTACAAATTCTTCTAAACGAGTACCAATGTAGCAGTTGTACCCTTACGGAAAAAAATTTTAAAAGGTGCCAACCCCTGTAGAAAGTAATTTGAATTTTGTTTTTGGCATTAATGGTTCGGATGTTACACAAGGTTTTTAAAAAGTCACCCTTTTAGGTCCACATTACACAAAGTGTTAAAAGATATTCATATTTTTTTTTAAATCAATCGAACTCAGTTTGAGCTACTTTCTACCTTTAGTGGTTCTGCTTAAGAGGCACAACCAAACAGTTTGTACCTTTTTTCTGTCCTCTAAGGTACAAAATATTTATTAAAAATATCAAAACAGTATTTTTAATTTTTTCAGATCTTTCAAAGTTATGTTCTACCTTAATTGGTTTATATTCTAAAAAAAGTATTTAAAAAGTACCATATGTAATAAGTATGGATATCAAAAGCAGTTCAAGTTATATTTCTACCTTTATTGCTATAGAAGTTACAAATAGTACTAATATCGAATTTTGACCACTTTCTAAACTCTTTTTACCACTAATTTTTTTTTTAAACCTGTTAAATGCAATTTTATTTTTTTTATTATAGTTAGTGTTAAAGTTACGATGGGGACCTGGGCACTCTTAAAACTGATTTCTCCCTAGCTTACCTCTTATGGTCTAAAATTTTAAGCAAGCGCTAGACACGGATCCGGTTATTTTTAAGGCCAAATACGGCGCTTTGTTTATTTCTATCACATACAATTGAAAAGATTTTTGGTAGTCCTTTTTTCCCAAGCTTGGCCCATTCTTACCCCTTTTGATCTAAAATTCCCAAAACCTTTACATCGCAGAAAGTACCAACAGTCCAAATTTCAAGTATCTAGCCTTAAGCGCTTAGGCTGTAAATGATGAATCAGTCACTCAACCAGTTCAGTTCTGTCAGCCAGCTTCTTCAATTTTCTGCAATGTTCACAATTCATAAAAAAATGCACACACAATTACCAAAGGCTCCTTATTATAAAGAGTGCAGCGTTCATTAAATCCATGAAAACACCATAACTATTTCTGCTGTACATATTAAAGTCAAAAAAGGAAAAATAAAATGAAAGGAAGATGTCCTTTAAACTAATGGTAGCATAAAATCTTTCGACGATGAGCACGTTTAATATGATAATTTATGCACAAAGTAAATTCATTTATTTTAAAACCTTGCATTTTACAGTTTACAAATTTTACTCTGAATTTAAAGAAAGACAGAAGGACAAACAGACAGGCAGATGGACAGTTACACCGACAGGATAAATGAATGGAAGGGTATGAATAGTAAAAATTAACAAATAGATTCGTAAAGTATGCAATTCAGAGGAGTGAAGTATCATTTTATTAAAGGTCTTCTGCTTGTTGCATGAAAAATATTTTTAGTTATACATTTCCGGGTGTGTGTGTGTATATATGTGTGTGAATTGAACTTTAGGTTACATAACGGTGCTGGTTATTTCAATAAGGGATAGTTTGGTTGCAAAGCATATATAACGGTTGATACGTGGAAACCTTGAATTACGTTACAATTAAGCATAAAAATTAAAAACTGTTTTAAAGCACTTCCCCTTTTTTTTATTAAATTTGTTGCCTATTTTAAGCTTATTCATAACATAATGCTAACATATTAGCATTTTTGCTAACTAAAAATTTAATTAAATTTAAGAAATTGTTTTTAGATATGCCTCTAAAATTAGCTAACAATAAGCAATAAAATCTTTAATATAATCAACAATCTTTAGTCCAGCTACTAACAATCTAAAATAACACTTTTCAAACAGCAAATTTCAATTGAACTAGCCTCTTTTAAGGTCAACAGTGCCACTACTTTTCAAATGCGCGTTTTCACCATATTGAAAGATGTTTTAAGCGAGCGTTTTTGGATAACTTTCCAGCTTATTTAGATACTTGTCCACACAGTATAATATTTTATGTTTTACAATTGAAACTTGTAAATGAACCAAAATGAAGACCAGAGTTACTACCAATGCAAAATTGGAGTCGGCCTGGTTTAAACTTATATTAAACAATTTAAAAAAAATTATAATATAAAACCTATATTACTGCAAGATAAAAATTTGGAAAGAGTTTTTTAAGCCTTAGCAGTCATCTTCCATATCGATAGGAAGTATTAGAGCCCCAATACTACTGTTCAAGGTAGCTTTTAATGTAATTTGATTTTATCAATACCATTAACATTTAAAACGTTTAAATTTGTAGTAGCCTCTAAAAGTTTTAGGGGTTGCAATTGTACCTCCATGGGCTGTTCAGTAAAATCAAACCGTAATCTGAGGATCCATGTATGTCTGAGGGTTCACATCTATGCCTCCAACAAATTTTTTAGATGGTTCTTATATCCTTTTATATTAGCTTTATATTGAAACAAGTGACTTTGAAATTTTTTTAAGATCTTCTTTTCTCATTAACATTTGTAAAAAAGGCTCAGTTGTCTCTAGCGCTTTTAGCTCCGCAGTTCAGCAGGTTATCGTTCATTTTTATTTTTAATGTATTTTCGTTAATGTTTCTATGAGTTAACTTTCTGTTTGGCTTACCCTTATTACTGCGCCCTTTATTAGTTTAACTTTTCAAAATATTTTTTTTTTCTCGTTTTATTGCCAAAATTCACATATTTTGCACATTTTACTAACTATATACTTCCAATGTAACAGAGAGGGTTGCAGTAAAAATTTTATGTTGACCTACCAAATCAACTGAACTACTGAGTTCATTGAACTACTGAACTAAAAGAGTGACATAGCTCAGTAAGATGAGCTGGGCTAAAAAAAGCGGCCAGTTAAAAGAGCTGTTAAACCCAACTCTACTTAACACAAAGATGACTCTTAGTTAAGTAGGCTTAGGTTTTTGCATATCTGACATTATTTTTTCCCTACATAACATGAGTACATTGATAGGTTGCACAATGTTCCTTAAGAGGCCTCCTTATCCAATATAATTTTAAACCAATTTTATAAGAGACTGATCAATTGCCATTAAAAAAATTTTCATGAAGTTTGATTTTACTTCCCAGCAAAACATGATCGAGATTTTGTAAGCAGCACATACTTTTTCTAGTATAATAACGCGCTTCGCAGCAAGCACTTATCTACTCCCTTAATAAATGCAATAATTTATGGCAGTAAGTGTAAAACTTTTACTCTTTTACACACTCGCTTACTAAAGTGCATACTAAGAAGCACTACTGTAAGGCAGAGAGTAAACAACTTTTGATTTTTCGTCAGGTAATGATCATAATAACACGACAAAAAATTTATTTCGATGACGCAATCAATTTCAACACCTAAAGAAGCACTAAAGTTGCATGAATTAACTGCATATTTATAGCGCCGACATAAGCGCTTGACACGAAATGCAACTAAGTGGGACATTGCGAATAAATATCATGCCATACGTAAGCGGGATTGTAAGCTTTGTCATCTTGATATTCCCTTACAAACCTTCCTACGGCGAAGCAGCAGTTTTTGCTGGGTTATACCAGAACTACGCAATGAAATTTTTCATGAAATTATTTCCATTAAATTTTCTTTTGTTGATAAAAAGGGTCATAAAAGTCTTCTTCTCTTTACCTCTCGTTTATAAACATATAGTTTCATGGAAGTAGTTTTATAAAAAATCTAAATCATGTAAGTCAAGTATATAGCTGGTATTATCTTTTTTTATTTTTTCCCATAATTTTACTGCTAGCTGAGATCACAGCATATGGAAACTCCATTTTAAGTTTTTTCATGGTAAAATAAATGCAAAACTATGTTCTGAAAATCAAAGGAGTCTACTAACATACACATATGTAATTTCAAAATAAGAGCTTAAGCTACAAATGAATACGATTAAGGAAGTTAGTTTGGCGCACTTGGCAAACCACCCACGCCAAATTGTAATATTTAACATATAAGCAAAGGTGTATTTTCTAAAAACCTGGAAGCTACTAAAAGCGATTAAATCTTAAATTAACAATTTTAAATTATATATATATATCTGTTCCTTTAAACTCCTACAAGGAGCATAGGGCCAAAACAAGTTCCTTCCAATATCCTCGATCTACTGCACGATGTTTGATTTCATTCCAATTCAAGTTTAGTTTGGACGTCTCGATCGTTATTTGGCGTTTCCAGGTATGCGATGGTCTACCTGTACGTCGACTGCCTTGTGGGTTCCACTCTATAGCTTGCTTTGCTATGTCATCTGGTGGTTTACGTAAAATGTGACCAATCCAGGACCATTTGCGCCTACGGATTTCTTGGTGGATCGGTTGTTGGTTAGTTTCTGACCACAGACGTATATTTGAAATTGTTAAGGGCCAGAACACCCGTAAAATTTTACGTAGACATTTGTTTATAAAAACTTGTAAGGCTTGTATGTCTCGTGTTGCAGCGTTCCACGTCTCGCATCCGTATAACAAGGTGGATTTCACATTTGAGTTGAATAGACTCAGTTTTGTACGACGTGATATATATGATGAATTCCAGACGGGATACAATTGCCCAAACGAATGTCGAGCTTTATTTATTCGGCTGGAGATATCTGCGGCAGAACCACCACTTTTGTCGAGTATACTTCCTAGGTAGCAAAAAGACTCTACATCTTCAAGTTGATGGTTCTTTATGTTGAACCTATGATCGTTATTTACGTTTATGCGCATTGTCTTTGTTTTACCCATGTTTATCTTTAGACCAACGGATAGTGCGGTTTCATAAACTAGTGTTAGCTTCGCTTGCATGTCGGAAAATGAGTGAGTTAACAAGCAGATGTCATCTGCGTAATCAAGATCCTCTAATCGCCCTTGCAAACCCCACGTAATTCCCCTTCTGTGGAGTGTGGCCTTTTTCATAACGATGTCAAGGACACAATTAAAAAGCAATGGTGATAAAACACAACCTTGACGTACTCCATTTTCTACAAAAATTTTCCTACCGAGTTGTCTCTCATGTAGTATGCGACATGTGGCATTAGCGTATAGCCCCTTGATAAGATTTATCAATTTTCCGGGGACTCCTTTACACAGTAGTGCTTCCCATATAGCTGGGTGGTTTATGGTGTCAAATGCCTTTTCAAAGTCAATGAACGTAAGGTATAACGGAGACCTCCATTCTACTGACTGTTCCACAATTATCCTTAAGCTGTTTACATGGTCGATACATGATTTGTGCGCACGGAAGCCGGCTTGTTCTTTCCTGAGCTCAGGAAGAACAGTTGTGGATAATCTTCTGTTTATTATATTAGCAATCACTTTGTTGGTCATGTTCAATAGTGTTATACCTCTCCAATTTTTACGTGCTGTAAGATCTCCTTTTTTTGGGAGATTTATAATCACACCCTCAGCGAGATCCTCTGGAAGAGTTTCAGTTAGCCAGAAGTCTTTTATAACGGGCGCCAGTAATTGGGCACTGGTTAATGGGTCAGATGATAGCAGCTCCGGTGGGATGTTGTCTGAGCCTGGAGATTTGTTGTTTTTTAAGAGTTTTATTGCCTCGAGTATTTCTGTGATATCCGGACTGTCGACGGTAATGTTTGGATTCGGAGTATGTGTAGCGCAACTGCATAGCGTAAGTTGCGTGGGTTGGGGTGTAGAAAGCAAACTGGAGTAAAATGATTCCCAGAGATTAAGTTGTTGATCTTTAGATGTAACAAGTTGTCCAGAGTCGTTTCTCAATGGTTTACCTGTGGACGTTGTGTTGTTGGTCAATTTCCTTGCAGCGCGGTATAGATCTCTAGCGCGATTAGTTTCAGCAGCAGCCTGCGCTTCTTTGGCTATGTTATTGGCCCAATTTCGTTTATCTCGACGAGCGCTGCGTTTTACTTTCCGGTTTAGGTCGCTATGCATTTGTTGACACCTTGTTTTATCTGAGCGTGTTCTGCTGGAGTTAATTGCCTCTTTTGCTTCTTTTCTTTCTGATACGAGTTTCCAGGTTTCATCACTAATCCACTCTTTTCGGGCGTTGTTTTTAAAACCGACGTGTTGTTCTGCTGCATCAATAAATACTTTTTTGGTTTCTTCCCAACTACGATTTTCATTTCTGTTACTCAAATGTAGTGATGATCTAAGTGCACTGTTGAAAGAGTTTGCGACTTCTTCATTTTTGAGTCTGTTTATGTCAAATTTCCTTCCCGGAGCTAAGTTGTTGTTTTTAATAGCAGCTATTTTTAGACGGAGCGTTGCAAGAACCAGATGATGATCACTTGCGATGTCAGCTCCTCTTTTGTTACGTACATCCAAAAGTGAGCCACGCCATTTTTTGCTGATAGTGATGTGATCAATCTGGTTTTCGGTTTTATTGTCTGGGGAAACCCACGTAACCTTATGTATCCTTGGGTGCGGGAATAATGTGCCACCTATAACAAGGTTGTTCGTCCTACAAGTATCCAACAACATCTCCCCATTCTCTGTCAGATGACCCACTCCATGTCTACCCATTGTGTTTTCGACACTCGTGTTGTTGTCTCCCATTTGGGCATTAAAATCCCCCATCATCACAATAATATCCCCTCGATGGACAGATGCCAAAACACTATCAAGAAGATTGTAAAATGCTTCCTTCTTTCCTATTTCGGATGTTTCCGTTGGAGCGTAGCACTGTACGATTGTGAGATTTCGTGCTCTAGTACGTAGCCTTGCTGTAATAATTCTATCAGAGAATGGCTCCCACTCGATGAGGGCTTTTTTCGCTTCTTTTGATAGAAGTGTTCCAACGCCACTGGATCTGGGTATTTCGCCACTTGGCTTCCCAGAGTAGAGAAGAGTAAGACCATCATTCGTTGTGAGTTCGCCAGAATCACTCCAACGAGTTTCACAAAGTCCAAGTAATGCAAGTTTATAGGTAGTAAATTCCTTACACAATTGAGCGAGACGAGTTGTTTCTAAAAGTGTTCGTACATTCCATGTTCCAATTCTAGTCCTTAATTTCATGCCAAAGGTCGTCATCTTTAAATCGGGTTTATTAGTTTCTTTAATTGTTTCGGTTTCAGTAATAAGTTTGTTTTAAGACGAATGACTTATTAGGCCATAGCGTCCGATCCTAGAGTTGGGGCTGCCAACACACCGCTAGGCCGGCTAATTACAGTTGAGTTTCAGTGACTAATTGTTGACGATGGACACCTAATTTCCAGAGACGCATCGGTATTAGCATGCACTCTGGATACTCAGTACTGTACGCCTTCTCACTTTAGCTGTCATCAGACGGGTGCCTGAGTGACATTACCAGGGAACACTTAGTCTAAGACCGGAAGTTGTGAGATGCTTGGGAATTTCAACAGAGGAATCACTTCTTGCTATCCCCAAGTGGATAGCAGACAGATAGCTTTCAACCTCTGTGAAAGACCCCCTAGACTAGACTAGACTAGACTAGACTAGACTAGACTAGACTAGACTAGACTAGACTAGACTAGACTAGACTAGACTAGACTAGACTAGACTAGACTAGACTAGACTAGACTAGACTAGACTAGACTAGACTAGACTAGACTAGACTAGACTAGACTAGACTAGACTAGACTAGACTAGACTAGACTAGACTAGACTAGACTAGACTAGACTAGACTAGACTAGACTAGACTAGACTAGACTAGACTAGACTAGACTATACTAGACTAAAATATAAGTTCTATTGGACCACGTATGCAATTTATAGGAGACATTTACCTCCATAGCTGGTGCAAAGGTTAAGATCTGATTTCATATGTATAGGGCAAAGTTATATTTGGTTTTACTTTATGGGAATGCATTTTTTATGGCAACGTTATGTTTGTAAATGTGCAAACCAACTATTCAACTTTAGTATTAAAAACTTAGCGGCGCAGGCGACTTTTATGTTCTTTTACCGGGCTATGGCTACTTGTAAATTAATATTTTAAAGCGGCCCACAGTGCAACCAAACCTTCTTGGTATAAAAGCCAAAACAAAATAGAAAATTATCTACAAAACTATGTTTGCATCGCTGATTAAGAATTCTTCATCAGAATTACCAAATTCAGAATAGCCGAACGAAAGGGGCACCAGAGCTATGTTAGAAAATGGACCGATAATGTTCCCATTTAGCTTTGTATTAAAACTTTGAAGTTTTGTAAAAATAATGTTATATTCCAGAAAATGTCCTTTTACCACATCACTCTCATACAAATAAAGGCCTAATCAATCGCAAGATGTTTGCTCTAACTCCTTTAGAGGACGTGACGATTTGTTGGCACACCCAAAGAAACATGAAAGCAATTATGTCCGGAAGCAGAAAATATGGTTAAATATGCATTATGGATGATCGTAAATACTAGGCTGTAATACGAAATTAACGAACAAAACTGCCTACAAGGCGTTATGGAGTGACGAAACAGTTAAGCAAAATGGCAATATTACTGCCATAAGTTTATATTCTGCGGCAATTGAGGCACTTCTTTAAGTAATCCTCCTTTCAATCTAACCTTATCGCAACCAATTTATTTTGAACTTTAAACTGAATTGTACCAACTCATCCTTTAAAATTAAATAACAAAAATTAAGCAAAAAAACTGGTTATTTTCATCACAAAGAATAAAATATTGACTGATAAAAATAAAAAAAATTTACGTTTGATAAAGAACATTAAAAAGTCAATATTTTCCTGGTATTAACCTTCAGTCACACAAACATATATCCAATTAAACATATTTCATACTCAATAAACTGAAATTTAATTAAAAGGAAGTGGCGTTGTCTCATATTAAAATAAAAAAATCACATAAAAGATAAATTGACGTCTTTCTCTTTATATCAATATTTTTAGCAGCATAAATTTTATTTCAATTAAAATAATAAATGAAGAAAAAACAAACTTGACTTTTTGAATGACCACTTGAAAAATGTTTCGTTTGTTCTACTTCTTATTTTGCATATTTCTCTTTTCACATTCATATCCTTATTTAATTGATTAAATGAATTTTATTGCTGCTGCCCTAGATGGAAACAAAAGGTTAACTGCTGATTTGCATGGCCAAATAAATCTGTATTGAAAGAAAAAATATTTTCAATCCTTTTGTTTAAATATATTTTTATTGATTTCAATTGTAATGGAAGGGAAAAATATACATAATAATTTTAGTTACTGTAATAGTAATTTGCATAACTAATTTTTATTCAAATAATGTGAATTTTAATAGCAAACCGCAGAGTTTTTGAAGAACAATACGTGGCAATGCTTGTTTGCAGCAACTCATTATTTTGAAATAAATCAAACCGATAATTAACACAAACACACTTTTAACAAATTAGTCAATTATAAATTCATTTAAAGTAAAAATAATTTTATTCTTTAAATTGTTTGTTTTTGTTTGCCGCCTTTAAGCCAGCGCTGCATGAGGGAAATTTAAATAAAATCATTTATTCAATTGAAATATATTTATGGAAATAAGTTTGTATGTATGTACGTATAAATATATATACACTTAATGATCCTCGACTGCATTGATAGTCCATAAACGTTTCGCTGTAAGTATTTGTTAAAGCCTTGCAAAGAGTAATTCTCTCCCCTTTTTTTATTAAAGCGTAACTCCATTGAGACGGGTGTGACCATTTTACTTTAATTTTTGGTTAGAACTCAAACCAAATTTTAATTACAAAAAAACATGATTTTCTTGGGTTGTATATTTTAAAGCGTTAAATAGTACGTAGAGAGTGAAAGAACATATAATCTGCTCACTTAAAGGCTGTGACGGGTGTGACCTTACAAATTTAAGAAAATATTGGCTTTAAAATCGTGCTGTGCTATAATGTTTTTCAGAAAATTTTGAATAGTACTTGACACTTAAATCTTACAAAAAACAATTTTTACTTAAGATGCCTTCTTTCAGGAAATATGACGGGTGTGACGATTTCATCGAAACATCAGAAAAATAGAAAAACCCCTTGCAAAATAAACAAAAAAAAAACTAAACAATTCGCTTACATTTGGATCATATTTTTTTTTTTTTCATTGTGACGTAAATAAATTAATTGTTTATAAAAACAGGAGACGATTTTTTCCTATTCTGAGCCGCTGTTACGTGAAGTTTACCTTAAGTAAATCACAGAATAATTTTATATGAGCAAATACTAAGCTTTGTGTGTAATCTTAAAATAATATAAAAAACTTTACATTCAAAATTAATCCATCGCCTGAAGCCTTTTTTTTTTTTTGCCCGTCCGTCAGGCCAGGTGTACACGTACTCTTGCATTTAAATTAAAGGTCACATTTGAAAAGATATTTTTATAAAGTTTGGTACCGGGATAAACTATATTAAAACTGGTGATCATCGACTAAATATTTTGCAAGGACCTTATAAAAAAAGTCCTTAGGAATCAGCATTTTAAACTCTGACTACATGAGTACCCCTATTTCCGCATAATTTCTGATTAATTAATTACTATGGCTCCAACATAATTTATATTTCTTAAAATTTACACTTAATCGCATACTCTGCCAATAAAAATCTTCTTTAAAAAGACGTTTCCAAATAATGACGTTTTAACAAATAGTATGTAACTTTGTTGGGCTACTTTAAATGCAAAATTTATTTTATCAGGAAGTTAAAATAGTCGCTCCATAGCTGATTATATGTAAATTTTACCATTTAATTGCATATTATTAAAATAATGTAACATTTTGCTTACTTCACATCAAGTTTCTTACAAAAATCTCTTGAGGTTTATGTTCTAAATACACAAACTAAACATTTTTTATTATGAGGTATTCCACGTAGAACGGCCCCAGATAAAAAAAAATACAATTTCTTAGCTTTTAAAATAATTTTTACCTTCTTTGTTTTAAAGATAATTGTTTTAATCAGCGTAAAATCAAGATCGAAAATTTTTATTTTTATTTATCTCTCAGAAAATTAAAACTAGTTTCTTATGTTTTAAGAAGAACGTCCAACCACCTTTTTATAAAAAGCTTTCTCGCAACAAAATGTTTTTTTGTGGAAAAAAAGGATTAATTTTAGTCAAAACAAGTTTAGACGACAAATAAATCAAACAAGTAATGTGTGTTATATATCATATTTTACACAATCTTACTAGAAGTCAATTTATCTAAAAATCAAAAATTTTTAAGACCTAAACCTTTGAGGTCAACCCCATTTTTCTTGTGATTTGAAAGAGCAGCAAATGTTTAACTTTTTAAAACCTTCCATCCTGGAACGTTTTTCAAATCCCTTTTTTAATTTTTGAATTATATTGGAAAAGTTGAAGTAAAATGAGTAAAATAGTAAAATGGTCAAAATTGCAATACGCATTCTATAAAGATATCAGTTAAATATTTCGTCTTTTATGATTGAAATAGTAAAATTTAATTTTTTGTTTCATAATTTTACAAAAATATTGCATATATAACTATAAGAAACCAATCCCAAACAGCCTCCCTCCAAATATGCTTAAACATACTTCAGCCTCTCATCCTATTGAAAGTAAGGGATATTATTTACAATTCCAAAAAAGTGAGGGCATAAACCAGTGAAGCATAAAACTCCTCGACAATATCAAAAATATCATCATCTTTTTTATACTCTGCCGGGTCTCAATTTTTATGACACTTTCGCAAATAACAAGCATGCTACACTAATATGCTGCATACAGATCTAAAATTAAGAAATTCAATATTCATCACAGCTTAGCATAAGGCGTTTTTCTCTCAACACGATTTTGTCAGCTGTTTTATATTAAACTATAACAAAGACAAACACTAAACAACAATTTCCAAATATTATTCAAAATATGATCCCAATTGTTCCAGTTTACCTAAAGCGTTTGTTTTAGATTAACTTTTTCCACTAGTTATCTAAATTTCAAAGGGGAAAAGAAAATTAAAACAGCCAAAAGCGAAAAATAGTTTGTGGGTTTTAAATGAACACTTGAGTAGTTTTGTTTTGTATATAGTAATTTTCAATAAGTTTAATAAAGATATTTTTTTAGAGACAGAAAATATTCACTAGGTTTTCCAAGAATTTGGTTGAAGTCTACTGACGACTTGTGTAAGAACAAATGAAATGCATATGAAAAACCTAACCAACAGCAAACCCTATAAATGATTAAGCTCTAGGTATTAACAGTAATATTGGGACCATCAATTACAAACATATTCAGCATATACCTTATATTGCATTCATAGTGTTAAAGATCAATGTATGTATGAAAACAGCAGGAAACCTGGTTTAAAGATAACCCTAATAAAGGCTTAAGCTATGAGGACTACCACCATCAATTGTTAATTAGTCGTATCAGGCTTAAATATGTAGGGACCTCTCTGTACTTTATCTGCATAATAAGAGAAGTCAACGGAACTGATTATGATAGCCAATTAACCCACATTCAATATCAATATCAGTGTGCCAACTTAAAAAAAAATGCATTTTAAAAATATTCCAAAAGTAAAAGAGACTAAAATTATGTAAAATTTGTATAATTTTTTTTTAGTTTTTAATGACAGAAACCACCCTGTTAATAGTATCAACATCAATATACATATGTATTTTGTGATTAAATTTATTTTTTACAATACTGCGGTTCATAACAGTTAACTACATTTAAATACAATCATTTATGAATATTAAAAAAAATTAATTGAGTTTAAATATTTTTCCAGCTTTTTCTGTTGTATATCAATGACATTTAATTATTGTTGAGGATTTATTTAATCCCGTTTAAATATGCGTATGCAAAGTGAACAAAAGAATGGGAAGTAATACTCAATATGGATAAGAACTTAAAAGCCAACAAATATTTAAATGAAACAATTAAAAAATAATATTTATTTACAAAAAAACAGTTTTATAAAGGGCACTTAAATTAATGACATTTAACTCGTTACTTAAACAATCATTTACTAAAGAATATTAATTAATAAGGTTTGTATGTACAGTTTCAATGTAAAACAAGTAAGAGCGTTATATCGGCTGTCCCCATTCTTATTTATGAAGCCTTCACATTGGTCGTCTGATCTAGCTAAATAATTTCGTACTACAAATAATATAATAAAAATACTTTGTGCCGGGTTTGAAGTAGATAGCTCTCCTAGTTTTTTAAATAGAAAACTTTATAAAACTTTAACGTTTATATGCACAACACATATCATGTTGAAGGTTTAAGGTCAATAGTTTTAAAAGTTTTCGACATATTTTGTACTAGCACGTGACCCGCTACTTCGTAAGCGCAGTTTTAGAAATTTATTAAGTAAAGGTGATGTTTTTTGTATTTATTTCTTAAACTATTACCTGCAAAACGCAATTTAAATGAAGTTTCTACCTTTATTGGTTAAGAAATTAAAAAAGTACCTAAAAAGTACCAAAAGGTAATTTGTACCCTTTCTTCTATCCCCTAGGGTCTAAAATTTTTAAAAAGTATAAAAAATATTCATATTTTGTCAGGACTTGTCGAACGCAGTTTGAATTATGTTTCTATCTTTATTGGTTCAGATGCTACAAAAAGTACGTAAAAAGTACCACCTTACAAATTTGTGTTCTTTTGTCTGCCCCTTAGGGTCTAGATTTTAAAAAAAGTTTAAAAAATATATTCATATTTTGTCCTGACCTGTCGAACGCAAATTAAACTATGTTTTTACCTTTATTAGTTAAAAGGTTACAAAAAGTACCTAAAAATTACAAATATGTAATTTGTACTCTTTTTTGTGCCTAAGGGTCCAAAATTTTTAAAAATTGTCGAAAACATATTCTTATTTTGTCGATATATGTCTCTCTTGGTTCAAAAGTTACAAAAAGTACCAATATAGAATTTTTACCCATTTTTTAACCCTTTTTTTTACCCCTCAACGTCCAAATTTCAAAAAAGTGGCTAAAACGTATTTATATTTTTTTAGTATCTGTCGTTTGCATTTTGAAATTTTGAACTATGTCTCTATCTTTACTCGTTTAGAAGTTACAAAGGGGACCTAGGCACTATCAAAATTTAGTTTTTACAATCTTTTAGCCTTAAGGGTCTAAAATTTTGAAAAAATGCCATACACAGGTCTGCTTATTTTTTTAGCAAAATACGATCCTTTTTAAATTTTGTTTCTATCGTTTGTAGTTAAGGAGATATTAACTTTCGGATATTTCTATATTTGGCCCATTTTAAGCCCCTTCGGGTCCGAATTTCCCAAAATCCCGTCTTAGTGGATCTAAACATAAAGAAAGGTACCCACAGTCCGAATTTCAGGTCTCTAGCTCTGCGCGCTTGGGCTGTGCGATGATGAATCAGTCAGTCAGTCAGTAACGTTATTTATTTATATATATAGATAGATTAAAAGTTTAACAAAAGTTGTTTGTTTGTATGGGGGCTCCCTTTCCCCTCCCCTTGCTCCTACGAAATTATTATTTTTCTAAAATGTATTCAGTATTATACAATTACTTCTCAAAGGATATTTGAAGCCGATAGCTGTAATAGTTTTCGAGACGAAGCATACCGAATTTTTCATAAAAAAGTTAATTTGTATTGGGGGCTGCCTCTATCCGTGCTCTTATCCAACTGATTTTAATGTGTGTAGGAATAATTGTACCATCACTTATTGTAGAGTATTTCGCTAGCTATTATAGTTTTAGAGATATAGTGTATCGAAAATTTTATAAAAAATGTTCGTTTGTATGGGGTTGCCCCTCCCCCTGCTCTTAACCAAATAATTTTTTTTTTCAAAATCTATGCATTATTATTGTCTACTTTATTGTAAAATATTCGAAGTCAATAGTCATTACAATTTCCAAGATAAAGCGTATCAAAGATTTCATAAAAATTGTTTATTTTTATGGGAACCCCTTTCACTTTCCTTGCTCCTATTCAAATATTTTTTTTCTTCAATTAAGGCATTGTTTTACAACTGCCTATTGTAGGACATTTAAACTTAATATCCGTTACAGTTTCTAAAATATATCGTTTTAAAAATTTCATAAAAACATTTAATGCGTTTATAATGTCTACATACCATTACTTCTTGATAAACATTTGAAGTCCATAGCTGTTATAGTTTCTCAGATTGAGCACCTGAAATATTTTATTAAATTTATTACATTGCAGGAGCAATACTACTTTGCCTGCTCCCATTCCAAATTTAAGAAGCCCGTCTCTTAAGCGACTTAAATATTTTTCTTTCTTTTACAACTTATTTTAAAATTATTCTAAATATGAATAAATTCATAGTTTGATTTGGTAACTAAAAAAACTGTGGGAAATATTTTAATGGTTTATTCTATCTGAACATTCTATTTATTTCTCTTGCAGGGTTGAAGTTGACGAACAAATTACCCGTCCCCTCAACTTGGCCAATTCTGCTGTTTTGCGTGCCGTCGAAGAAGAGGAACAAATGAAGTGTGGTAAGTTGCCTTTACTTAGTTAAAATTTTTTTTTTAATATTAATTTATGATTTTTGTTTAGAATGTAATTTTTTTTGGACTTTTTTGTATAAATAAAACGTTATCTACAAAATACCATAACTCTATAAAAAGATTATTACGTCTAATAAATAAAATGTTTAAACACCTTAATTGCATATGAATGTTTATATGTTTGTATGTATGTGTGTAGTATTAAGTTATTAAATTTATGATCTCTGTGACCTACATTTGAAATTTCCATGTTGCTTCCACCACAAAAAAAGTTATAAGAACTTAAGAAATAAAATGGAATTTGTTTTAAGCTTTAATGTCTTAAATAAAAAAATTAATTACTATTTGTATAAAAAAAAGTTCAAGCAATAAGAAAATATTACATAAAATATATTTTTATGTTTTTATATACAAAGTTTTTATTCATTCTTATACTTCTTCAATTTAATTCTTGTTTTATCTAAATACACAAATCAAGTAAAAATTTTGTAACCTTCATATGAATAACAGGGGTATATACTAGCTTATCATATGGCTTGTAAATTCTATAAAATATATTTCTGGCCTTATCAAGGTACGTTAATAGTGCTGAGGACGAAACTTATTATGATTTCGTCCCAGACTCAAAAAGACCTTAGTGCCTGCTGAGCTTATCCAAAGGCACTAAAATGTCCTACAGTCACAACAGCTATGCCTTAATCTTTTTTTATTATTGCCATATTTGAGGCCTTACCTTCATGTTTAATTTTAAGAATTTCTAACCTTAATTCTATGCAGTGGGATTTTAAGCTCTTAAATGCTGGCCATCCCTCTTTGCAGGTTTCACTTTAAGATCTGTGGCTTTAAGGACAGCCAGTATTTGCACTTGGAAACACTTTACTTTCAATTCTCACATAATTTATTAGGCTACTTGATGTCCTCTCCCATTAATAGACATAGGGCTGCCACTTCGTTGCCTACCCGCATTCCTTGTTCCATCGTTTAAAATTACATTTTACTGATACATTGTTAACTTACAACTAAAATTTGTGAACACTAAGCCAAGCTCCAATTTGGCTAAGAAAACAATTCCCCATATTTTCCTTGGAGTCCAGACCTATCTAGTCTGGTGCACTATTTACTTCCTACTTATTAAAAATTATTCTTGCAATAATTTTCACACTAAACAATAATACCTGTTGAATAAAAGAGAGTTATTGGTGCCCCCAGTTGTATTGAGGGTGATATTGCTATCCAAAGGTATAAGAAATAAAGAACTTTACGTCGTGTCATATTTAGGAAAATAATATAGATTTCTCACTTAAAACAAATGTTATACTTTACTAATGCCCTAGTTTAAGTACAAAAATTAGTTAAATCCGATATAAAATATAGGATGCCGCATTTATTAGTACATTTTGAATGCAAAAACTTAAAACCTTTTCACAAAAGAGCATGTTGTTAAGGGTATAAAAGATTAGGCGCAGCTAAACTTTAACTTAAAAATATTTTACTTAAATAATGAAACTTAAACTCAAACTTCTCTTGTCCATATCTAAGCAGCTTTATTCCCACTTAACCTATAGGAAAATTCAAATAAATAATATTTAAAAATAATTAAATAATGTTGTTTAAAAAAAATTTTTTTGCATGATATTTTTATAAAAACAATCCTCCCATAGTTGATACAAACACATGTAAATATTTCGACTTAAAACAAATTTAGTTCGTTCATTGAAGAATGCGTATGTATATATAATTCACACAAACACAATCAAGAAACTTAGTATAAAACTTGTTTTTCAATTAAGTTGCAATAACCTTTTACTGCAATGTTTCGGTTACAAAACTTTAAAAATTTGTTATCGTTATGGCATACATATATACATAGTTTGGAGGCAAAAGTAATTGCAAAAATTTTACTTTTTATGTAAAAATTAATTATGGAAGTAATCGATTTTGTCCGCAAATACAAAAAATTCTTGTTACACATAAATTGCTTTGTTTGGCATATTAAAAAAGTATCATTTCCAATGGCAGCTTTATACATACTTTTTCAATGTATCGTAGGCAAATTTAGTTTGAAATATGTCAAGTCCTTTGAAGGAAAAATTTGCAAAACAAAATTAATTGCAACAAACAAGGTGTTATAGTCCTTAAAGTCCGACCATATTATACTCTACACCATACGTGTATGGGTGCTATATGTAAATATAAACCGATTATTATTGTATTCAGTTCAGGCGCGAATGAATTTACCTGTCTTACACTCACGTATTGAAAAGTTTTTATCTGAATCAAACACTGCGTTATTTGTTAGCATAAAGTTCATATAACAGGGCATTTAACTTTTTGGTACACCTTTTCTGGAATATATGTTCTATTGTCTCCCTTTGGGTAGAGTCAAATACATACTCAAAACCTAGAAATAGTACCATTCTGTGGACTGTTCTTTATTTATACCAAGGATATTATTATAATCTTCGCTAATTCCTTGTGGTCTCAACCTGGTTTATACTAGTCGTAAGGTTAAGTGCATGCGGTAAAAGCTTTCTTAATAAAAATTGAAAAATTTTTTCAAGGAAAACTTCGTTTCTCGTTGCCTTACTTCAATAAATCCTACACTTTCGATTAAACTTATGTTTTTTAGCCATACTGTTAATATCCTAGTTAAGTTATATTTCTATACCAGATAGCGACAGGTATTACACCTTTTTGTTTTAAATTCTTTCTCCTACATACACAATAATTCAGCATGCTGAAGTTTTATTTGCTCATATTGACCCTAGCTGACTAAGATATCTGCTTATCCTACCCGAAATTAAGAAGGTCAGAATTCTCCTTTTTTTTCAAGACAAATTTTCATCACTTGAAAATAAATAGAAAATATTTTATTAAGCTTATCCTTTTTTCATTTATGTCAACTCGAAGGCAGACCAACTTTAACAAACTTGCCTGCAATTATGCTACCGAAAACAAACCAAATAATTTTATGGTAAAAAGCTACAGACTCCCATCTTAAAACCAATATTTTTAGGATCCAAATTAAATTACGTTTTACTGTTATACATTGCAATTGTTAACATTAAGGTAGGGATTTAAAATGTGCAAGTGGGTATTCTTCCTCCTCTGGCCTATGGTTCTAAAACGATGGCATTTCTAGTTATGCGGTCTTATTGGCGACGTAATATACAGTAAACTCTAAGACATTTTCTTTGGTTGATTTTAATATCTAAAGGAGCATGGAAAGCTATTTCTCACTGTTGATTGCTGTTGATGATATTTAACCAAAATATTTAGTATGCGGGGTAATAACGTGTGCCCCGGTAGATGAGTGGTAAGTGCACGAGTCTACCAGTCTGGGGGTTGTGGGTTCGATTCCCACCAGAGACCCTGGTAAGTTTGCTTCATTTTCTGTTCTTGTTTTTCTTTCTTATCCTTCTCTAAATTTCTTCTTTCCTTCCGTCTCAAGCTATTCTATCTGCCTCTCCAGGTAACACAAAGGGACCGAATTAAGCGGACCCAAGTGAGCTGTATCTTTTCCTTCAACGGCTGCCTGTTCTACCTAACCTAACCTTACCTAATAACGTGTTAAAAAATACTATATATGGCGTTGTTTATCAACTCATAATTTAACAGGGTTTTTACACCCATACAACAGCACATATTTTATCAAGCTTTTTTATATGCTGCATTTTATGCGTACGAAAAGGTATTTTAATTTTCATTAACACCCAATTGCAATGTTGATGTTATGAACAAATGGAAAAATTACTCAAAATGGAGAAAAAAATTTTTCTTTAAAAAAAAACCGATGAATTTACATTCCAGTAAAAATAACAATTGTTAATATATACCATTAAATAAATTTGTACACAAAAAATATAATAGATAATGAACTGCATAAACAGCTTTCCTTCTTTTACGTTTCCATGAATATTCCACAGCCGTCATATTTTTTGTAAAATTTTTGTTTTTTTTTTAATTAGTTATTAAGTTTGATAAAAAGCACTCCAATAATGTTAAAAAATAAAATAATCTTGCGAATCATAACATTTTCTTAAAGAAAAATGTTTGTTATAGGCAAGAATGCGAGTAAAATGGCTATATCCAACATATATTTTTATAATTTGCCGTTTCCATGCAAACTAGTATTTCGAAAATTGAAGATGTTGTATTAAACCCTTTTTGAGCTGTTATGCGCTTGAGTTATTTTGACAATATTTCTTTAGAAATTTAACTGTAAAGAACTAGAACTGTTTTTTCCTTTCATAATTCAAAATATATTTTTTTAAGCCTTGACACAAAGGCATATTGTGTTTTTATATTGTTCATAGTTAATCTGCATAGCTGGTCTTACTGGAAAAACTAGATGTCAGCTGATACTCCACTAATGCCCGAATTTTATAAATTTTCTCTGATCTCTTTTAATTTAAAATTGTTAAATTTTAAATACTCAACCAGGAGCAATTTTAAAAAAAAAAAAAAATTTTCCAAACTGCAACCAGTAGTTGCACTATGACATTGTCAAAGTATTTTTTTTAATTTAAAGCAAATATAACTCACATTTGTATGCTTATATCTTAAAATTTTTAGTGCTAATATTTTTTTCTTCTTATACTTACACAAATGTGAACGTTTCGTTAGCTATTTTGCAAACAACTATTTAACCACAAAAAACTTAAGCTAAGAAAAAGTACAAAAATAAAACCAAAAGGGAAAAAGCAAGCAAATTGACATTTCGAAAAACGGAAACTTTTGTTTAATCTTACAAACTTAGTTCTAGCCAACACTTTAATGTTTAACTTCATCTAAAACATATGCTTTGAATGTTCTACATTAAAACTCCTTTTAAAGAAAAACCAATACTTTATTTACAATATATAAAAATTTTGACAATCACACAAATCCCTAAAAATAAGATTATGCATATAGATTGGGATACTAAGTAAAACAAAAAAGAGTTTTTACGGCACAAGTTCATTGTATTTTGAAAAAATACCCAGTAGCAAATTAATGTTTTTTATTACTTGGGAACAAAAAAAAAACCCAATAAAAATATTAAAATAAAATCCAAAAGGAATCAAAGGAAAACTTTTTACTTTGTCACTTTATTGTGAAATAGACTCCATGTAGATGCAACTTCAAAAATCTTGGCTAAAAAATAGTAAGAAAATTGATCCTTTAGTTTTCAAACAAGCATGTTGAGTTAGAAAAAAATTATAAAAAACTATTAAAAAATATAGAAGAAAAAATAGTTTTAAGAAAGTTTTTCTATTTGATAATATAGACATGATACTTTTGACAGTATATAAAAGTAAATGACACACTTACAAATAATTGTCAGAAAACTTAAAAATAACGATTTTGACGCGGGAGAAAAGATACAGCAAAACTACTATCGACTGCCAAAGAGATAAAAATGTCCAAAAAGCTGCATGACTTTATTGAGTTTTAAAATTGTAATTAGGTTTTGTTTTAGAAGACAAAATATCTTGTACCTTAAGCAAGTAAAATATACTTAAATGCATATATTGTGAGTCCGTTAGTTAGTTGGTTAGTTAGTTAGTTAGTTAGTTAGTTAGTTATTTAGTTAGTTAGCTAGTTAGTTAGTTAGTTAGTTAGTTAGTTAGTTAGTTAGTTAGTAAGTTAGTTAGTTAGTTAGTTAGTTAGTTAGTTAGTTAGTTAGTTAGTTAGTTAGTTAGTTAGTTAGTTAGTTAGTTAGTTAGTTAGTTAGTTAGTTAGTTAGTTAGTTAGTTAGAAACTTTGAAAACCAAAAAACTGTATACATATATGTGGAAAACTTTTTATAATTAATATTTATAGCGTCTTACCCTTACTTATATAAACGAATTCCATTAAGAAGAAATAATATTTTTATATATAAAAAAGTTTCAATACTTCCAAATAATAACACAGAAAAAGAAAGCAACAGACTCTTAGACTATTTACAATATTTTTTAAATTTTTTTTACCCACTTGTATTTGGCTGTACTTTAAAACTTTTCCATAAGTAAAATAATGAGACCACAGTTCGATGTAGCATACTATCCCAGCAAAAAATAATCGAGATTTTGTAAGCAGTAAATACTTTTTCTAGTATACTAATGCGCTTCGCAGCAAGCACTTATCTATCCCCTCAATAAATGCAATAGTGTATGGCAGTAAATGTAAAATTTTTACTGTTATACACACTCGCTTACTCAAGTGCATACTAGGAAGCACTACTGTAAGGCAGTGAGTAAAAAAAACATTCGTTTTTCGTCAAGTAACGAACATAATAACACGGCAAAACATTTATTTCGATGACGCAATAAATTTAAACAACTAAAGAAGCACCAAAACTACATGAATTAGCTGGATATTCATAGCGCCGAAATAAGCACTTAACATGAAATGCAACTAAGTGGGACATCGCGAACAAATATCATGCCATACGTAAGCAGGTTTGTAAGCTTTGCTGTCTTGATATTCCCTTACAAACCTACCTACGGCAAAGCAGTAGTTTTTGCTGGGATGGAAGACATTCCTGTCATATATTAACTTAAGGAAACCCCTTAGCATTTGGTTTCTAGTTCTGTTTTCCCTGTTCGATTTATGGCTTTTTCATAAGGTGGGTCACGGTATTCAATTGTTTTTAATAAATAAACACCCGGTCACCCATTCGGTGACTTCTTCACTTCCTACCTCACTCGTTAAACAAAACTTTTATATACTTATTGAAAAAGGTAATTTACTACAGTAAAAAAGTTTGCGGTTTCTTAAAAACGAAAGAAATGTACTTTATTAAGTGAAGTACAAAAAAATAATACTAAATTGTCTTTACATACAATTTTGAAGAAACAAGAACATGGAGATTACAATTGCTGCTACTAATTACAAAAAGAAGCATCTGATGTGCGTTTGTGGGGTATTTCTCTAGTCACAGTTTGCTTAAATTATATATTTGTAGAGCCATTGAAACAATCTAAAACATATGACCGTAAAAAGTTGTAAATATTTTTATTAGAGAAATAATTAAAACAAGAAATTGTCCACTTTTTACTTACTCCTTAGACGCAGCTTTAATAAATGCTGAAACATTCTATTGCCTTTTATAAAAAAAATTAAAATCAAGCTTCTGTTTCATAACTGGAGCTTTATATATTAAGTTTTTATTTTTAATTGAATATATTTTGTGAACAAAAACTCTTATGTGCACAACAGCCTCCCCTTCAAATCTCTGACTTTGACCTTAAGTTATTCAAAGTCATCGCACTGATCATAATATTGTTGGCAAAAACAGGCGACTGCGGTTTTATAATTTCAGCAGTTATACGATTTAAAATAGCAAAGCATCCAAATTACTTTGACAACTATCACAAATTGAAGTAATAAGCTTCAGTGCTATTATACTAATATTTTTCATCTGCATTTTTTTCCAAAAAGTTCCCGAAAACCTTTAAAAGAAGCTTGTTTTGTATATAAAATTTTTAACATACATTTTTCTCTCATGGGCAAACAAAATTATGTTTTTAAAACGCAATAGATTTCTTATGGCACAAGAAGCTATTTACCAAAGGTACCCACAAACCTTTCGTTTTTAGGAACTAAATTTCTAAAAAGCACCCGATAAGGGTCCGTTTGTCTTTAAGGTTGAAAACGATACTTTAAAGATTAAGTTTTTATTGTGCAGAGTTGCGTAGAAAATAAAATGACTAGTTTTCTTTCTTAACTAATTTTTACTCCCTTAAGCTAGGTATTGTGTTCGACATTTCGTGCGAAATGCTGTCTATATATAAAAAATTTATACGAAATATTAATGAAATATTGTTGCATAAGTAGTACTCTGTTCATTTTGCGAAAAACATGAGAAATGTATCTGGCAACATTTAATCAACATTTATATTTTCGTGTGAAACAACTACAGCTTATGTTATTCCGCACGAAATTTTTTCAAAAGCTTGAAATCGGTCAGATATGAGTCGTTTATTTAGAAAAAAAAAACTTTTCAAAAATATTGGAAAAAAGTAAAAATCAGTATGCAAATGCAAACAAGATGAAAATATTTAAAAAAAATTAAAATTATCTTAATTACACTGTGTGTAATTTTTTAAGTCATGGAAAAATAACCATATTCGGACATCACTACGTGAAAGAAGACCAAAAAAGAAAAGACCCGTGTCTCCCAGTTTTGCCCAAAGTCATGCACTTTTTTTGTTATGGGCCCCCAAAGATTTGGGGCCTTGGTGCCATTTTTGCAAAAAGTGATAATTTTCTCAGGCTCATATCTTGCAAGCCGTTCGGAATTTTAATTTAGTCTTTGAAGCAAAGTTGTAGCCCTTTTTAAAAGGAATAAAAGTAACGAACATAAAAAATTAAAAAAAAACAATTTTAAATCAAAATCGCAAAAAAACTTTAAAAAATTCAAATTTTTTTTACCTTTTTCCCCCTGTTCAGGTCCATAGGTAGCAAACCGTTCAAAATTCAAGGAAACAGTCAACTACAAAAATTTACCTAACATCCCAATAAACAACTTTTTAGAACATATAAACTTCCTAGGAATGATTCTTAACATTGTTTAGGTAGCGCTTAGGTAGCCGCAAAAGTTAAAAATTTTATGAAAATTTTTGAATTTCATTTGTTTTTTTATTTTTTTCAACATTAAGATACTGTGCTGTCTATTACAAAAAAATAATAAAAAAATATTCGCTGATGTCCCTGTACTTGCAAATCGCGCTATCTTAAGTTGAGGATCCAAATCGTCGTCCGAATCTGACGCTGATTCAGAACTTATGGTGTCCACAGGCACGTTGCTTCCAGACTGCTTTCCATCATTAGCTTTTTATTTTTCACATACCTAATTAACATCATAAAGGGTTATCTTGTGACTCCACCAACATACCTAAATGCTATTTATAAGTTTCCTTTAATTTTTTAACAACTTGCTTATTTTGCTTAAGACAAAAATACTGGAACTTTTTTTAAAACTTTATCGGCAGAAGTGCTAAGATAATACAACAATGCTACAGTTTAATTAATAAAAAAATATATTTTTTTTGCGTTTAATTTGCATTTAATTAAATCAATTTTTATTTTATAACAAACGCTAAAACGCCTTTAATTAATAAATAATTATTTATTCTTATTCTTAAGTTTTTTTTAATTATCCTCTTATCAAAACGTTTATAAAACAAAAACCACAAGAACTTCATTTAAATAATTTTTTTACTCATAAAGTCAATTAAAACAAAACTAATTTATTGACAAAGAGAGATGAGTCCAATGTTTTCTTAACCTTAAACAAACTTGTTGCAAAAAAAATGTCCCATTTCTTATAGATAAAAGCAAATATTTTAGTGTATGGGTGGGTAAACTACATACATATATATTCAAACCAGAAATATTTTTGTGATGTGGTCAATATGTTTTTTTAATGCATATTAAGATTTTAAAACTTTAGAACTCCAATGTGTTTTACCACAATTTTGAATTTTTAATTTTATATTTAAAAAAAAAAATCTCCTAGTATTCTTGGCTTTCTTCAACCTTTAATCTTAAATTAAGACGCACTCTCTTTTTTATTACAAATATTCGGGTTATTCGTCAAAAACATTACTAAAAGCCACAAAAAAGTAAAAGTCCACTTCAAGTCTCACACGTGGCTCTCAGATTTTTTTACGTATTTGTTTTTGTATTTTGAATGATGTTAGTTAGGTAAGGCAAGCATTTTAAAAATTCATCTTATATATTCGAGGTTAACAACATCAAAACTAAACTATTTTCACCAACATTTTGGAAAAGAAATTTTTTTATTTGCAGGCATTTTCTGTACTTGGATCCCAAATTTTTTAAACCTCGAAAATATCTATATGTTTTTATTTTCAATTGTTCTGTAAAAACGATTCACATATACAGTTAGTGCTTATTTTTATTGTAAGACGAATGCTAAATGTCTTTTGCAGAAACACAATACCAGTAGTATAACTAGTCAGTACTAGTAAATCATTGCTTCAAATGTCTACGTATGACCCAAAAAAAACTACGTCAGGTTAAAGTATCAATGTCAGTCATGGATTTTTAATGAAATGTTAAATGTCTGCCAATAGTGAGTTTCTTATGATTGGCTATTGACACTTCCCGCAAAGCTACTATACACTAATATAATAAAGAGGAAAATTTGTTTGTGTGTATTGCTTTTTCCCCGGAACTACCTATTTGCTTTGGATGATTTTCCACCAATACATGTTTTTCTTACCTTCTGAACGAACATAAGTTAATTTTTCTTATTTATAGGAACGTAGTTCCTCTTATTCAGATCAAACGGGGTTCTACGGTGCGTTTCGAGAACTTTAGTCGCTTTATGTCTAAAATTTCGTTAAAGTCGTTTCAATAAGAATTTTTTTTATTTGAACAAAATAAGTACTACTAAGCGGAGCTTATAATACGATAAAAAACAAATCAAAAAAAAGTAGACACACATACACACTTCATATGTATGCTTATGCAATAAAGTGAATATTAAAGCTTTGTTACTATGACAATAAAACAAACCATATTGTGTGCTTAATACGGCTTCAATATTTGCCATTGTGACACATGTGTATATATATTTGCTTGCGTCCTTGTCTGTTTGTGTTTATTTTTGGTCTTTATTATTGTTTGTTTTATCATAAATCCTGATATTGTTTATATTCATTGAAATATTTTTGTTTATTTTTTTGCATACTTAACTTAATTTCATATTTCATTTAAATATGAATATTTTATAAAGGATATTGCAAAAAAAGTCTAGACAAAATTACCTGAGATATTCTTGGACATTGAACAAACCTCCACATTTATATTTAATGAACTAAAATAACTATATTAAAAACCTCTCTATTTTATTCGATGCTTTGAACTTGAACCAAACTAAATATTTTTGCTAAATGAGCAAAATTTTTCCCTAATGTCAAGAAAACAAAGGATAATTAAAAAGAACCTAAATATATATGTTTAATGAAAATTTAATCTAAAAAATTTTTGTTCTACAGAAATCAATATAACACCCTAATCTATAAACTGTTCAAAGTGCATAAGCGAATAATATCTTCTTTTAAATATACTTATCTTAAGCAACTAATAAATGTCTTATGTACAAACGCCCATACATATATATATCCTTATATGCCTTTATATGTTTATGAATCTATTATATCTTTAGAAAATACACTGGCCTTAGAGGTTCAGTTGCAAGTCAGTAGCGTATAGCTTCTTTTATGGCAAATCATTGTTTAACATTATATAAATGCAGTGACGACTTTTAACATTCAAGTTGACCACTCCTAAGTAAACGACATTATAGGAGCTAAGTTTTTGCTAATATAGTTGCTTGCATATGTATGTACTTTATGCAAACAAATCTATGTATAAATAGCACACCCGCATACGTGCTTATTCCTGTATCCCAAATAGCCAAATTACTGCAAACGAATTACCTCTTGTGGAATATATTTTCAGGACATCTCCAAATTAGCCATCGCCGTAACTTATTGTTTATTTTGTCTTACTATATGATGCACATGAGCATGCTTGGCCAAAAGAAGTACTTATCCATTTTAACATATACAGACAGACATACAGAAAAATAAACAAAGAGACATACAGACAGACCGACCAACAGACTGACTAACTGATAGACAGACAGAGAGACAGACAAACAGTCAGACAGACGGAAGGATGGACTAACAGACATATAAACAGACAGACAGACAGACAGATAGACTGGAAGACATACATATGTACATATGTAGGGGTGGATAGACAAATAAGTTGACAGACCGACAAACAAACAGACGAAAGGATAGACAAATGGACAGACGGACAGACGGTAATAACTTAATCGACATCCGTTATAGTTTAAGTTACAACATTTTAATCATTAATCATTATTTCTATAAATTTGCAGTATTTTCTTAATGTTAAGCCAAGCAGTAAATACCAAGTTCAAAAAGTATTAAACTCATGTATTTAAAGCAATAAACCACTTTCATGAATATTGACACGTTGACACATACATATCTTCCGAGGGCATGATTGTCAAACAGTTTTCTATTTCAACAAAATTTTGTTGTTGACAAGTTTTGTCAGAGAGTTAATTAAATTACATTTAACTTAACATTCCTTAAGTTTTTTAATCAAATATAAATTACTGGTGCGTTAACTGTAATTCCATGCAAAGTGAGAAATTAATTAGTTTCTGAATATTCAAAAAAAGTTTTAAAAAATGAACTGAAAACAATTTTGATAAACAAATCGAAAATAATTTACAAAATTTTTAAAACTGCTAAAAGTTTGTAAATTTCTTACCATGACATTCCTTATAGATAATCAAAGACTAACATATGTACATATTTAATATGTATGTATATACCCAGGCAGAAAAATACACTCAGACTAACAGTGTCCGGACGTTGGTAGGGGACTCTCAGTATCAAAATAACACAAACTTACCAAGTTTTCAATGTTTTCCAAAGTTAAATGATAACGCCAAATAAGCGCCTTTTAGCTCTTGGTCCTTTTGTTGCGGTGTTAGATAAATTTACTATATTGCATTGTATTATATTGTTGTAGGAATTTGTGAGCCGTCGACTTCTTTGTGTTAAAATAGTGCACGATGTATACCTGATTTTTTTTTTATTAAAAAATTAATGTAAATATACATGTGTATTAGAAGTAAAAGTAAACACGGAAATACCTTACTAACGCATCTAAGGAGTCTTGTTTTAGTTGTTTCCTACGCTTGTAAATTTTTGTTACATTAAAAATGTAAAGTTTGACATTTTTAAGTTAAAATTGCGTTTTTGTAACTACAGTATTGCGATGGTACAATATTTTCAAAAGAATCGAAAATGCTATGTTGGTACAACATTTCTAAACATTATTTTAGAATCGTATATTTTTGCCAGGGCATGTACGTATATGATCATATAAAAAGCTTTTATTCAAAAAGAATATTGTGTGTGCACGTCTTTAAAATAACTCGTCCCCTTATACAATAAATTAATATTTTCTTTAACTTTAAGTTATGAAATTCATCTGCTAAGGTAACAGTGTTCGTAAACTTAACATATAATATATATATTTTCAACGTTAATCTATTTCAAAGCAGTCCTTTAAAAAATTTTAATTTCCAAAAAAATTAAGGGTTTAAAATAAATTTAATAAAAGGGTTACTTAATTTGTTGCTTTAACTTTACGACATATATTTAAGTAGTTGAAAAATCCTAAACAGCAAAATGGTTGAGTTGTATGTTGATGAAGTGGTAGCCTGGCTATCTTATGGAAAATATAGTTGTATTAGTTGTATTTGTTGTTGCTGTAATATACATACTGGTTAATGATGAGGTCAATAATGTGTATATAAACTACATATTCATTCTTAACAAGTTGTTTAGCTTGTTGGCTCTCTATTCAGTTAGCCAAAACGTATGGCTAGGAAGTTCATTTAGGTTAAAAAATATTGATAACATAATTACATGTTTATTAAATAAACAACTTATAGGAAATTTAAAGCTACATATTTTAATACTTACTTAAGCGATAGGGTTTAATGTAAGATAATAAGTTTTATAACACTGTAAAACTTGATTTTATTTTTTGCAAATGAGCAAAACAATTATACTCAACCCAAATATGTACACGGTAAAGGCACTGGGTGATTTGGCAGATATTTATAAGGCCCAGGAATAAAATTCTGGTCTGATCAACGAAGAATTACCTATTGAATTGATTAAGCTGTGTTTATCTGTATATAAAGTAGCTTCTTGTGATTATGAGTAGCATACTTAATTCTAACATACCAAAAACTTTAAATAGTTGCCGATTAACCAATTATCAAGACTTATAGTGTGATGCTTGAAAGGCCTGATTGATAGTGTGGCTCACTCGGTGAATCAAGAAATGCAAAAAATGTAGTTTACCTAACTGCGGGCCATATAAGATAGACCAAGTGCTACTCAAAAATCTATAAATAAAAATATACTACAGGTTTTTTTAAATAAATATTTTTTCTAACAGTATTTAGTTGGACTAACAAATCAATTTTTAAAATTAAGAATAAAACATTTTTAAAGAATTTGTAAAAATTAAATTTTAAAATATATTTTTTTCAGCAAAATATTTCTGCTCTTAAAAAAAATTTGTTTGATTGTGTGTTATTTTGTTTGATATAAAAATCAAATAAACGTAAATCAAGGGCCCAGTCGAATATTGGCGGGAAAAAATATTTTTTGAACCATATTTAGAAAAACAAAAATTTTAAGTTTTTTCTGTTTCCGAAATATACATGACATAACCAAGGGGTTATAATTTCTACGATACAAAGGATACTGGAGACAGGCCATGCAGTTTCCTGATATTATAAATCAAACTATCACAATATGTTGGGTGGCTTTCCTTAGTCTTTTATTTCAGGAAATAAACCCATAATGAGTAAATATTCTACACCCTCATGATTTTTTCAGATAGTTGTGTCTCTAGATTTTCAATTTCAACTTTTATAAACTCCAATTCATAGCTGCTGGTGACTATAACGCCAAGCATTCTTTTTGAGCAAGCACATATTATGTACAACGAAACGTCGGAGAGTCAAGTGACGTACACCATCTTGATGGTATTAACTAAACTAGATTTTTTATTATATCAAGTGTTTTTTAAATTTTTGATTTTTAATTTATGCTTAAAAAAATAAAAATTTTTTTATTTTTAATTTTTTATCAAGAAACAATAAAAAAATTTTTGTTTTTGTTATTACACTTATATAAAAAAAAACAAAAAAGAAAATAATTACTTCTGCCAAAAAATAATTAATTTTTTAAAATAAAATTTTAATCAAATAATAATAATATTTTTGCACAAAAATTATAACAAGAAATTTTTGAGACTTATATTTTAGGTTTAACAGAGCAGGCAGGCTTTGAAAGGAACGTATCATTTGGGTCCGCTTTTTTGTCCCTTTGTGATAGTCGTAGAGAAAGATTGAAAAAATATAAATTTGAGTGTGAAGAAGAAGCAGTAAAAAACGACGAAGCGGACTTACCGGAGTCTCTACCGCAAATCGATCCCGTGAGCTCCCAACGGGTAGACATTTGCAATAACTCACTTGTCACCAGGGCTCACATTAGTCTTAGAACGAAAGCAAAAAACTGCTTAACCTGCTTCTTTCACATATCGCTACACTAGATACTAAGTCGAAGAAATTACCAAATCTTTTTAAGGAATTTGCTCCACCCATATGAAACAATATCATTAAATGTACACTTAGAAGGTCAACGTACGATTTATCAGACAAACTATTCTCTTTGGCAGTCGAGGGCCTTAAAGCTCCAATTTTGGAAAATTACGTTTAAAAGGATACAGGGAAAGAAATTTAGAAAAAGGTAGGTTAGTTGGTTTAGATAGATTATATAGAACAGGTGGCTACGGAAGTCATTAAAAATGAAGTGCAACCTACTTGGGTCCTTATTTTCGATCTTTTTATGATACATGGGGGAAAAGAGAAAGATAAAAAGAAGAAAAAGCATCAAAAATAGCTCAGATGGGGTTTAAAAATTTCAAAGAATAAGGAAAGATGTCAATTCATATGGTTGGCAATAGTGCCCGTAATATTTAAACACTAGATAGGCCAATGTTAGCCACGTCCAACAGTCTATCCAGTATGTCTTTACCAAAAAGCCTAAACCGAATATCGTATATAGCCGGACAGAAGCACAGCAGATGCTGAATAATATTAATCTACTGGTATGGGTGCCAAATCGAAAGGGGATAGTAGTCTCAGTAAAGGAGAGATTCGAAATGTCAAGGATCTATCATCGAATATCCTGTAATACTGCAGAAAATTTGCCGGTTCGCCAATTGCTGACAGCTCAGCCTGCAGTCATCGAAAAACCTGAAAGAGATTTGGACTCCTGTTTGCGCAATAGATATTCTTCCACCAATACCGGCTTTTCCCTTGGGCCCATTTCATTAATTTTCCAGATTGACAGGCCTTGAGAAGGTGATCTCTTTCGCCTCTCCCTCCCCTCCCACCCCCAAAGTTTATCTCAATGTTTATCTCTAGGTGTATCGTTTTCCTCGGAGGTCCGTATACAGCTAGTTGAAAAGAGTCAAAAATTACTTATTTGAAGTTGTTCCATTACGCCTGTTATCCGATCTGCTATTTTACGCCTCGCCCTTCCAATATGTAGATGATTTAAGGTAAAATCCATAGCATACCACTATATTAATGGCCGAAGAAAACTGATTTTTACCCACTGTGCGACTCTAACTTAAGTTTTTATTTTTTCAGTATTGGCATTTTTAACAGAAAATTATTTAGATCCTTTGTTCTGTTTGCTGATAGAGTTTTTATTTTAACTTTTTTAATATTAATATCAAAAATATTAAATATATATATGTAAACAAGTCTTATTTTTTGCAAACTTTTAATTTCTTTTTATAAAATTTTTGTGTGCTTCTAAACTATTTGCCCCGAGGTTCATTCGAGCCATAAAGTAATTAAACATTTTTTTCACACGTTAATTTTTATTCATTGTTGAACTAATTGTTTTTAATACAAATTTTTGATTTTTAGTTTGGCTTTAGTTCATATAATTTCTTTTTTTATTAGAAGAAATTATTATTTTCCGTTAATGTTGAAAGAAACTTTCAATTTGAAAAAAGCTGATTCTTCTACCGCTACTAGCCGAGTAGAATGCATTTTCGAAAGCAGCTACGCAATTTCATCATCAGTACTCTTTGAACGGTAGTAGTGTATATGGTTGTAAACATCACCTATTTAACTTACATGTAACAGAGAAAAGTATACGGTATCAGTGTTTTCCTTCTGTTTTTATTTTGTAAGTTAGGACGAAGTTTATTTTTCATATAAACTATGCTTTTTTCCATTAAAAGTCTCTTTGGCAACACTTGACTAACGGACAAGCATTTGTCCATCTCTCAGATGGAACGAAACGCTTTTTATTATTGTATATCATACAATAGGGGTAATCACTTTTTAATTTCTTTTATTGTCAACGACAAATTGATAGAAATTATTAAAGATCATTTTGCACCGTGCCATGTGTGAGTTATATGTTAATTTTTATTTATTGTTGAACTAATTGTTTTTAATACAAATAAAAAGCGTTTCGTTCCATCTGAGAGATGGACAAATGCTTGTCCGTTAGTCAAGTGTTGCCAAAGAGACTTTTAATGGAAAAAAGCATAGTTTATATGAAAAATAAACTTCGTCCTAACTTACAAAATAAAAACAGAAGGAAAACACTGATACCGTATACTTTTCTCTGTTACATGTAAGTTAAATAGGTGATGTTTACAACCATATACACTACTACCGTTCAAAGAGAACTGATGATGAAATTGCGTAGCTGCTTTCGAAAATGCATTCTACTCTGCTAGTAGCGGTAGAAGAATCAGCTTTTTTCAAATTGAAAGTTTCTTTCAACATTAACGGAAAATAATAATTTCTTCTAATAAAAAAAGAAATTATATGAACTAAAGCCAAACTAAAAATCAAAAATTCGTATTTTTTTCACACATATCTTAACTGCAAAATGTAAAACTTTAAATAATCTTAAAAAACTAAAAGAACAAACTATTCTCAGTTGGTCAGCGTAATGTTTCCATGCGTCTCTTCTAAAATACTTTTAAGTTTTCTTTAACTTTATATACTTTGGTAATGTGGCAAACAACTTTGTCTAACACATTAGCACATTTGTATATTTATGTATGTCCTTTACATAGCTTTGCATGGCAAAGCATATGTCACTTTATATTGACTATATGCCAATGATGACAATCCATGCAAAATTAACATCTTGTGGGTTTTATAAAGTTGCGTTTTAAGCTTTAATAAAAACAAACAGCTAATGCGAAACTTTTACTTACTAACTGACAAATATCCTGCAGTAATATAACAGTCTTATAAAAACAAACTAAGTTGGTTGGGAGAAGTATATGTACATACATGTTCATGATTAGGTATGTGTGTATAAGTGTTACATATACATATGCTTGAAGAGCTATAAAATAGCACATAGAACAAAATAAAGTATTGTTGTTATTTTAAGCCATAAGGGTAAATGCTACGAAAAAAAATATTTTTTAAACTTTGGTAAGCCAGGAGAGATTTACATTGAAAAAGGATTTTACAAAGCAAACAAATGCTGGTACAAGGGAGAGAAGAAAAAAGAGAAATCTAAAAATGCCTTTTATAAAAATTGTTTTTTTCTTCACATTCATTCTAAATCAATTTACCATGAAACATACAAACTGTGTATAAGTACAAACTCTAACAGTTTATACTTTATGTTTGTTTGTAGAGCCTCTTCTGCCTTTTTATTTGCTCCTAATACAATCTAACAAGTTTTTGTAGATTAAAATGAAACTGTACAAACTTGAAACTTGCGTATAAATAGTTCTTATTTCAAGTTGAATACCTATTTTGTTTAAAGTTACCAATACATTAAATAAACAAATAATAATTTTTTAATTAAACCTGTTGTTTGTTAGCATACATTCAAAAAAAGTAGCACAGAAGGATGAATATGATTTTAATTAAAAAGTACATTGTTGCCTAATTTTTTTGTTACAATTTAAAATTAAAAATGAAATTAATTTGGTATGGGTTTTAAAAATATATAGTGAAATATCACACAAACTTTTCTTAATATTTTTAATTAATTTGTAGATGTTTTTTAATACTTATTTTGAACTTTGAAAACATATTTAATGAAAATAAATAAATTTTATATTAAACCTCTGGCCAACTGAGAGACCTTAAAATATCCTTTTATTATAAGTGCTCGTATAAAAACCATACATGTATGTATGTTCGTCAATAAAAAGTCGACCATAGACTGCACGACATAAAAAATTAAAATCTTTGGATTATGTATTTATAATAATCCATTGAAAAGATTAATAATAAAAGTTGTTAAAATTACAAAAATTCTTTCGGGCTACCCGGAGAATGAATGAATAAAAAAATCCCAAAAAACGAAAACCTGAATAAAATGAGATCATGAGTTTTGATTGATTACCTACGCTTGCAAGGATCAGGTGTGGAGTTTGATGCTATTGGAAACCATTTGGGGCACTGCTTCTGCCTCCAGTGCAGACAATACTCAATTTTTTCAACAAAAAAAAATTGTACGAATAATAGTTGTCACTAATAAGAAAATTTTCAACATTCATAAACATCTTTAGTAGTTGAATGCAAAATGTAAGACTATTTGGAAAATTATTTTAATATATTTTTCAAACACATAAAAATTCATTCGTTCGAAACATCATTTAAAGAAAAAGGATAATCAGATGAAACAATTAGAGTGGATGAATTCATTGATTTGAAAACTTAAGCTGGACTCATTTTAGCTATTACTATTTAAGATTTTAGAACTTTTTGTTAGTTCCTGAAAATAAAGAATAAAAAAATATTATAAAAATATATATGTATATCCTGGTTAGGAACGACGCGCTGTTCCGAACACAAATTTTGCAAAGGAGGGAATTCGATATATTGTATCTGATTGTTCTAGTATAAGCTCACTAAGAATTATAATATAAAAAAAGGTTGAGAAAATCTATCTCCCTCCTTGATTTTGTGTTACTTTTAGAAGAATTTGCAATATAAGCAAGTAAGCATATTATAGTCGGTCAAATCCGACTATATTAAACCCGCACCACGTTTTTATGGGGATCCTCGAAAAAAAAATCGATAACATTTGTTTTCAGTATAATAATTGGCGGCTTAAGATCAACATAAAAATTTTGTCAAAATAAAGAAATAATCGAGTCGTCTATAACTGAAAAACACTTCTCCGTGAGGACATTTGTATTGGGGCTACACCAAAAAAAAATAAACTGATTATGTTTTAATACACTAGTTAGTGACAAAAAATTAATATTTGAGTCGGTATAGCCCGATTATCACCACCAGCAACAGGCTTCGTACCAGTGCCAGAAAACTTATTTCTGCCTTATTTCATCAAAATATCTTCTAATACGCGGTCAGTACTTTGACTGCAAGAACACATATACACCCAGCCAGACGAGAGAACGGACAAACATGCTCAGGGTGTTTCTAAACCGATCAGTGTACTTGAAGGTGGGTCTCAGACCTACGAACTTCTGTACAAAGTCTAAAGCCTTGCCACTCAATACTTAACCACTTTCTGAGTTAATTTAAGTAGCCCTATCCGTCCGTCCGTCCATCCATCCATCCATCTATCCGTCCATCTGTCTATATACCTTGGTGTCAAAGTTACCTTGTAATTAAAGTACATGTAGAATTTTTTTAATATTATAATCAAATTTAATGGGATAATGTTTTTTAATAAAAACTTAGTTCATTAAAAGTATTGAGCCCCAATATTGGTTCCGCGTTTAATTTTTACCTATTCTGGTTTCCCTACAAGTGATTGTCATAATGATTTATTTTTCGCCCTAATTCCTAATATCCTAGCTCTAACTAGACAATATCATATAAAAAATACAATTCTGGTTTTCCTCAGGTCAAACCTTCGCAGGTTCAGGAGAGCTCTTCTTTGGTCCCAATGCAAGTATGTACTAATTTTTCCATAATAGTGGGCCATTAAAATTTCTCATGTGTCAACCCAAAATCAAATTACAACCGAAGGCAATTTTATCGTAAACTATGTTGTAGTGGCCTCCCTGACACAAAGCAGGTCCCCAACAAGAAGATAAGATAGCAGTAAGGCAAGTGGAGTAAAATAAAAATTATTTTTTTTTTTGTTATCAAAAGACATCAATTTTTAAAATCGTTTCAGTGGCAGCTTCCAAACCAGAACTTGGTTGCGCCAAAACAAAAATTTTCTTTTTTTAAACTAAAGTTTTTTTTATTTTCTATGACTCTGTTAATCACAATTAAAACTTTTTAATCAATAAAAGCAAAAATATATGAAAATGTTAGCCTCGATTATCAAGCTTTAAAGCCCGGAGTTTAGCGGTTAGTTTTCGTGGCAGTTTGCTTCACACAGACTGTCAAGTCAAGTCTAAATGACCCCGTTTTGACATTGGGTTACGCGGTTAGGCCCTACATATACTTACAAGTTAATGAGTTCGCTTCGACAGAAAAACTGCCTTTAGTAGGTATAAATGCAAAAAAAGGATAAGGAAACAGGCTTTGTATCATGTTTTTGCTTTCAAATCGTTAAATTTTTGTCTGTTTTGTTCAGTTATTCATTCGTAACTAGTTATTCGATCGATTTTTGTAAGCACATTTGTATGCAGGGGTCATGAATTTCAAAAAAAAATTAACTATTTATTCGTCCAAAAGGCAGCTAGTGCTTGTTCATCTTCAATATTACTTGCTAACTTAACAGGAAAGCAAAGGATTTGCCGGGTTATTTTGAATAATTAAGTGTGTTTAACCAAAACAAAAATTTATGAGTTTGAGGCCTGTAAAGGTTTGTTTAAGAAAAATACTAATAATGTTTAGGCTAAGACATGCTATCGGCTTAGTTAAAATCAAATTCATACATAAAATTCCTGAGGATTTCTCGTTTTGTCTTCTGCGATCTCTATTCTGCATACCAAAATACATTAACAAAGGAAACATTTTACAAAAGATTTCTATTTTACAGATCTTTTACATTTCATTATCAAATACTTTAAAGAATTGAAATGAATAAAAACAAACAAATCAACTATTTGAAATCAATTTTCTTAATAACGACAATAAAACAAAAACTTATAAACAAATTTTCTAATTCAACTAAAAGGTCAATTTCGGTAAAAGTATTCATTCAACCATCAAATATTTTGAATAATTTATGAGCCATGCTAGTGATAACGCACAAAATGAAATATTAAGTAAACACACATACACACACAAAACACTTTTATTATTTTAATCCTTATAAATGTGTAATGATTCGTAATATGTGCGTAACCAAATCCTTTGCTAAGATCTCTTATGTGTGAATTATAAAATGGATATAATTCTGTAAAACATTTAAAACCATATCGTTAGTAATTTGCTTTATGGCTTTTCGATTGCATTTTATATTTGCACAGTGGGTATAGTTTGCTTGTTAATTGGGTTGTATAAAAATATTTATAAAGTATTATTTAAATTAAACATATATCAACATTGGTCCCAGACAAGATATATTAAATTTAATATATGTTATTGTTAATGTTATAAGATAAACAATTTTCCAATTATAAATAGATTTTAATCAGAAAATTAAAATTTCCATTGTACCTTGAAATCAACGTACGAACTGACCCTTCATAGGCAATGCTTCTCCAGCCTGGGTATATGATTTGTAAAGAAAATTTGTTTTTGCAAAACATCTTTCTAAAACTTCGGCGCAACACACTTTAATGTTTTAAAACTGTAAGTGTTTTCTACAACGGACAATTGATATTGCTTTATGACTTGTATGTGAACAGCATACATATTAATGTATGAATGAATGCGAATAAAACAAACATTTAACTTCTTCTCTTCATATGGAAATATAAACAAGAAAAAATACGCAACAGTTACTACTACGAATTATAAAAACAAAAATGCGTAGATGTGGTTAAAATGGTTGGATTATTGGTAAAATTTAACCGATTTACAGCACATTTACATTTCATTTTATTGATTAAAAACATATCTACCATTAATTTTGAAAAAAAAACACATTCTATCAATTCAAAAATATACATAAACGTGCATAAGCACGTTTGGGTATGCGCATGTGGTTACGTGTATTAAGGTTTGCAAACATTTTGTTAAATACGGTCCATTTGCCATTTCTAGGGGCATATAACTTTATAGTTTCCTTTGCGAAACCAATTATCCTTTTTTGCAACTGCTACTATATTTTTGTTTTATTCTTCCACTCTTGCAATAAATAAAAGTATTAACACATCTATGGCTACGTGCTGGCCGCAAATTAGTTTTGATAGCGTTAAATAGAGTATAAAATCTGATATACAGCACGCACTTATAATAAAAGTGTTAGAGAAAATATTACTCATACCCACCATAAGCCCATTATGATTTATTTATAAGTCAAAGTATGATTAAAGTGCAGCCATAAATTAACAAATATACCCTTTTTTGGGATAAGTTCTATTTCAATTTAATTATATTAAAAAAATATTTGTACATAACTATTATTTTTGATTAGATATTATGTTGGCTATATTGTATTAAATCAAAAATTTTTTAAATCTATATATATGAAAGCAGAGCGATAATAGATGGCTAAATGATTTACGAATTTAATCATCATTGTATAGCACAAAAGCGTAAAGGTAAATACCTGACGACGTCAGTTCAGATGCGTTCAATTCGAAGGTGGTTGAAAGTGCTATTTTAGTGGGAATTTAATATTTCTTCCCGGTTAAACAAATCTCCAGTAGACCTGGACAGAAATTGTGGTTTAATAAGCCCTGAAGAAATGCAATCAGGTTTAGAGAGGAAGCGCTCAATATTTTCCGTACTAGCATAAGCGCTGATACTGATTCACTACACAAAGTAGTACGCCAATGAACTTGGTGTACTTTAAGAATGTGGATAGCTTAAAGGCTTTAAATAAAGTATATAAATCCTTAGCATCATATATAAAACACCAACATGCGTACACATGTGCCTAGAGCATACGTAAGTACCCTTGTTTTCTATGACAAAAGGTCAATAAATTCTTTTGAAGAAGATTTACCTTTACTGTTTCTTTTTAGTATTTGCAATGCCAAAAACCAGCAACAAAACAATTCGAAAAATTTTACTTGTATTCAAAATTCAACAGCTGCTAATTTTAATGATGTTCGTAAATTTCATATATATATAAGTATGTTTGAAAATTATTTATGCTTTTGTTTTCCTTTTTATTTGTGTTTTAATTTAATAAATTTTCTATCGTCAGCAAACATATGCCTACACTGCCATAGATGGGAGTAGGTAGTTTGAAAAAATTTTCTAACTTATATCGAAGGCAAAATATTATTTTCACGATAAGTTAATGCTTTAAATAGGGCTAAATGACAAGTTAATAGCTGTAAAATAATTCGACAAAAATTTTATATGGATATAATTATTTACACAGTTTATTCTTTTTGTTAAAAAAATGTTTCATCTTTTCATTCCTGGCAAAACATGTATGTAGGTCTGCACACTAATTTATTTTTAGGTTTCTAACTTTATGCACACGTACACAACATATTTTACTCAAGTACAGAGAAGGAAAACTAGACATTTTAAATCAAAAAATAAAATATTTGAAAAAAAAGAATTTGTATTAATTTTGTTTTGATAAAAATAAAACAATTTCTTTTAATTACTTAAAGTTTGACTTTTTTGAAAAAGAAACCCCAACCAAAAAATAAGCTTAACAAATTTTAAACAAAAAAACACCTTTCTGATTCGAAAACTTTTTACACAATTAAATAAATTTCTAAATTACTGTAAATTTGCTTAACATATTAACTATACAGGCAATTGATTACACATTAAACATGGTTTCGTTATGTTTTATTAAAATTTAGTAAGTCTCTCTGAATTAAATTTCAAATTTTTATTGAGCATACAATACAATATCCTTTGGCTTTGGTTAAAATTTACACAGGGTTCTAACTATATAGCGTTGAGGCGTGATACTCAGACCCACTTGATTTTTAAAATTTGTAGTGCCAATATTAATTAAACTTTCGATAAATATAAAAATATTTTGTACTGCTATTTTTATTTATTGTTGAACTGTTTTTAGCAAAAATGTTTGCTTTTTAATTTGGCTTAAGTTCATATAATTTCTTCTTATTAGAAGAAATTAATATTTTCCGTTAATGTTGAAAGAAACTTTTATTTGAAAAAAAACAGCATTAACTAGGAAAACATTTTGCGAGTGTCTGCAACTCTGCTTGTTCTTGTAGGGCAGTGTTGATGTCTGTAAAACTGAAATAACTAATGAACCTAACCCGCTCTTTTCTACGCGTTTCGAACCATCAGTATTACAACAAGTCACTTTGGGCATCTCTCCAAAAGTCCCACCTAGTCAGGGCTGTCAATATTGTGTCAGCATAATGCAGTTGCTCTTTGCTATCACTGTAGTTATATGATCGGACCGTTCAAATGTCTTCGTAGAATCATCAAATGTATCCAAAATGCATTAATGGCTAGACTTATTATCCTTATAAATTCATTGCTGTTTGCACCGCTTATCCCGAGGCAACATGTAGGTTTTCTTTGCAGGATTCCAATGTATTTTTTACTATTGCTGTCCACCATAGCACCAAAACGAAGGACAGTAATGGTGATATTACACTTTTGTTTAGCCAAAGCCTTCAAGGGCACTTTAATCACACAAATTAAATTGATTTAAATGGTCCAGTTGGTTGCAATTTTTGGGTTCTTTATACGGTAGAAGAGATTATTTTTTTACAATCCCATTGCAGCACATATGATAATGCTATAATCCAGGGTACTATATTATGCTTAGGATCAACTGATTTAGAATTTATATTTCAAAAGGAAAAATCTGCACCACCAATTAATTAAAAATTTTGACAGACAAAAAAATGATTAAATTGAACTAAAAAGTTCTGAAATTCAATTTTAAATTTGTGAAATTGAATTAAATAGTTCTGAAAATGATTTAGAAATTTTTTAAATTCAATTAAAAACTTCTGACATACAATTGGAAAGTTCTAAAATAGAATGGGAAATGGTGTAGTATATTTGTGCTTGTTTTATGAAAAGGATCTCAAGATACTAATGAATTTATTGAAAAAGCTGTGGTTGTTTTTATTTGCATTATTTAAGAAAAATATCCCCTATCGTGGGTTACTTTCTACAAAAGACCTTAACCCCAAAACAAATATTTTATTTTTTTTAAAATACAAATTTTTTATAAATTTTAAAATAATTCTTAAAAATTTTATTCCAATAAGTTTTTTTAAAGAAATTTTCGCACTGAGATCATAGACAACAAACACGATTTTTAAAATTAATGCAAAGTTTTAAGCAAATTTTCCTAATTTTAAATTATCAAAAATTATTTAAAGAATGTTTTATTTCAACACCTAAAAATGTTTTAATAATTTTGATATCTTTAAAATTTTTTTCTAGCTTGCTATTTTATATCTTCTATAAGAAAACAACTAAAGTAAAAAAATTTAAAAACTTTAAATAATCTTGAGTCTTAGTACAACACATTAAAAAAATTAAGAGAAATGAAAATGACTAACACAAGTGCAAAGTTTATTACGTATTTTTTGTTATAAAACTACAATATTAAAATGAAAAATGTTTCCGTAAGATACAAAGAAAATCTACAGAATTCACATAAATATAAAAATTTTACCCATAACGACCATTAAACAAAATTGTATGCCTTTTAATAATAACTTTTCTTTTTCTACGTGTTTGTGAATGTCCTTTTTTTACAAAACAAAATAAAAAATATTTCTTCTGTTCACTCAATGTATCAAAAGAAATAATAGAAGTGTCTGCAAAATGCGAAAGAAAAAGTCGCTCCAGACAACGATTGAGCTATCAGCGACCATATACACCGGTGCATCAACAACAATTGGAACAAATCAAAACGCAATACTTAAGCCATCAGCATGATACAACAATTGACCGTGATACGGTTTTGAAGATAAATCGCCTGGCAACACGTAGAAATTTACATAAACGTGAACACAGCTGGCCGCCAACAACAACAATAGCAAATACTAACACTACTTCCACTACTACTTTTGCCACCAACAAAGAACAGCGGAAAATATTTGATGAAAATGAAAAAAATGTAAAACAACATCAAAAACACGAGCATCATGTACGCAGCACTTCGCATGACAATGCTTTACAATTTGATGAAACTGTTTGTAAACGCCATGGCATTGATATAATACGAGAAAAATTCACAAGTCCCAGTAGAATAATTGAACCCAATGCTGTAGAGGTGAGAAAGCGTAGGGAACAGCAACGTAAATTACAACAACAACAACAATTACATCAACAAAATAAATATTTCGTAGATGATGAGGGAGTTGTCTCTACGAATAAACCTAAACAAATGATAAATCTGTTGAAACATGAGGAATTGTTAAGAAAAAATCCATCAAATAAATCAGTCACCATGACGGATACCACAAATGTCCAAGAGACAATGGTGGATGATGAGCTGGGTAAATATAAAGACCAAAATAAACCTGTACCAGAAACCACTGTTAAATCAAGTGGAATGGAATGTAAGACAAACCCGACAGATGTGACAAAAGTTTTAGAAGATGAACTATTTCAAGTTACTACAGTGCCAGTAGCAAAAGGATTTTCTCATCCCGAAACAAAAGCAGCAGATGAAAATATTGGTTTGGTTGAACCCAAAAGAAAATATTATGAACAATTGGATTTTAATAAAAAATGGCACAGCTATGATAATCTTAGTGTAATAACAAGTCAAAAGCCTATCTTAAAACCTTTAACTCCTCGAATACATAAACGTCAAGCCTTTTCTTTAGAAAGGGGACGTGAAGCCAGACAATGCAAGCAATTGCCACCCCAAAAGCCAAGAAGCTCCCCAAGACTGCAAAGACGTTCAATGAAACTAGCCACAGAAATAAAAATTTCGTATGACAATGATGTCCAGCAACATAATGTACAAAAAAAATCTTTAAATCAACCAAAACAGCAAGCATCCCCCTCCAACATAACCCTAGATGACTTAGAACACATACCTTTACCAGCTACACCTGATAAAATCCGTAAAATTCCTGTTAATTTAAAACAAAGTGTTAAACAACAGAGTGACTTGGCACAAGATTTAACAGCTAAATCCCTTAAAGACCAGCAAATTTATGATGATTCCTGTATATATTTACGTTCTATAGATTTACAAGATAATACAGTGGCTTATATACCGGCTGCCATTACAATTGTGCCATCACCGACAGAGGAAATAATGCAACATTGGATGGAGTCCAGTAACATTAAGGCCAATATTAAAGGGGTTAATGATATTGAGACAACAAAATCTACAAATGATTTGCAAAATAAAAATGAAAATTTAGTTTCAATGTTACAACATGGAAATGTTAAATCAGCAACAATGCCGGAGGGTATTAAACAAGAAGCAAATGACAAGCAAAATTTAAAAGTTGATGTTAAAGCAGAAAGCAAAACATATGTGACACGCTTAACAAACACACCCAATGGCAAGCAGGTAACACGTCAAACATGTGTCAACACTAAATGTAACACGCAAATGAATGATAACAATGACGGTGATAATGACAATAAAGAAAACACCACCACCTTAACGGCGACAAAAGAAACAGCAGTAACACATAAATCTCAACAAACTAGATCCCCTGGGCTCACACCTATAAATGAAAATTTTGCTGAATGTAGTGACAGAAACACTGCAAAAGAAGGTGGCAAAATTATACAGAAAGATATTTACTATACAGACGGTGAATATATTTATGGTCCCTTTGATCATAGCCATAGCTCACCAACTGCCAATGCTTCTGTATGTTCTCTTCCCAGTGAACAGAAGCAAACACCACAGGAACAGCAGCAGCAGCAGCAATTTAAATTGCATCAACAATCTCAAATTAAAAAAGATATTGAAGCGAAAACGAAAAGTCAGCATAAAAATGAGATTGCCAATCTAACAGCAAAATATGAACACATACAGAAATCCATAAGTGAACACCTAAGGCAAATCGATGCATATATTGAAAATGCTAAGGTGGCACTACAATCTACTGCACCAAATGGCAATAAGCCTGAGTCTTCACCATTAGCTTCTATGCAAGGAGATGAAAAACATAAAGTTTTACACAACACCAATACTGAGTGCAGTTTAAGCTCTCCCCAAAAACAACAACAACAGCAGTCACAACAACAACAAAATCAACAACCTGCAATTGAAACACCTTTAAAGGAAATTTTAAGAAATATTACTGACATAATGCAGGAAGTCAAACCCTTATACTGCAACAAACCCCAGCCAACGGATGCATGCATGCAAGAGCATGCCACTGACATGACCAACACCACCTCTCTAATAAAAAATGAAAGCGAAAATATGCCTATAGTTGATAAAGTTTTAATGGATTTAAATACATTGACCAAACATTTAAGTGAATTTAATGGCAGTTCCAGTGCAGAGCTTGAAACAATTTTTAAGCAGCAACAGCAAATGGCAGCAATTGACTTGCAATTTGAAATAAGACCTAAACCATTAACAGCTGCACATGTTTTTATAGCAGAGGAGGCAGCAAACATAGAAAGTCCTTTGGAAGAAAAATACAAAACAGAAACAGTACTAAAGGAATCATCAATACCGCCACCTCCGCCCCCATTACCACCAGCTGGCCTAATTCCATCAGCAGCAGCATTGAAAGTAACTTTATCAAAAAACAAAGAAGGAAAACTACAAAACTCAGCCACTGACAAGCTAATAAAAGAGCATTCAGCTGCCCAGCAACTTAAGAAGGAAATGACAATGACAGCGGCAAGGCCTAAGAAAAATTATAATTCAACATCAGTTGCTGAAAATCAAACAAATAATTTCTTGCTCAATTTTTTAACAGAACAGCATAAGCAAGAACAATTTGCTGAACATGAAGCTGACAAGGTGGAAATTTTAAAAAATGAATCTAAAAAAAATCAAGTTAACAAATATATACCTCAACATGATGAGCAAATCAAATCAAATTTAAACCAACAAGCAACATCAGCATCCAAACTAACAACAACAGCAGATGTTACAGAAAAGGATGTGGCAATAATGCAAGATTGCAACACATCCATTTTGGCAAATGCCTTAAGCGAAATTGCTTGTAAGCATGACAATGATTTAAAAATGGCTAAAGGTAACAAATCTCAGTTGAAATTGCAAACTAAGAATTTTGCTGATGAAACTTTTGATAAGCAATTTCAAAAATATGACAGCCAACTAATAAGGAATATTAATGATGGTGATAATGTTGCGGTCATCAGTAGCAATAATGAAAATACAAATCTCGAACAAAAGCAAATCATAACACATGAACAAGTGGAACTTATACCATTACAGGATGCCAGCATTAATAAAATCAAAATAAATATAAAGCAAAACCAGGAAGTACAACAGCAGCCAGAGCAGGAAGGTGATAGTAGCCAAAGCAGTGGCAGTGAATTAAGTAACACCAATAAGTCTTGCTATGAACTACCAAGTCCATATGTAACAGAACGTCAAATATCCTGGGAGGATGTGTTAGCACCAACCACACAAACACCACCTAACTTAAAGCAAACCAATGAACAAAGTGCTAAGGTAGCAGAAATACCGGTACTCCCAACAACAACTGCAAAAATGGTCAGGCCAAAGCATGACATACAAATTGAGCAAATATTTACAAATTCTCCAGCAGTCATTTTTAACGAAATTAAGCCAAAATCTGCAACGTTAACAACAATGATGCCAGCCTCACTTACGACAAGTAGTCACGTTGAAATGCAATCAACGTTAGTATTAGAATCACTTGCACAAACAAGAAAACAGCAAGAAGAACAAAATTCCTGCTCAAACCACCAATACCAACAACAACAGGACCACCTTGCAGATGAGATTAGGAAATACCCAGCATCCCTAATTGGGCCTCATTTGCCAACACGTTCAACATCACCATTTGGCTTAAATGCTGTAGAAATGCCCTTAGAACACACATTGCGCTCTGAGTCACCTTTACATTTAGGTAAAATAAAAAATAATTTAAATGCTTTAGATGCTGCAGCCAGGAAATATCCGTCACCATTAGTTGAACTTTATATGCCAGCACGAGCTACATCACCACTTAAGCAGAAAGCACTTGTAGCAAAAAGTTGTCAATGTTTACCTTCTACATCACCAAAACGCATTCAAAATTCACTACGAACATCACCAAAAAACGTTGATGAAACGGCCGCACGTAAATATCCTGCTGCACTTGTAGAACCTCATGTTCCCACACAAGCTGCTTCGCCTTTTGGTCTAAACCCTGTAGATGTTTTACAAATGACAAAAGCCACAGCACAGCCATCATCAGTGCACAGTGAAGAGGAGAAGAGTAATAATGAGCAAAAAGAAAAGTGTGAATGCGATGAACATGTTAGTAGACCAACATCAGCCATTCGCAAATATCCACCGGCACTAATTGAGCCCCATGCACCAACACGAGCTGCTTCGCCATTTGGCTTAAATGCTTTAGAGGAAAGCAAGAAAAAAACTTGTCACCAAACACCATCACCACCATTACGAGTTCATCATCTACATCAAGCGTCAATAATAAAACCATCTTACACTGGCAACGGTGACAGTTTCAAAAAGGCACACGTTTATGTGCCACAGGTGGAAGGTCATAATATTGGTTTATTAGTACGCACCAGCACACCTACACCCTTTTTACATCACACCGATGCTGCTCATGCACTATCCCCACATCATGAGCTAAATGCAATAAAGTCTTCACAAGAGTATGCAACCATGACTGTCAAAAATATTACTAGCAATAAGTACAGCGCAAAGGATATGATTGAACGTGATACTTCTAACCCGGACAACAATGATGATGATTGCAAAACTACATGTGATGAATTACAATGCATTAATGCAATTGGCTCATGGACCAAACCAGGTAATAGCAAATTTATATTATCCTTATTACATCAAACAATAAAAACACTACCCAACAAGAAAAGACAACAAGAACAACAACATAATCAATAACATACTCAATTTTAAACAGATAATAAATACGTGCTGTGAAATCGTAAATCATTTTCAAATATGACACTTTAAACTATGAGATGAACATCAACTACTGTAAATATTTAACTTTTTTATAGAAAATCAACCAAATATGCATAATTTGAATGCAGTAAATAAAACAATGGCACAACAACAAAAACAGCAGTATCAACCTCAAAAACAAGACCAACATTATAATCAAGAACATTTATATTTGCAACATGCAGGCCAACAACGACAACAATATAGTGGTAGAAGTGGTCAACACATGGCCATTGACATGATTTTACTGCCAACATCTGTTATTAACCGCTCATTCGATAATGTTTCACCACGTCCATATATTTTGATAGAAGGTACGTTTTTAATTTCTCACATAATCGAAGCATACCAAGCAGGCAATATTGAATCCTCCTATTTGGAAATAACAAAATATGCATATAATGTTAGCAAGTCTAACAAACTATGCGTGTGTATGTCTCTGTGCCCACATCTGTTCATTAATGCAACTGTCACCAGAAACCAGTTATCAGTAACCGGATATGATCTGTGTAATACGAAAACTAAAATTTACATGTGTCCATATGTATGTTAATTTGTAATTTAATCCTAATGGTAAATTAAAATTTTTTTAAATGTTGGTATTAATTGTAAAATCTAAATTTGCAAAGTTTGTTAATGCAATAGTATGTATAAGTGTAATTGTATTGTCATAAAAATAAAGTGTTTTTGTAATAAATGTAGAGTGATTTGTTTTATTTAAATTGGGCTGTAAGATATTTTTTAATTCAAATTTTATTTTTGCCGCCTTGTTTCTTAAATCTTAACAATTTTTTGAGCTTGAAAACCATTTAATTTTAGGATTATAGGAATATTAACCTAAAGAAGCTGCTGGATAGCAAAATAATAAAAAAATCAGAACAATAGGCCTTAAGCTCAACAAAGAGTAAAGGTTTTTAAATATATTTTACTAAGTATTATTGAAATTTGTTTAAACATAGCTTGTGATTTTTAAATCACAATTCTGAGCTTACATAAGTCATTTATATAATTATTTTATTTCAAAACTCAAAATTAGGTTATTAAAAATACAACTAAGTTATTCTTAATCGGCAGGCATTTAGCTAACTGCTTTAAAAGTACGAAAATTAAAACAGTTTATTGAATTTCTTGTGATTTCAAATCATGTATTTCAAATATATATTTACAAACATACATAAGTAAAACTGAAGCTAAAACTTTGCCCTCTATCGTATAAGTTATATCATAACAAGTATACGCAATACGGCGCAGTTTGTTAAATAATTCATTTTTGCGAAACAACGCCAAGTTTCAAATTTATCAATGATACAATGACTGCTCAATTAAAAAGTTAAGTATTTTATTTTAATTGTGGCTTTAATATTATAATATTCTTTTTTTAAATACTTTGAACATTAAAAGTGTTGAATATAAAAATTTCTTTTAAGCACAAAAAAAACACAATCTTAATGAAAAGTCCTTAAGTACCAGACAAAACTTACAGTTTTACATTGTCAACTAAACTTTTTCTTAATCAATTTTAAATAATACTGTATGCAAAATCTTAAATTTAAAAAAATATATTTTCTGCAATTAATTTAGATAATATACGAAAAATGTTATAACTATTTTTGGAAAGCCAAATTTTCCTAAATAAGTACTTAATTCATATCAATCCTTTCACATTGATCATCTTAATTTTTTTATGAATTTGTGGTCTAATATATTTTACTACAATGCAGCATATTTTAAATATTATTTACAAAAATATATAGAGTTTATTTGACAATGATTTTAAATCTTTTTCAAATGTAAAATTTATTATATTTTAGTAAGTTTTATTTGTATTTATTAGTAAATGTCCATGCCTTACCTTCCTTGCTTCATCTTAATTGACCTTACTGAAATAAATTTAAATCTCTTAAAAAATCCTTTTAATAAATATGAAAATTTTTGAGTAATTTTTAATCATATTAGAGAAAAAAATTTGTCAAGAAGGATTTTTAATTTAAATTATTTTTTTCATTTTTGTGAAGCAATGTCTACATGTCTAACTTAGGTGTAATTTTAGGTTTAAAATTAAGTAGCCACTGCAGATGGGTAAAGTTAAAAACCAGTCGATAAACTAACAAAAAAAATATTTTTTAAATTTTATCTGTTTTTACCAGGGACCGAAAATAACAGTTATTTTTAAAATTTGAAATCAAAAAGTCATGTGGATATAATTTGTCTATCAAATATTTGAATACAGCATATTGATGCTGTTATGCTAAAGAATAATAAACTTAAAAGACTTTAATTTTTTTGACTTTTTTCAAAAAAGTCAAAATATAATAGTTATTTTTTGACTTTTATTCTTTCGGTCAGAAATAAAAGTTTACACATTTTTAATTTTAAGCTGAAAGATTTTAAAAAATTGTTTATTACAATTTTATTTTAATTAATAGAAATTAACGTTTTCAAATTTCAATAACTTTTAAGTGAAATAAGACAAATTTACTACCAACACTTAATATCGAAAAATGAGTGATGATAAGAAACTGTGGCAGGTTCCGAAGATGCATCTCACCCGGAAACTGTAAGAAAAGTAAACTTTTTTTAATATTTTTATGATATTTTAAGTGAAATTTTGACATCAAGTTTAAAGATATCCTCTAAGATTGGTTTGTATTTTCTTTAGTATTTTAATATTTAATAAATTGTATCCCAAATACCATAAAAATCTTTATTTTTTATACCTTGTAAATGTAAGCAGTATATTCTTGGTCGATAAAGATCACACAAAAATCTTTGCGATTAATATAAAATACCCTTCTATTATAAAAGATCTTTTTTTATTAAAAATTTTTTTATATAAAGAGAAATGTTTTAATTACTGAAAGTCAGAGGTTTCATTTTAATTAGAATTTATTGAGACAAACTGGATTCTATTATTATCCTCTTTTGTTAAAAATAAATAAATTCTGTTTTACACAAGAACTTTTAGAATAAAATCTTGGTTTTAATTTTTCATTAATATTATTTACAATATTTTCTATATAAAATTTAATTAAAATAAAATTTACCATAACATTATCTACTGCCTAATCCCTTATTTGTAATTTTTTTAGGCAAGAAAAAACTAATGTTTATCTCAGCGATTAAAATTATTACTTTTTATCGGCTTATTTTTAGCGTGTGTACATAACTAAAGAATTCCTGAACGTTTAAGTCTAAAAAACACACTTTCATTAATTACGTAAACGTTTTATTTTTTCTTATTTTAATAGTTTTTGTAGTTTAAGTCTCTTGTTTGAAAATTATCAAAACCCGCGCAAAGGAACATTTTATACCTGTTTCCTCTAATAAGCTAAGACAAGACAAAAGCCTGCGATTGAGGAAAATAAACAAGCAGGGAAACATAAAAGCTTGATAGAAATAAAAAATACAAAGTTTTATTAATAAAGAATAAAAAAATTTCTTAAACCTTTATGCTTAAAACGATACAAAACTTTGCTAAAAAAACTTAAGAAAATAAACACCAAATGAAAAGCGAAAAAAAGTTTAGCTGCTATATTATTAAGCTTTTCCGAATTACATCGCGGAAAATATCTAATTAAAAATTTCTAGCTTAAAAAATTATTTTCACCATTCCTATGTAGACATACAAAAAACATTACGAGGGACAAAAATTAAATTTTGGTCAAAAATCGTTTCTCATAAATAAATACAGTTTATTTTGTGTAGCAAAAGGTCTAAGCGACGTATCATAGTACTCACTCACCATTCATCTGTTTCTCTCTTGATATATATTTTACTCGTTGAAAGTTTACTGCAACTTGCTTCCACTTCCGTAAAAAGAACATTTAAATTTATTAAGTAGTAATATTAATTAATTTTATGCAGTTAATAATAATACTCGTACGCAACTTAATTTAATTTTAAGTTATTATGATGGCTTAAGTCTTTCATCTCGTATATGTCATTTTCTATCATGACAGTATATTAAAAAAATTTTTAATGTCGTGCTATTTAAGAAAGTTTGCTAAAAGTGTTGCCATATTAATTTATCTATTTTTTTTTTTTTTTTGTAAACGTAGTTTTAACTAAATAAAGCGTTAAATTCAAAAGAGCACTATAAGCAACAAAAGTAAGACTTGTTTGATTTTTTATACAGTTTTCATGAAAAATCTTAAACTTGTTGTTTGTAAAATATGCTAAAATCTACCAAAAATATTGAAAGTAGTTTTTGCTTACCTTAGTTTTATATTTCCATATATAAAAAACAAACCGAATGATCTTTATTTAAATCAAGCCTTACCAGTTTCCAAGACATGGTGAGTAAGGATTTTTTTAACCAAGTACAAATTTTCTTAAGCCAGGTACGATTTATCTAGTACCTAAACTTTTAGCCAAATTTAGGCAAAAAAAAGGATTACCAAAAGATTGGTTTAGGTCTAAAAGGGATAAATCTAATAATGGAAAATCATTTTTTGGCTAACGAAGCTTTATTAAGAAAGAAAACATTTATGTTTTATTTTTACTTTTTAACACACAAGTCTAAAGAAAAATAAACAATTTTTACTTTATACTTATTTAACGTTTAATTTTCTTTTTAATTTTTAATTTTTTCATATTTGCCGTAACTGGGATTCGAATTAGGGACTCTTCGAACTGCAACCCCCGCATGCTATTACCTAGACTATCTAGACCTTTGCTTTCAAAATTATAAAATATATTAAAAAAAAAGTCCTTTTAACATGATTTTTTTTTAAATAATCCCGAATAGAGTTGATTTTAAAAACCTGAGTACAGATATGGTATAAATTCAGGAAGAAAAGTCAAAAAACTTATTGCCCACTTAGTTCGTTTAAGGTCTCAATATGATATCGATGATGATATTTTTATTTCAAAGTTATACTAATAAACTTGATAAATAGTCCTAAGTCTCATGTTTTGAAACTCGTAATCTCAAAAAATGAAAAAAAAAATTAAAAAAAAGTTTTTGACCCCCTAAATGACTTCCTTGGGGTTGGATTAAAAGTCCGTAATTTTATATATCGAAACACGTGACTTTAAAAATTTAAAAGTTCTTTTTGCTCACTTAGTTAACTTTTAAACCTAACTGACATTCGGTCTTAGTTGGGGTTAATAGACTCTAAAGTTATATAAATAGAATCGTAATCCCAAAAATAAAGAAAGTACCAACAATTTCAAAAATTTCTTTCTGCCTTTTTTTGAATTTTAACCTTAATCTGGGTCAAGAGTCAATATATTCATACTTGTATACTTATAATCTTAAAAGATGGAAAATATACAAAAAATGGAAGGAAAGTAAACATAGTCCGCTTAGTTTATTTCGAGAAAAATTTAAGAATTTGAATAATTTTTTGTAATTTGCCTTAAAGTAATAAAATAACAAATACAAAGGTCAAAAATATAATTTTAACTTTAACCTCTAAGAGATCATTATAAATAAATTGTCAAAACTGTTTCAAATGATTTCAATATCTGTCAAACACAGTTCAAATTCTGAGTCTATCTCTGTTGGTTTCAAAGTAACAAAAAAGTATTTATAAAGCCCCCAAGGTCTTGGTTTAACATTAAGAAAAACAATAAAAAATATATTTGTATTTTTAAATCTTGTCAATCGCAACACGTTGCACCCGTTTTTTACCCGTTTGGGTCAAAACCTAAAAAAAAATACCAAAGTTCTACTCATTATTTTGCGAGTCCTTATTAAAACAGTTTTAATTATTTTTTTTTTTCTTAATTGGGTTTCAAAATCCTATTTTCTTATTTGGCCAATTTTAAAGCTCGAATTATTAAAAACCCTGTCATAATTGATTTAAATATCAGGAGAGGTAAGCGCAGTTTAAAACTCATGTTTCTTCTTAACCTAAAGCGTTCACGCAGTTAGTCAGTAGGCTATGCAGTCAGTCGGATAAATACTCAGCCACTTGCTTTCTTTTTATAAAATTTAAGCCAACTCTAAGGTACAGACATACGTTTTTTTTAATTTATGTTTACTAAGATTTTCAAAACAAAACATGGCAGCACTGCTTATGCTGGTAGCGGAAATAGCAGTTATGGCGATGATGTTATTTGGTATGTTTGTTTCTATGGTAGTTTTTGTTGTTGTTGCTGTTACCCATTATTATATTTCTTCTTTCTTCTATACAATATCCGTCTTTATTAACTCCATAAAAAGAGCAAGTGATTGTTGATTTTTTATCTTTTCTTTTAGCTGTTCCAATATTCGAAGAAATTATATAAAATTTACTTAACGACAACGTTAAAAGGCTTTTTATAAAAAAATTATCGTTACATTATAATTACTGCTTATTGCTGTTCATAAGGAATTTAATACAAAGTTATCATTACAGTCTTGTTTGTACATTTACTTTTTTATTTGTTTGTTTCATGTAAAATTATAAAACTAATTTTTTATTTTATTATGGTTTTTAAAAGTTGGCAGTATTTCACGTTGACTGATAAAAACGAATGTATGATTGTGATAGCTATATATTAAGTTTATAAAACTTTAATAAAAACTTATGCAGATAAATAAACTGAGCTTGCCATTTTGCTGTTATAAAAATGTTAATGTAATAACCAAAGTCTAGCAGCAAAAAGATGTAATATTCACCAAGTTCAATTTAATATTTAACTAAAATTGTTTTTAAAAAATTAGCAAAGTTTAATGTTGACATCACATAATATTCATTTAATAAAATTATTTTGAATTGTGTATTATAGGCCCCCAAATGTTTAAACCTTAAAATTAAATGTTTGTCATTTCTTCATAAAATTATTTATTCAAAATTGTCGTATTTAAAATTTTTTTACTTATTAATTTTTAATTTTGTTGTTGTCTCTTTTCAGGTAAGTTTTTTTAAAATTCAATATTTTAAGTGGAAGCTGTAAGTACTTATCTGCGAATATGTTACTTATATATTCATGTGCTCACGGAAGCATCACAATTAATGTCGGTTTTTTTTTTTCTGAAAGGCCTGTAATTTTTTTAAGTAAATTATTTGACTTTTTTTAATAAGGAAAAAACGAGTTTTCGCTATCTTGGGCCATTTTACGTCAAATTAAAGTTATGTGACTAAAATTGAGTTTCTAACAACTTTTAAACTAAAGTTCGATTATTTTATCACTTTTGTAAACTACAATTCTGTTTAAAGTTCTACAAAACAAAGTAAAAAATTGTTAACTATGTATATCCTTGTTACAAGTATATTTACCCATAAATAAATCCACAACACAAATAAGATACAAACTTAAATTTTCTATTTTGTTTCTCTATTTTGAAACAGGAAAGGTCAACATTTTTTTTAAAAAACAGAAACTAAAAAATTGATAAAAACTTGTAATACTAAAAATAACAAAAGTTTTCAACAAGAGAAGATTAACGTCGATCTACCCTACAACAAAATATTTTAATAAACAAACATATTTTCACAATTTTTTTAATAAATAATGTCTTATTAATGACTTTTGTCTACTTTCATCAAAAATATAATGAAACTTTAAACATTTTAAGATAGAAAAAAACTCTTGAAGCGGGAGATGGTTTTCTTATGTTCTCATTATAAAATCTACAGGGTATTATTAATCAACTTTATTTTCATAGAAGAACTGTAGTAAAAATATATTTTATGTTTTCTTATCCTGATATTGTTCTTGCAATTGAAACAAAGTTAAATGGTAAGAAACCTAACTTACAATATTAAATAAAAAAATACGAACAATAGAAGCAGCAGTAAAACAAAAAAATTCTGATAGTAAAACTATTTTAAACGAGTGCAACACAATCTATGCATAAATACAAACACTTATAGGATATGCACATTCATTTAACTGCACACATTTAGACATTTAAAACTGTTGGCAACTATTTAAGAAAACATACAACAACAGAAAAACGAAAATATTTAAGAACAGAAATTTAAGCAAATCATACACAAAGAAAATGGCAACAGATATCAAATAATTAAAAAAAAATCTAAAACTTTTAACAATTAATTTTTTCCAAAGCTTTTTACAATTTTCAAAAATCAATTTACGACGGCTGCCAACAAAAATATTAATTGTATTAACAATATTAGTTGTTAGTGTAAATTTAACAATAAAATAATTGTATTAACAATTTGATTGTTAATATGAAATTAGTTTATTGTAATTTTTTTTCTGTGTAAAAAGAAGTAGGAAGTAAAGAGGGCCATAAAAGATATACACAGAAGCCCATAAAGATGTAAAAAAACATACAGTGTTTATGAACGAGAATATTTTGGACAAGGACTGTATTGCATTTAGAGCAAAATAAAATAAAATTAAATATTATTAACCATAATTTATGGATTTTTATTATGATTTCACAAGATTTATGAAGTCATTTTTTGTTGTCTCTTGTTCGTAGGTACAATAATTGTTAAATGAACGACCATAATAAATTTATATAAAGTAATAGTATATCTAAGTCTTGCATCCTTTTTTAGATTTTATTTATATTAATTGCAAGTAAAATAAGTTTAGTTAAAAACTTCTAGTAAGACTTAAAAGTTTAGTTAATATAAAAGAATGTGACAATACAAACATACACATATTTGCGTACACTAGGGAGGGCAAATAAATAGCTGATGACACGTTCTGAACTTAATTTCGCATAATAATAGAAATTAATAAACAAATTTGAAAAATTAATTGCATATTATTAATTTTTTTTTTTTTTTGTTGTACTAAATTAGAATATTTTGTCATTCCGTTTGTAATTTTGTTTAAAATCCATTGGCGACCCAAAAATTCTGGATCCTTTTAGATAGTGCAGTCCATTTAGCTATGTCCCTCTGTTCGTCTGTGTGTCTATTGAAATCAAGTAAAATTTGGTACTGCGAAGCAGGTGTTAGTGCAAACTGTCAAAAATATCCTTGAAATGATCGCTATTTAAAATGAAAAATATCGGTTAACCATGGGCTTGGATAAAGGCAAAAAACTGCGACTGTTTTCTAAGTTTTCCCATTAAAAAAAACAGAGCAATATTTTGGTATGTCCAAAGAAAAACAAATTCATTGATAATATTATTTACGACGCTCGACGACAATGCTTTAATAATAATTACAAACCACCCAACGGGGAAGTGGACTGGTCCAAGACTATTGACGTAAACGGTTCCTTAGAGTAGGGACTAGTTCTAGTTCTTTCACTTTATATGAAGAGAACCTGTCAATTTTACATTGCGTTTTCATTGGAGGGGGCAATTGGTTTAAAACTAACACCTCAGAATGGGTTACAGGCCAATCTTATATAATCAAATTTTGCATTAATTGTTTAAGATCCTGTTCAATCTACTTTGGTTTTATTTACGCGTGTGTGTGTATATATAAACAGATATATGTTAATGTGTAGGGACCAGTATTTCTGTTTTCCCCTTTAACCTCATTAACACCCCTTAACCAGTTACTTGACTCGTGCCTTTTTAACCGATCACGACCAAAAACTTTTGTCCAATTCATGTTTTGTACCTGTAACAGGACGAGTACGCGGACCAATTGACACCCATTTCCCGCAGGGCATAAATTGTAAAATTGTATAGCAAAACTAAAGGAGGCGTGATATAATGGACTAAATGTTTGGGCGATACACTACACAACGACAAAGATAGAGATGCTGCATACCCAATTTATTTTGAAAACAACACAAAAATATGCAACAAAAATGTTTCTTGCAGGGCTAAGTGAAGAGCTTTGTATTCCGGTTATTGAAAAGCGTGCAGTAAATAGTCAAACAACTTGTTATATCTCATCCAAATCGTCCACTGAATGCTATTTAGCAAAGATATTTTACACATTTGTAAGACATGAACAACCATCTTTCTCCAGCGGGAGTACTACTGGAAGAAAGTCTATTATTGCTAGGTCTTATTATTTGTGCTTCCCAAGAAGAAAGCGCGACAAATATAATTATTATTTCTTGACAAAAAAATCAAAATCATTTTAATTAAAAAAATCTCAACAAACCTGGTTTAGATGATGTAATTTACCTGAATTTGTGATGTTTCTTTGTACCTGCTGTAAAAACTTCAAAAATAATTATTATTTGCCTTTTGAGATTATGGCTCTTGGAAAATAAAATTAAGGGCCATTTACCCGGTTTAAGGTCGGACAAAAAAACTTTTTTTCGTATTTATTGTATTTTTTTTTTCATTTTTTGAGCTTTTGACTTAAGAAATTCAAAAGTAAAGGAGGGTATTGTTTTAGATTGAGGTCGAAAGTCAACAAAGTGGACAAAAATACTTTTTTTCACATTTTTAGCCTTCACTTCCTGAGACGATTTAAGTATGTACGTCTGCATTTTCGGCTTTAACTGACTCAAATATTTCTTTATTTTGGTGAAATTTTGCACTCACCTTTATGCCGCCAACTATTATACTGAATACAAATACTAGCGAACTTTTTTTCAAAAAGCCTCACACAAATGTGGGGTAGGGTATAATATGGCAGGCCTGACCGACTACAACTCTCTTATTTGTTAAATCTTTTAAAAAAAATCAAATAAAATAAATAAATACAAGAATGTACTATACAAAATACAAGCAGTACTACTGCTCTTCGATGTATTGAATAAAATTTTTTTTTGTAAAACCTTGGCATTGAAGACATATATCTATTTCTGTATGGAGATATCTTGTGCAAGGCTTTGGCAAAGCTTTGTAAATTTTCCAAGGTCCCTCCCTCCTGACTTCGCGTCTGGACCAGATTACGGTCAAGAAACTTTAAGGTGGCTAAAAAGTTATTTTTCGTACTTTTAATATTTTTTTTTTCATTTCTTGAGATTTTGGTTCTAAAAATATGAAATTAGGCGCCTTATTCTTTATTTAAATAAACATACACCTTATGCCGTAGTGGTTCAAACAATTAAAAAAAAAAAATTTAAAGTGTGTTTATTATTTATTGCTATAAAATATTAAGCAGATCACCTTGTAGTTTTTTTTCATTTGGTTTCATTTATCGCCTTGACGTTTAATTTTGTTATATGTTTTAACTCAAATAAAAAATTTTTGAAACTTTCTCATTTGGAAATACCTTATTACTTTATGTTATAATTTTTTCTTAGCAAACATTCATTTAGATTTTATTTAAAACAGTTATATTTTTAATTTATTAAAATGATTAAGAATCTTTTTATTAAAAGGTTTTTATAAAATCATATTTTAAATAGTTTTTTTAAAGATTTTAAGTTTCAAAATATCAATTGACAATTTCTAGTAACAATATATTTATTGTGTTTACAAAATTGGTTTTTAGTGCCTTTTCAATTAAAGCTGTATTCATTAATATGGTAACTAATATGACAGCTAGTTTGTAGTATCTTTTTAGAGAAAACTAATTAAATAAATAGTGAAGTAATTAACCATTAAAAATCCTTTTTTTTAGTCTTTTGCTTTGGTTTCTAATCTATTTCTAAGAAGTCCCAATATTTAATGTATTTTAATGTATTACTTTGATTAATCTTGGTCATTTAAGCACATTTTTCATTTTTTTTATTAATCTATATAAAATAAGTAAAAATTATTAAATAATAAATAATTACTAAGAAATATTAAAAATTTCTTCAATTAATCCTTAATATAAAATACATAAATCAGAATATTTTAATTTGCACAACAACCCTATGCTAAATTGAATAATGGACAGATGCAAATATTTTTCAAAACACAAATACTTATTCATCTACTGAGAAGAAAATTTCAAAAATTTTCTTAAAACAAAACAAGAATTTAGGATGATTGATGCTAAATAAAATGACTAAGATTTGTTAGACAAAAACAGAAAATTTATCAAAACTGTAAAATTAATTTATAAACAACTAAATAATGACGTGATATTACATATTGAGCATTTTGATAATATAAAATAAAAAATAAAAGGATTGTTCTATATTTAGCCAAAAAATATAAAAATTAGCTAAAATATATTATCTTAACATGACTGACTAATTAGTCTTAGAATATATACTAAGTGTTGCCACAACAAATTAAATAATAATTAATATTAGAAACTAAAAGAAAACGCTAGAACAAAAAAAAAATATCAGCATTGGTCATCGCTCAAAGATGAATTTACCCAAGTGATTAGTCATTACCTGTTGAATATATGCCAACTTGATTTAAATTATATACAAGTGTATACCAGACCTGGCAGCATTTAATAACATGTCATTTTAATATGTTTTCTTTTTATTTAAATTTCAATTTATTTTTACTAAATAATTTTAAATGCGAACAATTGAAAATTTAAATAATTTTTTTAAATACTTATTGCACCTTTTTAGTATATATGTGTTTAGTTAAAACATATCTTAACTAACAGTTGAAATGTTGAAATTTTAATTTTGTATTTGACTTTATGTGATTAAAGTTTTTTAAGCTCTCCAAGTTCAGCATTTTCTTGCATGCCTTGCTTTCTAGGTTTGCATTGTTTTAATTTTTTCAAATTTTCTCATATAATTTTAAACACAAAGTCAATTGTTTAATAGAAAATTCGTATCTAAATATGTTTTTGCATACATTGTTTTCTTAGACAAAAAATATACACAAAATCATATATTCCTTGCAAAGTATATATACTTAGTAGGTGTGAATCACAAAAAACAATGTTTTCAACTATAGGAATTTATCAACTATAGGAATTTGTCTTCAAAAACATGTAAGAGCGCTATATTTGGCAATGCCGTGTTTTTGTATATCCAGTCATTTGATATAGCCAAGTCGTTTTCGAACCGCAATTAGAATAATAAAATTACTTTGTGGTGAGTCCTACCCACACGTTTTTTTTTAAATAAAAAAAAATCATAACAGAAATATCTCGTAAAAGAAAAATAGTCTCTAAGGCCGACTCTTGGGAAGTTACAAGCGTTTTACATATATTTTGTAAATTTCGTCTGGCAACCTCCTAAGGTGACAGTGATAGGGGATAAGTTTGTTAAAGGAATATGGAAAAACTAATGGAGGTCTGTGAAAAATTTTATTTCTCTAAGGGCGACTCCAGGAAAGTTAAAGGGATTTTTACCTTATTTTTTATTAGTTTTGTATGGCAACTCTGTTGAAGGCTAAGTAAAGGGAGTAAGTATGTGTCACAAAAATGTTTGGTAGTAAAAATAAACTGCAAATGGTCGTATAAAAGCATTCTGGAGTCGGTCTTACATTGCACCCATTAAACGGGCAACTCCGGTGTAGTTAACAATTTCGCCATAGACATCTGTCAAAAAAGCGTTTAATAAACCTACTTTAATTTTTATGAATGAAGAAGTTATCCTTCTGGCTTTGTATATTTGCTTCTCCCAAATGTTGCGAATTCAACTTTTCTAAATGACTTATAAGATTGCTTGAAATTCTTACTCCTTCAAATTTTTCTCTTAAATTAATATTTTAAAAAAACTAAAAAACTAAAAGTTATCAAAAAAGGCAAGAGGACAAGTTTTTTGTGTTTTTAAAGATTTAGTATTTAATTCAAAATAATACACCTTTGAAATCTTCTATAATTTTTTATCAGTTCATAAAAATTTTTATTTATTTGAGCTTGTTTCAAAATCTGTTTCGTCTTCTTACTGAATTTCCGCATTTAAAACAAAGATATCATAAACATTGGACAAACCTTATTTGTTGACAGACATTGAAATCTTAAGATTTAATAAAAAAAGTTAACGGAAATATCCGTAGTTATTTTCAGTTAACATTTTACAAGCCACAATTCAAAAAAAACAATGACTCAAAAGTATAAGCAAAAGTTCACATTTTAAAATCAAACAGAATTCGCAATTCAGTTAGAATTGAAAACTAGGGAAACGTTTTAATTTTGTTTATCTTTCTTCAAACAGAATGTTAAACAAAGTGCACATCAGGAATTGAAAAATCATATACATTTGTTGTATTATAAATCCAAAATATAAAAGAAAATATTTTTACTTTATTTTATAAGCTCCCCAAACCACTAGTAATAGTTTTTTTACCAAAAAAAAATTTAAGCAATTTCTCTTGTATAACATCGACAATTTACAAAATTTTCGCAGTGGGGACTGGTCATTACAATACAAACCAATGTTTTTACTTTTAAATAATCCAAATCAATAGTGCTTCGACCGCAATTTTAATTTTATTTCTGTATTTATTGGTTTTTAAGTTAAAATATATGGATTCATTCTGTCTAGGCCATTAGAGTCCTAAATTTCAAAAATACATTTTTTAAACTTTCCATTTCACCCGCTGGGGTAAATACACCCTGATTTGCCTCTAAGGTTCCAACAATTTGTAAAGACTGCTAGATACGTGTCCATTTTATTTTTGAGAAAATGCAATCGGTTTTTTTTTTTTAAAAATTTTTTTTTAAGTGGATAAATGAATTTTTAAATACTTTAAAATTTTTAAAAAGCAAAGTGCAATAATCAAAAAAATTGTTGTTGACGCAAACCAAATTTACTCCAACTAAAATCAATAAAGCAATGCCATTTAAAAATTTTTAATTTCAACGATATATCTTATTGAGTTTTATTAATTCTTTTTTGACAACATTCTAGAATATTTTTTCATAGTAATTCTTAATTGAAGTTATATTAGTTGTGTTCAATAACTTTCCAGTAATTACTAACAACGAGAGAGTAAAAAGAAATATTTTCAAAATTGCTCTCAAAAATATTTAAAAGTAAATGAACAGTTTTACAGTCAAAACTTGCAAGCAAATGTATTTTGTTATTGTAAACTTATAAAAATTTAAAACTTAAATTTTTTTCAAAGCATAATGACAGAAAGACTGTTTGAATAATTTCTGATAATAAAATTTTTACTAGTAGAAATTATCAGAAACATTTTTGTTGCTTACTTTTTGTGTACGTGAACATTTTACCAGCAATAACTATCAAAAATTATTAATAATTTTCTGTAAATGAACACACCTATTATATTAAGGCAAAAAATCCCATAAGGTTTTTCTAAAATTTTTTTATGAATTTTGTGAAAAATATATAAAATATAAAAATATACCTTAAGCTTAAAAAAAAATTTGATAATAATATATCATCTAAATAAATTTACATCTAAAATTAAGACAACTTTTAAATAATTAAACGAAAATCTACCAACAACTATAACTAGATTGTTTAAAGCAAAAAACGTTAATAACCACTTAAATGCAGATTAAAATGACCATAATTCTGAAATTGTTTTTAATGTTAAAAATTGTCTAATTAAATTTTATTAAAACCTAAAATGTTTTGCGGAATCATTACTTAATCTTATTTTATTTTACTGCTCTAAAAATCCAATTAAAATTTTACTTACAACTACTTTACAACAATTATTCAAACAAAAATAGAAAGCAAAAGCAAAAGCAAAAGAAAGAAAAATAAAGACAAATTTACAAAAATATGTAAACATTTACATTTATAATTATTCTTGTTTTATAGCTTCTTGCTGATAAACATTTAGTTTTAAGTAGATTTTAAATGCTCATACTATGTAATGACAACTCATTTAATGTTTGCCCAGAGCGTCTTTTCTATGAGAAGGGTTGTTAAAAAGTAAAAGAAATTTATGAAAGTTCAAGCAAAATAATTTTTATGTAATAAGACAAGATTAAATGTTCTATAACCCTTTTAAGATATCACCATATTTTATAAATCACTTTGTTTCTTAATGTTTATATTTAGTTTTTTTTTTAAATATTAATCAAAACAAAAACCATGTATAAAAACCGAAGTGTTTTATAAAATAAGGCTTTAAAATTAATGTTTCATTTATATAAAAAATCGTAACTAATATTTAAATATTTAAATTAATGCAAACATTTGCATTAAAATAACTATATTTTAACTCTTTAAAATTTTTACTCGCCTTTAATGCTTAATCTTTTTAAATAACGAGTTTGATAAGTTTTATGTTTCTAAGGCAATAAGAAGAATGATTATGTTTCAATATAAAAAAAATTACTTAAAAAGTTAAGTCTAAGGAAGTTATGCAAATATTTTAGTTTGTTATAAAAGTCTTGTTTGGTAAGATGAATGACTGAGTATATCTTTAAATATATTCGTTGTAAAAATGCAAGTTTAAGGAAATATTTGTTATAACTTTTTTACTTATCTTTAAATATTTTATGCAACAATATAAGAGCAATAATGTAAATAATATCAAAAGAAAAATATAATGTCTTGGTAGTTTTGAGTTAAGAGGCACAACACAGAAGCAGCCACAATCTTTTTTATTACATTAATGAATTTAAGCCGCTATAACTAGAGAATAGGGGTTTTGCGAAAAAAAGGAATTTCAAAAAAGGTTTTAGAAACAAAACCTCTTAATAATTTTATTCTAATAGAAATACAATGGTGCTCAGCTTGGAACGGCTGACATGTTTTAGCTGTAGGGATGCACTTTTTTGCGGCAATTCATGAGACAATTGAATTTTATATTAAAGAATCCCCTATTAACTTTTAAAATGCATTGTTATCAGGTCTTGATAGTTTCGAATACTGTAGAACTTCGACTCAGATGTATCCGTTTGGGCACTTCCAGTACAAACAAGTCTACCCCATTCTAAATATGGGTAAAGTGGCTTCTCATGTTTAATGTTGGCAGCATTTTCTTTGTATTGTAACATTTTATGGATAAAACTAAATAATTAATAAAGTTAAAGTAAGTTAAGCCTAACCATATAATACTCTACAGCATAATACAAATATGGTTGGTTAGTTAGACTGACACAAAACCGGGCAGATGAGCATGAAAACTAGGAATGTGATAAGGTCGGGTTAAGTTAGGTTTTGATTTGTTTAGATTGAGTAAGGTAAGGTTAGATTAGATAACTCAAAAAAGAGTTATAGGTCCCGCAAGGCATACACCTAAGCCTGTGGTCAGCTTGTTGTGCCCACTTAGCCAAGGAAATTGATCTTGAGTAATAGGTAACATAAATTTGGGGATGTGGAAAAATTGTCTTAACATTTTCAATTTCACGCCTCCAAAGTTAGCCACATTTGGTAAAATATCAGAAATAAAACATGGGGTTCTGACCTGTGCAAAATCTGGACAGTGATACAGGAAATGCCCCACTAGCAGTTAATGTTCTTCGCAAACCCCTTCCAAAGGAGGTGTACTTGTAAATTTTAGTGGCCTGTCATCCCACTTTTCGACATATTTAGTTCAGGTATCCATAGTTTCAAAATGCCCCTAGTCCTTCTCTCATCCAGGTCGCCCAAGAGGGTCTCGTCATTCTTTCAACCCTCTCGTATTTCACACCATCTAGTTGACATGTTTCACTAATTCTCTCATTTAGATCTTTATCGTAAAGAAGGGCTTCGGGTTTTCCAGTTTCAGGTGCTGGTATCAATGATTTTTAGCAATTTACACAAGTCAAGCTTTTTCTACCGCACTTATAAGACCTTCTATTAGAAATTCGTTTCCTTTCTGTAACATTCCATTGACGTACCAGCCTTTCATTAAAGGCTGCTCCCCTCTGTCGCATAGTTCTGATGCAAGTCTCTATAAGAAAATTGGGTAGTATTTTTTCTTCTTGGCTGTTTTCTTAATGCCTCAAAAGAGGTAAAAGGATAGTCCAACTTGAAGTACTCTGTGCATTGCCTAAAGTATCTAATCGGTGCATGTGGTGATGCTGACCTCTTTAATCTGACCTCTTCCTTTCGGGTAGCTAGAACACAGTGATTTTGTTATTTGTTTTTTATATGCTGGGCTGGTTTAAAGCCCGTTTGGGTTTACCCTTTGTTTTTTTTTTGTAGTAACAGACTTAATTCCGTAAAAGCGGTTTCCCTACTTTCATTTGTTTATTTACTTTTTCCATTCTTATTAATTTGTGTGAAGGTGGTTTTGGTCTGCGAGAAATTATAGAACCGCTAAAGGAACAAATTCCTAGCCCCGTTGCTTTATCAACCATTGGGGAATGCGCATGCTATTGGACCGACATCTGCCACATGCAGAATAAAATTAATAAAAATTTTTTAACTGCGTAAAACTTACATTAAATGCTGTAAAAATAAAGTGATTTAAAGACATTTTTTAAATCACCCAGTCAAAGTTTATTGAAGAAATACAAAGGTTCCCAACACCTTTTCTTGATATTAAAAATTTTGCTTAGGAAGCGCTTTTAAAAATTATTTATAAATATAGGGGTAAAATTTTATCTAACAAAGGCATAAAAAATTTAAAATTCAATACTAAAAATTGATTTCAGTTTTTTTTTTTTTTTGGTTTTCCATTCAAAATCAAACGATCTTCATACAAAATCATTCTCTAAATTTCCGCGGTAATTCTTTGGAATATTTTTTTGGGTACTTTCCCTTATCAACTGAAACCCCTTATTTTCAAAAATTAATGTCAATGATTAAAATATTTTTTTTGTAAAATTATTTCGTTGCATTTCTGAGGGCCACATTATTTGTTCAAGATTATAGTTATGATATTGATGCAAAAATATAATTATGAAGATAATATGTACTTAAAATTGTAGTCAAATATATAAAAACGCAAACAACCTAAGGAAATTACAGACAATGGAAATTTATAAATTTAGAATAAATCTGAATAAAATTTAATAACCGTTGGTAAACTATAAAGTTGCCCAGAAATTAAAAAGGCAAAAAATTAATTTAAAAAGAATTTTAAGTAATGAAAAGCATATGACCCTTAAAATAATAGTTTACAGGAATTTCTACGATTTCACAAAATAAAACTACAAGTGGCTTATCTAAATATTAAATGCCATTTTTGCAGTAAATATATTTTAATTTAAATTTTTAAAAATGAGTTTTTGATTTTAAGCAAAACGTTTAAGTTCAGACACAAATCAAAAATTGTAAAAAATATTTAAGTTGCGGAAGCTATTAAATTGCTTTTAAAAAATTGTTTATGCATTTTATATAACGAAATATAATAATAAAAAAAAAGAAAAAGAAACACATTTTATAATAATTTAAATTTCCACTTTATTATCACAAAATATTTGACTCCTCTCCCACTGAGCCAAGATGAAAACTTTTTGTATATTTAAATTTTATGAGTTCAAAAATTTGTATGGCATTTATCATAATATATACAATTTTAAAAGTTAAAAAAAAAAACAAATTATTGTTGTATAAGATAATAATTTTATTACGGATGTTGATGGAAATTGTGAGGCAAATGTATAAAGCATAAAACAAATATTAACTAAAGTAAGAGGTCATAATAAAATGCCTTAATTTTTATATGAATATGCATTTTTAATCTTAATATTTATATTAAAATTTGTATGCTAATGTATACCGCAACCTTAAAATGAGTTTTATGACAAAGAAGTTTTAATGGCTTTTAAAATTGACATTAAAATTTAACTTTTTCAAATGATAGATTCTCATTATAAATAGCAGAATATCCTGGTAAAACTACGTAAAAATAGCTCTTACGCGAAAAAAAAATGATATCGTTAAATGTATGCTGAATATATTATTTAAAATCTTTAAAATAAATCTGGCAAACTTCTTCAGTGCTTCAGTTTTACTTATCCCAATCTATTTACATAAATCTAACAAAATTTTAATAAGAAGCCGTATTTATAATTAACATTGTATAAATATGAAATTATAATTATTTTAACACAAAATATTCTAAAATATTCTATTATGACAGCTTAACAAAAATTTTTAATAAATAAAAAAACTTTGAATTCATCTGCAAAAATTCTAAAATTGTAATTAAATAATTAATTTGACATGAACATAAATACATTTTTACAGCTGAATACATTTCTAAACGAATATATTACGAATTATTATCTAAAATATGCGAGAGATTCATTAAAAGTTTTTCGGTGATAAGAAAACTAACAACATAAATTAGGGGCAAAACAAAAAAATATTTTCATTATTTCCTCAGTAAATTATGGTCAATCAAAACCACATTTATCGGGGCATGTCTGTTCGGTGGCACCTATACATTATTATATGAAATAGGATACACAGTTTCTTTTTTTTTTTTTTTTTTAATTAAAATAACGCTTATGCAAACTAATAATAAGTATTCAAATCTTTAAAGTAAGTAATTAATATTCGTTTAGCCAGCGTCGACCAAAACTTAAGTTTTCGAAATAAAGTTAACTAATTTCAATGGTTATTTAAATGCAAAGTGTCCCATCTTTTTAGACGAGAGTGTCTTCTATATGGCAAGATGTTTCAGGCCAATGGATTTGAAAAAATTTCCAGCTTATTTAAATACTTGTCCACATAGTTGCGGAGCTCGTATTTAACTAGTGGAGCTTGTTGATCCTTGTTAATTTGAATGCTTTTAATATACACGAAGCACCACTTATGATTTTTAGAATTCTATTAGATGGCTTTCAATTGTCTCTATGTTGGAGGCAAAATCAATGCCCCATAATTGCATACCGCAACAACAAACTGGTTTCTAAACTGAGTTGTAGAGTAGAAGCTTACAATCAAGACAAAGAACAGAGTTTCTGCCAATTTATTGGGACGTTTCAAGCTTCATTTGTGTTAATTTCGCATCTATATGTGACTTCCATGTAAGGTGACGATTCAGATGAATTCCGAGATATTTCGTCTCAAATCGTTGAAGCACCATATGGTTGCTAGTACAAAGTGGGGGCACATTTCTTTGCGTATAGCAAAATTTGTGTGATGTTGCAGTTCGTTCAAGGTATTTTTAGGGACTTTGTAAATACTGATTATATGTGGACGTGTATTTCAAACTCTTGGTTGGCATGTTTGATGTGTAAAGAATGTACAGAGTTGGGCCTAAATATTACCTTGAGGTACACCAGCCCCTATTGGATAAGAGCAGCTTAAGTGATTTCCCTCTTTAATCATAAATTGTAAACCTGTTTTGTACTCTTCTAATAGTTTAAAAATATTAGCAGTAAGGTTCAGCTAAAGTTTGTTTAATAGGCCTTCATGTCATACTTTATTGAAAGCTTGAGAGATATCGTTGAAAATCGCTGACCAGTACTTATTTTCTTCAAAGGCTTTTTTTTTTAACCTGTACCACCCTGTGGGTTTGTTAACACAGTTGACCATGTTTTAATATTTTTTATGACAGGAACATGATAATATCCAATCATGACTATATATTGAAGTCAATTCAAACAAACCATTAACTTGGGTTTCCACAAATATCTATGAAAATCAGAAATTCAAAATAGCGACAGGTTTGCTTATCAAATCTTCTTCCGGTAACCACAAAACGTGAATCCAGAACCACACTTATGATGGGTGGCCGTTCCACTTACATTCGCACCAAACAAATTTCCCAAAACCTTACAATATCGTCAGTTGTTCGCATAGATTTTTAAGAATAAAAAATCAATTCAATAAATTTTATACATATTTTAACTTCAAAACTTGTTTGTCTGTTACTTGTTGCTTAACATTTTTTTAAAAAATTCTACAAACCCTTGAATGACGACAGAGACACCCTAATCATTAATTTGCCTTTAAGCGACAGCCTAGTACCATCTAACAAACCCTCAGATTGAAACATGTCCTAAGAAAAGCCTTTAGGGTTTCGAAATATTGTTCTTTTTAGATACTTCTTTAGGCAAAATATTTTTTTGAGAATTATTACTGAAAAACTACAGCTAATAGAAATTTGAAAAATTGTCCAAAATAAACAAAAATTACAGGCAATATTGCCTTGGATGGAACAGCAGTTGATCAAAGCAGAAAAATTTTTTGCGTAAACTTTGAACTGACACACTGCCTCGCTATTAGCAGAATAGTTTTTCAATGTTTTAGCCTTATATCATGGATCTAATTGAGAGACAAATGAATCTTAGAGATATGGACTTCATGCCATAAAACAGATCATAGAATGGCTGAACATTTTCCTCAAAAGAAGGAAAAAGAGGCATAACCTTTGATATCAATGGCAACAGGGTCTTGCTTCAGATTTATCAACTAATCTCTAATCATGAAGAAGAGCATAAAAAAATTTATGTGTTCTTTACTTTTTAATGGCAGACATTATAAGAGCAAATTAAGTAGTGATCCAGTAATTTGCAAAATAGTCAGAAATGGATACAAAATATGGATTAAGTGTCATTTTAAATATATTTTTATATTTTTTTTATTATGTGCTCTATTTTTTTTTTTCACCTTCCCTTAAATAGCAAATAGGAACTTAAATAACAAATAAAATGGTCTTTAATAATTATTTATTTTTTATAAAGACTTTTTAGGCTTGTCTTGTAAGATAAGTTAGAGAAAAATCTAATAAAAATCTAATAAAAATGAGGTGCAGCCAATTAAGCCCCGCTACTTTGCAGAAGAGGTAGAAAATCGGAAAAAAGCTGAAAGCTGAAAAAAGAGCTCAAGCTAAATATTTGGCAGTAGCCATACTCTTCTGGTTCCTATTTAAAAACTAACTGTTATTTTTGATAAGGGACGATAGATTTGATTGATTAGCTAACGCTATTTTCATTTGACGAATGTTTTGGTCCTCTAAATTCAAAATGCTTTTCCCTCCTATCTCCCAGAGACGGGCAACAGCAGAAAAGATGCTAGATGGATTATTTATAATTCCCATAGTTCCTAGGAGGAGCATAGGACCGTATGCTAGATATTTTAATAGCCGTTTAACTCTTGACCAGCTCTACGGAAGTCATAAAAAGGCAATGGAAGTGCATTCTTCTAACATAGTTGTCAAACCAGCAGTGACCGGTAGTTCTTCTTAATCTCCAACTGCTTACACCTAAAAGACGCTTGAAGGGGTTTGGATTTATTCTTGACCAAATTACTCTAATAATTTATTATACCATTTGGTTCTTGTAAGTCAGCTAGCATATGTAGCAACATTTTTACACATTATTCACTTAATGCCATATGATCAGTAGCATGGTTTTTTACGTTGATCCTTGTCCTCGTACTCAAACAAGATCAATATAAAACCACATGTTCTTGAAATTTTTTGCCTTTTAACAACCGCTTAAGATTCGAATGTTTTAAGAATTTGGAAAAAATTTTAAAAATATTATTGTACCTCAAAAAAATTTTCATATTTTAACTCCAAAACATTTTAAAAAGTTACGTAATCGATCGACATTTCATGACCAACCATGGTGACTGCTTCAGTTGGCTTTAAACAAGATAGCCAACACTTTTGTGCTTAAGTTAAAAAAAAGAAAAAAAAATAAATAAACCAAAACTCACTCAGGTACCTTTTACTTTACGCAAGGAAACGTACTCCGCAACAACTTCTAATAACAATATCTGTTAGGACCATATTGCAATGAAATTTGCTGATACGTTTTAACAAACGATAGCACTTTTTAACAAGTTGATGGATTTTGGGTGTAGGACTTATATAAGACCCATAGTTTGACTTATACTAATTGTATTGAGACAGTTTAATAAGTAGCATCATAAAGCAAAAGATGAAGCCGTTATCCTTTTAACATTAGTATATTTTGAAATAACCTTTTTAATAGCTTTTCAATGCAAATTGAATTACAATTATGATACTACAAATGAGTTAATTATTAGAATAGTTTTTTACAAATTCTGTAGCTACAAAAAAAAATTTATTTTTTTTTTTGATAATTTTTTTAATTTTAAAAACCATGTCATCTATCATTTTTAAATTTACATTTTAAAATCTTTTGTTGCGGCCCCAACAAATTTTTAAATTTAAACTGTCAAAGACAAGAAACCCTAAATAGAATAACGGGATAGAGATAATGATAGACACACTCTTTACAAGAGATCAAATATAATTAGCAAATATGTATTTGGCAACGATTTTATTTTTGCACTCTCTGTAGTCTTGTTCATATAATTTAGCTCATTTAAAACGGCACCAAAAACGAAACAAAAAGAACATGAAAAACAAAGTAAAATGAACTTTTCACTTAGACATTAAGGCAAGCAATATATGTATTTGACACTTTTAATGTAAAACGAGTTTAATATTAATTTTACATTCAAATTAGTCAATATAACATGATCTTATTAACTTTCATGAGTTTGTAACTACACACAAAAAAATAAATTAAACTGTAGCGTTGTCAAATGAACGGTGATGAGAGATTTTCTAATATCAAGTACGATTAATCTAATACAAATTTCTTACATTTAGCCATATTTAAGCCAAAAAAGTAAAGATTTCAGTTCGAAACCGTACTTGATGTAACCTCAAAAAGTTCAATTTTAGCGTAAATAAAATTAAATAATCCAAAAATAAATATTCATTTTTTTGAGCCACAAAAATATGCAAGAAGAGTTTTATATTTTATTTTAATTTTATGTATATTTAATAATTATAATATTGTAGGATGAGAGAATTGAGCAAGAACAAAAACGATGCAAGTTAAGCGACTACAAGTGCAGCCGCGAACAAGTGAAGACGAAATAAAGCAAATTTTCTACTTTTTCTACTTTGTTTATTTTCATTCAAAAAAAAAAACAGGAAAAGCAAATAAGTTTGTTTTAAATATTATTTGAATTAAAATACACACAGTAGAAAAGTAGAAAAGTTTGCTTTATTTCGTCTTCACTTGTTCGCGGCTGCACTTGTAGTCGCTTAACTTGCATCGTTTTTGTTCTTGCTCAATTCTCTCATCCTACATTCGGCCATTCTGCGTAGAATTCGCCTCGAATTCATCTTCATCAAGACTAGAACACCACGGCTTAATATACTCAGCACAAGTAGTTGTGTTCATAGGGCCCTCTGACCTTACGCACATTGTAGGTGTCATTTCTCTTTGCAGCGACAACCTCGTATGGACCCAGATACTTTGCCTTCAATTTTAGTCCTGGTCCAAACTGGGTACGTTTTATGGCGATCAGATCTCCCTTTGCATACTTCTTTGGACTCTTGCGTCGTAGATTATAGGTGTTACGGTTTTCGTCTTGCACTTTTGCTATCTGTTGTTTAGCTTCTTGTCGCAGTTGGTTACGTTCATCATTGAATGTAGAAACGAATTCTTCTTTAGTGAGCTCTGCAATTTCCAGCTGCTGCTTAGTATGCATCTTGACGCCAATCAATAGCTCAAACGGAGTCGTATTTGTACTTCGGGTATATGTTGAATATATGACTTGTTGTACTTCGTTGACGTATTTATACCACTTTGATGGGTCGTCGGCCGACAATTTGGACAAAACGGATACAATTGTTGCATTTAGCCGCTCTACTTGACCATTTGCCCTTGGCAAGCCGGTTGTAATTAACGAATGCCTGATGTTCTCATCCTCACAGTATTTCTTAAAATCCTCGAAAGGTAAAAGCTGAACCTCTATCAGAAATAATTTGGACTGGGTTTCCGAACAATACGCTCTGGTTTCTAAGACGTAAAGCCAACAGAATTTCGTAAAAGCATCTATAACTGCAAAAATATACTTATATTTTTTACTTGTTGACTGCAATGGCCCAAGATGATCGACGTGATAGGTATGGAGTGGTTGTTGTTTTTCGGAATGGGATGCAACTCACCTTCTTGTTTTCCCTGCTTTCGGTTACTGACAATACACTTCACACAATTTGCTATATGGAAATTTATTTTGTCATCAAGCTTCGGTATAAAATAATCTCGTCTGATAAGTTCTTTAACTTTCCTGCAGCAAAGTGACCTTTTTCGTGCGCACACCTAATTATCTCGCGTTGCATACCTTTAGGCACTACCACCACCTCGTAGCCATCGACCAGCTTATACAGCAAATCACCTTTCAAAAAGTAGTTATCATGGGAGTCCTTTTCCTTTAGAATATTCATAATCGTCATCAACTCGTCATCACTTCTTTGAGCCTTTTTAATTCTTATCAGAGTATTGTCTTCGCTTATCGTCATAATTGGGTATCGGCTTAGGGAGTCGACATGCCGCATTCTGGTCCCAGCACGGTGCTCTACTTTATAATCAAATTCTTGTAAAAGTAAGACCCAGCGAGCCACTCTAGTGCATAAGTCTTTTTTGGCCATTATTTTTTCGAATGAAAATAAACAATTTCTAAAAAACTTTAAAAGGGAAAAGTCTACAATTTGGGTGTTAAAATATGTATATACAAAAAACAAGTTTTTTTACTTAATATTTTGAAGTAACCCAAATCGACTTTATTTTAGAAAACTTAAGTTTGGACCGTACTAAAAAATTTCAAGTACGGAGAAATTCAAGAATAAAATAATATATTTTAAAATGTGTTTTTTTTTTATTTCTGTTAACTTTTTACCTATAATCTTGAATGCACAAATTAAAATTAAATACATACATTTAAAATTTATTCAACTTATAATAATTGTTTGCTTTTTTCAGGAAAAAAGCTTGTTGTTGAAATTTAGCTTTACACTGTTATCATGTAAACTATTTAAAAAATCTTAATTATATATAAATTGTTTATTTTTATTGCCAAAATAAATAAACCAACTGAGAGCACAGCAACTAATCAACCAAAAACTAAAAACAAAAAATAGTGTTTCTTTTTCAAAACAATGTTTTGTTTATTTTGCACTTTTTCGCACGTATTCATTTTGTCATTTAAATTTTGTAATTGGATTCGTACATTGTATATTAAAAATTTATTTCATTTATTTCTAATGAAGCGTATGATTAATATTTATTACACAAGTACAAAACATATAAATTAATATTACTCATACGAACCAACAGAAACACAACAAATCATTATCAGTGACATGCTAAATAATGAGCAGTTTTTTAATGAGATTTTAAAACTATACCTAAATTTAAATAATTAAGTTTTTTAACTGAATTTTTATTTGTTTAGCTAAATTATGTGAGAGCTTTTTTCATTTACTTAAGATTTTGTTTTTTATTTTTTTGTAAATACATTTGTAGAAAATTTAAAATCTTAAAAATAAAATAAATAATTTGAAAAAAATTACAAAAGTTAATTTTAGAGAGCAAGCTTTAACTTTTTTGTGCTTAAGTGACTAATAATTTATTTTTTGCACAACTCAAACAATCATTAAATAAACCGTAAAGAATTATAATTTGTCACGGGTTATATATGTATAACTGAATTGTGATAGGTGTGGCTAATTTACCCACATTTTTTTATTATAAATTACTATTTTAAACTTGTGCCTTAAAAAAATTTGAGAGTTTGAAAGTAAAACGTTGCATTTTAAGTATTCACTAATATAAGGTCATATATGCTGATAATGTGAATGTGAATTTGATACCTTTATTTACAAAAGAAAACATTTTTTCTTAAAAAGAAACTCTAGTAGAAATGTTACGAAAGTGGCATTTTAATCAATATATAAAAAATACTTAGAGAAGGCCAAGCGCAACTATATCATAACTACACAAATTTACCCACAATCGTTCTTGAAATTTTAGAGCACGGATTTTCTTACATCAAGCCTATTTGGAAAAAAATTAAATATTATTTTTGGATTAATCCCGTTTAGGCTAAAATCAATCTTTTTAAGCTTAGATCAAGTACAGTTTTAATTTTAAATTAATCCTTTTTGTGGTGTAAAATAAAAAATTCGGGAATGTAGAATAGAATAGGTTAGGTAGAACAGGCGGCTGAAAAAACTGTGAAAGATTAAGGTTCAACCCACTTGGTTCCGTTTCTTCGGTTCCTTTGTGATACCTGGAGAAGGAAAATATATGAAGAAAAAAAGTAATTAAGTTATATAATATGAGCTTGGATAAGAAAATCTTAGATAGAAATAGAGAAAGAATATATATGGTTAGCAATGGTTGACCAGCATTGGTCCCTGTCCTCGAACCAACCGCTATTCTTGATAATGATAGACTGGTTAGGCCAATGTTGGAGATATCTTAGTACTTATTTCAAGAAACTTAAATTTAACTGAAGAATAGTTGTATATGGTTAAATCGACTTTCTTCCTCTAGCATTGTAATAAAACAAATAAGACTATTTTTTTAAGCTTTAGGTCTATTTATATGTTTATTTTTTTGCAAATTTTTTTCAATATTTCGCCACTCCGTTGTGTGGCATCATCAGGAGGTTATTTCAGTTAAATATTAAAGTTGTTATTTTGGTTTTAAAATTGGCTTTTGGCTTTTCGAATAACGATTATAATATTAACAAATTTTTAATATAAACTTCAAAATATTTTGAAAAGCCAAAAGCCAATTTTAAAACCAAAATAACAACTTTAATATTTAACTGAAATAACCTCCTGATGATGCCACACAACGGAGTGGCGAAATATTGAAAAAAATTTGCAAAAAAATAAACATATAAATAGACCTAAAGCTTAAAAAAATAGTCTTATTTATTAACATTAAAAAGGTCAAAAAACTAGAAAAAATTGATAATTGTAATAAAACATTTTTAAAACATATTTAATCCTTTAGTTCTCAAGGGAAAATAAGTCCATAAGAGCTGTTAAAAAATAATATAGAAAATACAAAAGAAATCAGAAACATAAACATTAGTTTATTAATTTTAACATTTAGCGTCTTTATTCCTTATTTTCAAAATATATAAATAAATAGAGACTTAGGACGAGGCCAAGCAATGAGCGGCAAAGCGGTGAGCGACTGAGCGGTAAGCGGCGCTACTTAGCCGCTCAGAAATTCTGCACATTGCGTGGCCACTCCAGTAGTATTCCATATGTTTTCATTTTTTGCCGGTCACCACTCAGTCGCTCACCGCTTTACCGCTCATTGCGTGGCCTCGTCCTAAGTCTCTATTTATTTATATAGAAAAAGTTGAAATACATGTATACTATTTCCTTGTTGTTTTTTAAATAACTCTTCGCAAAATTATTTTTTTTATTGTTTTGTTCTTAAGAAAGTCGTCTGCTCAAGTCTTCAGATATCATTTTCCTGGTTGTCCCTAGCCTAATTTTCCCTTGAATTCGTTTGAATTTCTAACAAATATAATATAAAAAGATCAAGTGATTTTTTTTCTTTTCTGTGATTATTTCTTATCAATTTACATAAATTTTTTTTATGTTTTGTGTCTTAAAGTACACATAAGTCCCCTCTGATTGTCAAAGATTTTAAAATTAAAAAATAAGTTGACGAAGTTAATTCTTTCTAAAATTTCGTAATAGAAATTAATTTAAACAACCCATTATAAAGAAAATGTAGGGGTTTTCATAATTCGGTTAAAATTTAAAAACTTGTTGAGCCCCTATGATAATTTAAATAATTGCAAAAACCCACTTTAAACACATTATTTTGCAAAGAACTTCGACACCGAAAATTACGTCAAAACTATTTCGTAATCTCAGAATCAACCATAACTTCTTCAGTAATTCAAAGCATTTTTGTGTGCTTCTTTCATAAAATTGTAAGATAAAAGAATATAATTTGACATGAGTATCTCCGCAGAAAAGAAATACCAATTGTAAAGTTTTGAAGATTTTTAACTTTTATCAGTTGCTTGCTCTTAAATATTTGTAAATTCAAAAAAATAGCTAATAAGTAATTTTATTTAATTGTTTAAAAAAATGTTTATTAATATGCACAATCTAAAAAAAACATCAAAAAATATAACTCCAACACATTTTAAAACTCATAATTAAGCCAGTAAATAAATTTAAAAAAAGCATTAATATACATATTATTTAACTAAATAAAAGCAATAATTTTATATACACAGAAAAAACTGAGTTGTAGAATCAGTAACAAATTTCAGAGAATCAGTAAATATTTTGTGTGGCTGAGGACCTACAACGAAAGTTGTAAATTTAGACAAACAATTTTGCAAGAATTTTAGTTTCTGTTAAAAAATTTTGTTGAGCTGGTTAAATATTTTATTTGTCTAGGCAAAAATTTTGTTTGATTTAAAAATCAAATAAAAATATTATTAGAGACTATTAAAAAAATTGACTAAAAAAATAAATTATTTTGAACAAGAATTTGTTTGAAAAATTTTTTTTGTAGTTTTTTGTGTGTAAAAGAGATTTTCAGATTTTTTTATCAATCAATATTCTATAATTATAAATAAAAAAAAAAATGTAAAAACTATAATCATTATCATTTATACACAAAAAATATAAAATTTAACGATTTATTTAATAAATTCTATAAATAAAATATTTTTTAAATACATGAAACTGTGTGTATTTGTGTATATACATGTGTGTATATTCATGTATTTATGTGTGGGAAAGTACATACTTATAAAAGGAATAGCAAACAATTCACCTAAAAAAGACAGCAGAAAAATTGTGCACAATAGCGAATAAATATTCACACCTGGACAGAAAGTATTTCAAAATCAAAAAAAAAAATACTGAAATAGAGAATTTGTTAATAAAGTATTTTGCTAGGTCTTTATGAATATAAAATACGCTGTACTACTATAACAAAATTTGTTCTTATTTAAGATTAAGTGCATAAACACTTCTTATGCCTATTATTTCAACAAATCGCTTGCCCAATATTACCCGGTTGTATGAGTTATTTCAAAAATGTAAAAAAACTTACTTTAAACATGTGTTTTTCGCTGAATTCTGGTCCACTTTTGAGATGCTACAAATAATTCGGAACTTTTATCAAATTAATTTACATCATACATATACATACATACCTAGATATCTACTCGTTGAAACTACGGGAATTATTGTAATAATGAAAAACAGCATCTAAACCTTAATTATACGGGCGAATTTACACCAATAATGTTAAAATGTTAAGGGTTGTAAAAAAAAAGTTAAAATATCAAACTGCAAAGCAAAATGCATTGAGCAAGGCAGTCAGCGGCATCGAACCGATAAATTCCTCTTTTATTACACCTGGGTCTATTTTGGCGATCGTACTTACACAGTTCTATACACATGATACAGGCATGTCTAAAATATATCTGTGGACTTTTGACAAAACCACTTATTTGAAAAAAAAGAATTTTACAGGAGAGCAAGAAAACTACTTAAACATCGCAAGAAACATCGTGATTATTATCTAAAAAGTTTTAAAGCCTAAAATTATAAAGAAAGTTAGTTGAATTATTTTAAATATTGAATATTTGCATGTACTTGCGATGTTAAAGTAGTTTTTTTTCTCTCCTGTAAAATTCACTTTTTTCAAATACGTGGCTTTGTCAAAAGTCCACAGATATTATTAAAATAAAAATAATACATACCTGCTCAAATTAATTATTCAAAATAATATAAGATGTGACGGACAGAGCTCAAGCTTTGAAAACTAATTTCCACGAATTGTAAACTTTGTTTTGGTGTTAGTATTTGCATGGTGATGCGACGAAAATACTAAAATGAAAGTCAAACACACTTCATTAATATGATATTTAAAAAGCCTAAAACACACCCTGCGGTTTAATAAAACCTCAAACTTTTGTTTTTTTTAACGGTTACATTGGTTTACAGACTAATCTTATCGAACCTCTTTTAATATTACTTGTGTAATTCTGTAGAAAGGCTTGGCTTTATTTAATCAATATTTCTTGTTTTAACACATCGAATGCTTAATTTATATATTGACCTGCTCTTATCTCTTGTTATGTGCAGTTATACATATGTGGGTGCTATAGAGCGCACAAAGAATGTGTTTTTAACATAAAAAAAACAATTTATACACTTTTATTTTGATACACAACTGCACGCACTCACACACATATTTAAGAGATTATAGAGATTATAGGCATCTATACTCGATTAAATGTGGGTGGACACATGCAAGGTGAACAAAGTATTATAAATATATATACAATACCTACACAGCCACACATACTCGCATACAGTATAGACAAATTTTTTACTGATAAAAATTTATAACAAAAATTTATTTTAATAAACAACTTAAATATATTTTTTGCAAAAAGTGATCAAAAATATGCAAAAACTGAGAAATTTTGAAGAATATGATTTGTGTGTGTATGCGTGTGTGTAAGTGTGTGTGTTTTTACTAAAATAGAAAAGTCTACGTTTCTTATGAAAAAGGAAAATCATTTATCTAGAGACATCTACAAATAAAATTGAAAAGCAAGAACAGATTAAAGAAATATTTTATCTTTTTCATTAAATGCAGTTGTTAAAAAAATGCATACAAATATGCAAATTATAGCTTCATTTAAAACTATTGTTGCTTCTCTTTTTTCTTTGAGATATTTTTTTGAAATGAAATAAAAAATGAAGAAGGAGAGAAAATTTGAATTTTATTTCTTCTATTTCTCTCTTTAAATACACAATTATTTTAATTAAATAAAAAGTAAGAAATAAAATAAGTAAAAATAAATACTGTTTGTAGTACATATGTTTTGCACATTTTTTTGGTTTATGTTTTGAAAAAAAACTATACATATAGGAAAAAACTAAATACAATTTTAGTTAGTAAATGAAAAAAAAAATACCCTACATTAAATGTAGAGTAGATATTTTTTACAAAAAAAAAAACAAATTATACAATTATGTTATTTAAGATTGTAATATTTTTCCCTTTTGTTTTTAGTTAAGGATAAATGGAGAAATTAAAAATTTTCGTTTATTTAAATAATATTTACGTTGGTGACACCAAAATTTATTTTAAAAAAATTAATACTGTAAGCTACAAGTTGGCTTAATAACCAAAACTAAAAAATTTAACAAATTGTCAAATATTTTTTTTTTATTCAATCTATATTGCCATATTTCCTGTTTTACATGTAAATATTTTTTTATTTTTTTCTCTAACTTTATAGCAGCTTTTTTTTTTGCTAATGTGATTAGCACTTACATGGAACCCCTGGTAAATGATCCTTGCAAAACCTTTGCTTACCGAGTAAGTTAGCAAGTACTATGGATATGCAGGATTGAATTGAATAACTTTTATAGTTATTTCTATTTAAATTGTTCGGAAATTCACGACCCCAACTTACAAATATGCTTAGAAAAATCAAAGAAAATACTTTTTTAATTTTTGAAAAGTTTACTAAAAATTTTAAGTTTTAAAATATATTCACATACGATTTTAATTTAACCAAAAAAATTAATGGTGAAATATCTTATCTATTTTTATTAAATCTCTTTAATTTTAAATGCATAAATTAAGAGTTTTTATTTGATTATAAAGGAATCAAAGAATCAAAAACAAACCTTATTAGAGTAGTCCTGATTACTTGAATCATGGGCCTATTTCAGTATTCCTGCATTATAACCAACCCAAAAATTTTTGACTTATTAATTTTTGGTCGACGTGATTAGATTGACCAATTAAAAATACTAATCAGATCATAACGTCGTCCTCACTAGTGTGATGCCATTGTTAAAGTATTTACTTCTCTTGGGTACAATCAATATAATAATTGCAACAAAATAAGTTTTTCATATTGATTTTTTTTCTTTACTGATAAACACTAAGTGCTAATCGTTTACATTACTCCTTTCTCGTCTGTTAAAAACTGTACACCAAAAAAAAAAATTAAAAAAATGACAAATATATCATTAATTGTGCGTAAAGGTTAATAAGACTTGGATTTTAAAATAAAAATTATTTCTAAACTAATGTTTTTTCAACTTTTTATCTTAGTCGTTACAATATTGCTTGTACGTAGCTTACTTTATTTTATTTTTATTTTTTTTATTTTATTTTATTTTTATTCATTTTTTTTTTAATTTATTTTATTTTTTTTTATTTTATTTCATTTTTTTTTTATTTTATTTTATTTTATTTTTTTTTTATTTTATTTTATTTTATTTTATTTTATTTTATTTTATTTTATTTTATTTTATTTTATTTTGTTTTGTTTTATTTTATTTTATTTTTTTTTTATTTTACTTTATTTTATTTTATTTTATTTTATTTTATTTTATTTTATTTTATTTTATTTTATTTTATTTTATTTTATTTTATTTTATTTTATTTTATTTTATTTTATTTTATTTTATTTTATTTTGTTTTGTTTTATTTTATTTTATTATATTTTATTTCATATTATATTATTTTATTTTATTTTATTTTACTTTATTTTGTTTTGTTTTATTTTATTTTATTTTATTTTATTATATTTTATTTCATATTATATTATTTTATTTTATTTTATTTTATTTTATTTTATTTTATTTTATCAATTTTGTTTTAATACATAATATATATTTTTATAAAGTAATATATCTAATTTAATTTCTTATTATTTTGTTGTATTTTTTTATTTAAATTTATTTTATTTTATTTTTAAATACCTTTTTTATGTATTTTCGTTTATTTTATTAGTTTAACTATTTGTTTTTATTATCTTTATCAGGCTTAAGTTCAATACTTTACTAAATTCTCATTTAATTGCAAATAATGAAATTAATATTTTTAGTTTTACTACTTTATTAGCGTTAGTTAAGAAAGGAAAATTATATTGAAAAAACAAGATTTTTACCGATACTAGCCAAGTAGAATGCATTTTCGAAAAACAGCTACGATTTTCATCATCAGTACTCTTTGTTCGGTTGTTAGTTCTTAATTTGGATGTAAACATCAGCCATTTAACCCACTGATCCATGTGGTGAGGTAGTAAAAACTAAAAATATTAATTTCTTCATTTGCAATCAAATTAGAATTAAGTAAAGTATTGAACTTGAGCCTGATAAAGAAAATAAAATTATCTTTTTTTATTTTGTTTTTAATTTTTTTTACTTAACTTTTTATTATTTTTTCTAGTTTTATTAATCATTTACACTTACTAATCTTTTACTCTGAAATTTTGACATAATCGATTTATAAAAACTAATAACTTTACTTTAAGTAAAACATTTAAAAAAACAATGATCTGGTTTTCCGAACCTTTTTTAGAAAGAAATTAATTTTAAGTCAAAGGTTTCAAAAACCCACATTTTTATGTTGTTTTGATTTTTTTGTAAAAGAAAAAGGGATCGCAGCTATTTTGCCAATAAAATAAATTTCAAAAAATTTAAAAATAATATATTTTTTTTTGTTTTTGTCATCAAAAAAAAAATTTTTATTTGTATTTTTATGGCGTAAATAATAATTATTAAATAATAATTATTTTTAAATTAAATTAAACTAATCATGAAACAATAATCGCTATTTTTTTATTTAAATTTTTTTGAAAAAATAAATATAAAAAAGCACTTCCTTTTTAAAAAAATCTGGTTAATGCCGCCAAAACGATGTACTTTACTTGACTTCAGGATGTTTCCTAGTACATGCTTTTTCCACTAAAAATTCTTTTTTTTAATGAAAACTCCATAAGTAATTGTGGTTTAGAAACTTTTAAGAAAAACTGCTTTTTATTAAACTTATTTTTAAAATTATTTTTACATTATAATTTCAGACTGCTAAAGAATTTTTAATTTAAAACCAATATGTGGCAATGTATCCATTTGTTAGATTACTTGAAGGCCCTTTTTTAAATCAACTTGCATTTGTTAAGCCCAGTTGTTCATAAAAAATCTGCAAACCAAACTTTTTTAGAACAAAGACCTAAATTAAGACATAAAACCTGAAATTTTAATGAGTTTTCAAGTATAGCACTTCTAGCCAATTTAATATTGGCAATGACTTTTTCTTTTAAAATGTTTATATAAGTTTGCTTTTTTTCCAACTAATTTTTACTTCTGTTCTCTTACTTCTGCATTTGCCTAAAGATTAATCAACAAATCGTCTACAATCCCATCACTGTCATCGTTAAATTTTCATCTTCATCATTATCGTCATCATCGTATTATCGTCACGTTGATAATACTCTTAATACAACTCATTTAACAGCTGAACATTAAAAATGCCAAAAATAAATAAATACAAAAGCAAAAAAAAAAAGAAACAAAAATAAAAAAAACTAATGACCAATTGAGTTCTTAACAATTTTCACAAGACTCACCTCATTATTCGAAACGTCAGTTTCAACGATATTCGACAAACGAAATAAACGCGCTGAGAAAAATTGTTTATACAATTTCAAAAATAAGAAAAAAAAATCTATAAAATTTTGCATACACATAAAAACGAACAAACAATTTTATATATAAAAATAAATAAACATACATACATATATATCCAATAATAAAAATTAATTTATATACGAACAACGAATAACCAGCAGCAACAAAAAAAAATTAATAAAAAATTTTTACATTTTTCAAATTCAATGCAAACTTCACTTTGAATTTGAATCTAATTTGAAATACGTGAAAAACAAAAGTGAATTTATTATTAAACGGTAAAATAAATGAACTGTTAAAAAATCGAAAAAAAATTTTTTGTTAATGATTAATCAAGAAATAAAAACAAAACTGAACATAAGACTAATGCGATTTGGTATTTAAACGATAAAAAGTAAAATAATTTAGTTTTCATTTATAAAACAACAAATATATTTTAAATATTTTATTGATATAAATATAAATAATTTAATCCAAATTGCTTAGAACCAACAATCCTTTGCAGTTTTTTTAAGTGGTTCCTTTCATAAACTGTGCCCGTGTATATAAAAAACCCCAAAAATTTTAATCCTTTGACCTCAAACAAAAAACATTTAACTAAAACCTTTAAAAAAATAATTATTTTGAAATGGGTGCCCAGTGGAAAGTTATTAATTCAAATTATAAAAATCTAGATGGTAATTCTTATTGTTTGTGTGTTTGTTTTTTAGTTTTTAAATTGTAAATATTCTTTTAAATATTAATGCATTAACCCCTTAAAAATTTTTTATGGGAATTGTTGTTATTTTTATTTGCTATTTAAACCAAAATATGCCAGTTTAATTCATTTTGTCTAGCCACACAAAATTTTATGTACAAATATTGGTTTTATTATATATTTTCTATAATTTAAAAATAAACAGAGTAAAAAGAAATAAGTGATACAAGAAAAAACATAAAATTAATTAAATTTAAATAAAAAAGATCTTTTGCCGCTAAAAACCCTTCCGCATTATTTTACATTGTATTTTAAAATAAAAATGGGCAGTGAAATTTGATTATTTAAGATTATCAATCATGTTTGTATAAAATTAAATGCACTTTATTGGCCTTAAGTGGGTCCAAAGATGGAAACACCCATTTTGAGGTCAAATTGTAATTTCTTAAAAAAAAAGTTGATCTTCTTTTAAATTTAATAAGATTTAAACTAAGCTTAATCTTTTTATTTTCAAATAAACAAAATGTTTGCTATACGTAAAAAATACACCAAATTTGAAATCCACCCTCTTAAAGTCCCCAGCAAAACCTTTGCTTACCTAGTAAGTTAGCAAGTAATATTAAATATGAACAAGCATTAATTACTTTTTAGCCAAAAAATTAGTTATTTTTGTTAAAGTTGTCCCGAAATTCACCATCCCTGCATACAAATGTGCTTACAAAAATCAATCGAATAACTTTGTTACCAATGATTAACTAAATAAAATAAATAAAAATTTAAGGATTTGAAAACAAAAACATGATATAAAGCCTGTTTCCTAATCTTTTTTTGAATATATTTTTACAAATGTAATTATTAACACTTTTACTAAAATGTAGTTTTCGAGGAGAACTCATTACCTTAAATCCTATGAAGTAATGACAACTCATTACTCAAAATAAAAAAAATTTTTGCCGGGTTGCTTGAAAATCAAAACAAACACCGGAATAAACTGGAAAATACATAAGTTTTGTTCCTTAAACGAAAACAAGCTTTTAAGATCATATGGTTGCAATATGGGACTTAATTGTTTCTGGAATGCAAAGGAATTAGAATCGTTTCAATTTTTACTAAAAAATGTATTTTAGAATTCAAATAGAGATTTGACTCAAAACTGTCCATTAGTTTTTCAGGCTGTATTTGAGCAAGAACACATCAAGGATTGGCTTTAAAAAGCTTGATCATCTCGTTCGCAAAAAAGAAAATGTGTCTTAAGAAAACAAAAACATTGCTATATTATGCAGTTCTTAGATCCTTTAGATCCTGTATTATTTCGTATAAAGTTCACATGGAAATTTTTGCAGTGAAAGGATAATATTTCAGGCAGTGATGACTCAAAGTGCTTACTCTTGGGATTTGACTTGCATATTAATCACAAGAGTAAGTTAGTACTTGGACATCTACCCTGATGGATAGTTGGACATGCTTAATTTGGCTTTTCATTTATTTATTTTATCATATTAATTTTCCATGAACAACTAAACTCTGATATGGCTTTTGAACAAATGAAGCTGTCGAACGTGGCATTATATTCGTCAAATATATAATACGTAACTGTATCTTAAGTCCTTTCTAGGATTTGGCATATGGTGTTTGTCTAGTCGATGTTAGAGTTTTCTGTTCCAAGGCCCTATTATATCGCTTGCTTAAGAAAATAATTTTACCTTTAATACGCTAGCTATTATTTGCAATTGATGAGAAGGAGACTTATTCTCTTTCTGTCACCTGCCTTGAGCACAAGATATAATATTATGATTCCTCAATTTTTAGCAAACAATTTTAAGGCCAGACTGTATATATAAACTGCTGTATATACTTTGCCAGCGTGCTGTTTTGGTCTTTGAAGGTTTTAACTAGGTTACTGCATTTTTGATTCCTTTCTGACTGGGCGATTTTTTTTATACTTCATCAAAGTATCCTGCGAAGAGTGATAAACGCAGGAGCACTCCCTCAAATATCATCACTCAAAAACATCCTGGGTCTATTGTAAAAAATAGTATTTGCATTTTTCGGCACCAAATTACTTTCTTAATCTTTTCAGGAAAATACCATTCATACATCAACATACAGTTTAATGTTTTATTCTTGGGTAGAATTTTTTACCTTGCTCTAACTTCTGAACATATGCCATAAGTCATGCCTTTTTATTTCTGCCTTCTTACTGGGGAATTTCTGTTTCTCCACTCTCCATTTTTTTCTGATATCTTTTCTCTTCAATTAATTTTACTGGGAGTTATAGGGTTGCCTTGTACACTGCATTTTTTTTAACAAAAGCAATAGGAGCATTTCAATATTTAAAGTCAAACCTTGAGTTTTTTTGGTAACCAAGTACGGATTTTGTAGATTTTTTTATCTAGTGTTGCGCTAGAACATTATTAAGACAAGAAGTACTTTCTTCGTGCAGTTAGGTCGGTCGAGTGAATACTTCCGTAATTGTATGTTGTATCTTTAACTTTATGATGTCAAGCTTATTTAGGTTTCACACCGTATGTATCTTGCTACGTTTAGACGGATGTAAATCTTTACTGACAGAAGATAATTACCAAAATTAATGTCTCCTTCTCGGATTGGCCCAAGGTCTAACACACTTTCTCCTTTTAAAATTTGAAATATCTGGTTTCTCGTTATCCGATTCTTAAAAACCTCATGGCCTTTAGTATATACAAATGACAAAATCTGGTACTGCAAACTACAATACTTCCTTTTATATTTTCTTTAAGGCGGTAATATTGGCGTTGTATTTTTCAAGTTTTTCCGCCAGTGTAAACGAGCCCGATTTCCCCTTATTATCTTTGATGGATGTAAAATACAGCTGTTGCTCCAGCTTAGGTTAGTGTGCATAGTTGAGAGAGACCAGGATTTGTCTAGGCTTCGAAATATTGAAAAAGGGGTCATGCAGGTATTACATTACCCACCACGTCTAGAGCGTTTTAACTGCATCATTTTTGTCATATTTAATCACCTAACCTTAAAATTCCACTTTACCAGATCTGCCCTTTTTTATTTAAATCTTAAATTCTAAAATTGTCAGAATTGTTTCTTTTCACATGCCACATTTTTTATTTACATAAGTATTTATTCAAAATCTAAACCAAAATTTGCCAATAATTTAAATTATTTGAGGGCAAAAAGAAATTATTTTACAACAGCTGAAACTTATACCAAAAATATTTCAAAACAAACACAAAATTTATTTGACCAAAAAAAAAAAACAATCGTTTTTGTGACCATGATGATGAAATTAATGTGTGACTGTGTGTAAATAAATTCCTTTTTTATTTCTATTTTAAATTTCAATTTTATTTTACTTTTATTGTATGTGGGTGCGTGTGTTTAATAAAATATATATTGGCATTGTTTATTTTTTTGTTTTCTTCTTCTTTTTTATTCTGTATGTATCAATTAAAATGTTTAAGGTTAAAATGTAATTAAAATTTTTAAACATTAATTGTTGTAAACACGCATTGCCACTTATGTGGGTGTACACAACAAACATGTGTGGTGCGTTTGTGCATATGTTTAAAACGACTAAAAATATTGGTCTTAGACCAACCTTCATACACACCGTGTCCGTACGGCTAGGTGTCACTGTACTCTTCTAATCAAAGTACAGGTCGCAATTTTGAAGATATTTTGACGAAATTTAGGTTTTTTGCCGCTGGCGCAACGCCTGGTTTTTGGGGCATTAATCGGTCTAATTTTTAACATGTCCCCCATACAAATGTTGTTTTGGAATAAGCACTTTTGGCTTAAACTTACTTCAATATTAATATATTTTAACAAAATTGTTCATATGTGTTATACTGTAGCCACTTACTAATGTACTAAACAAAAATATGGTCGGTCAATTTTTTGCTACATCCTCCAAGCAAATGTTCCCCAAAAAAGGCATTTTGAGTTCTAAGTGACTCAAACATAAAGTCAAATCTGTTCTTACATTTGTAAACTAGATAAATGTAGAAAAAAAGTGAAACAGCCATGAAGTGATGCACTCCCCAAAAAACGCGGAATAATCGTGTCTACTTTTTGCGTAACAATTCGTCTATGGTGTTGTCACAGCGCGAATTCCGAAACCGATTCCCCGGTCATCCGGAGCCGACTGCGCAAACGCTGCACCGTTTGGCAACCAACCTTGAGGGGGCGGCCCCGAAGCGCCCATCCTGCCAAAATTATCATCGCTGGTGGCGAGAATGTCGATCTGTCGCCAGAAACAACAATCAGACGCCGTTTCTCACAATAAGCTATCGCTGTCTCTAAGGAAAATTTTGGACAAAGTCCAGTTCGTGCATCAGCTGCTGTCTGCCGTCCTCAATCTTAAGGCCGAAGTGAACGGTTTTTCTGCCAAAATCATAATAAGCGATGAGGCTCACTCCCACCTCAGCGGGTAAGTGAACATGAGAAACTGTCACTTTTGAGGCACCGAAAATCCAGAAGTGATGCACAAGGAGCCATTACACCCGCTCAAAGTGACTGCGTGGTGCGCTGTTCATGCTGGAGGAGTCATCGGGCCATTTTTTTCGAGGACGCTGATAAAGTGGCAGAGCGCACTATTGGGCCATATAAGTTGAATTTTTTTGCCGCGGTTGAACGATTTATGACGGGAGGACAATTTTTTTCAATAGGACGGAGCAACGGCACAACCAATATTTTGAAGACGGCGTTCCCAGGTAGCACCATTTCTCGTTTTGGCGATTTACATTGGCCCGATAGATCGCGCGATTTAACCGTTATAGACTTTTTTATGAAGGTTTTTGAAGTTCTGTGTTTACGTGAACAAGCCCAAGATTCTGAAATTGGGATAACTACAATTCTAAAGGTTCAAGTAAACATAATCAAAAAAACAGAATCGAAGTTTTTCATTTCGAAAAAAATTAGAACCAAACAACTTCGGGTGACTTCTTTTAGACCACTTTTTACCAACGAGTATGTAGAATACAAATATTATCAGTCCATTTTTTGATATATCCCCAAAACAAATATCCTCCCGGAAAAATTATTTTTTCCCATATCTGAAAGAATATTTCTTTATTTTGAAAAAATTTTGCATATATATCTTTCGTTTTGTCACAACAAATTAACTAAAAAAAGTGTGATTGATCCATTTTTTGATAAAGCCCCCATACAAATGTCCTCCCGAAAAAAAGTTTTGGCTACAACTAACTCGAATATTGGTTTTTTTTTTGACAAAATTTTGCGCACATTTTTATCTTTCTATAGCAAACTACGAGTTTTATACTAAATACAAATATTATCGTTTTTTTTCTTCAAAGAGCCCCATTTAACTGTGGTGTAGGGGACAATATGATCGGAATTGATCGACTTAAGTTTTAATAATTATTTTTTAATGGAACAAAATGTTGCAACAAGTTTATTGTTTTAAAGGAAATTAAAGTAGAATAAATTTAAATGTTCTTTTCATTTTTTAATGGGGAAAATAAAAATTTTATTGGTTTAAGCATATTATTTATGTGTTATTTTAAAAATTGTAAGCATTAAATTTTCGATTTTTTTCAAAATGCTTTTAGCTAAGGATGGATATATGTACGTAACAACAGCTTCTAAAATAGTTTTATATATTACATTTGTAGAAGTAATTTTAGTATTTTTTAATTAATTTTTAATGTTATTATAAAAAATATTTAACAATTATGTTTTAATTTTGTCAACCAATTTTAAAATACTTAAAAAATTATCTTAAAAATTAGAATTTTTTTCATTTTTTATTTATTGGGTCTTCGCACTGGCAGTTAGGAATAAGCTTTCAAATTATTAGACTAAATAATTAAGATTAATCCAGCCAGTGTCAGGCTAAAATTAAAGTTTTTAAATAAAATTGTATATTTATTCTAATGGCTTCACTTAAGGGAAGCAGTATATTCCCTCTTTGAACGTGTGTGTCCCCCATTTTTTTAGATTTTTTGATCGAGCGGATTTTGAGGTGTTTCAGCTTACTTGTCTCTATGATTTAAAATTATGCATTTGCCTAGTGTAACTTTTAGATCCTTACGAATGTTGCTGTTTTAAATATAACAAAGAGCACCAGTTATCATACAGTGTCCCACAATTGTGCCCCGGTCTCAAAATCCAGTTTCTACTAATAAACCAATGACTTTGGGCGGTTTAGAAGTGCATTCATCTTAACTTCGCAATGATCAAGGTGGATGCCAAGATATTTCGTCTCAGTTTGTTAAGGATTGGGAGTCATGTTTCTTTGCGCAAAGTTAAATATACGAGGGTAAATTTTTACTCATTTATTTTACTTTCCCATAACTTCTCCCATTTCTCTACTTAAGTAATGTGATGTTGAAGTTGTTTAAGGCTTTTTAAGGGTCTTTATGAGTACTAAGGAAATCAGTATAATAAGCAATAGTGTTGTTTGCATCAATGTGCATTTTGTAAAATGTTCAAGAAACCAGCATTTAAAATATTATTTTATATTTGTAGATACTGTCTGGCCTTACTACATTGTTTAAATTTTTTATTTTTACTAATTAAAAATGCACCTTAAATTTATTACATTTTTAAATATATAAAATTTTTTTGTTTTTACTAGCACAATAGTCTGTTGTTAAATGTATTTAAATTTCATAAAATAAACCAAACAAATGTTTATAATTTTTTTTTTAATATAAATTTTATGTAAAATGTTTTAAATAAAGTCATTGACTTTTAATTTTTTGATGTTTAGTTTACAAAACAAAAGAAACAAACATAGTTGTAGCAACAACAAAAATATGAATTAAATAACAATAATAAAAATAAAAACATACCAGCGAAGTAGTAAAAATAGCAAATAAACCAAAACATTTACAATAAACAAACAAAACTAAGTTCCTGCAGACAGATAAAATAAAGCACTTGTATAACTATAAATATACCAGGCAGCCAAAAAAAAAAAAAATAATTCGTACATATGTACATATTAATGAATGCTTGTATGTACATAGACACACAACAACTTGTACATACAAACCTATATAAGTACTTTTGCATTTGCATTATAAACTCAATTTTAAGAACCAAAAATAAACAAACAAAAAAAACACGACCAAAAACAAATTTGTTGCATATTAAAATTTTAATGGCATCATATTCATTTCCTACACATACAAACATACACATGCCAACATACATAGGTTAGGTTGGATTAATTGTTATGCTGCTCTTGAAGCCAGTGATGAAAAAAAAGCTATTTGTATGAAATGCTTTAATAACAGAACGGTAGTTGAAAAACACTAAAATAGTAAAGTTTTAATGCTGATATTTAGCAAAAAAATTTGGGGTCTTGAGAAAAAGTTTAAATTATCAATTTTTTAATTGGTGAAATTAATTATATGTGTCTCATAATAACCCCCATTGTCATAAATTGAAAGCGGGTTTTTTTATGCAGGAACAGAAAATCGTATGGGAATTATAATTCGTAAAATATATATAAAAAAGGAACAGCGTTTTTGACTAAACTATTCGTCATCGTGCAGGCAGAGCGCAAGGCTTAAAATGAGCCAAATAGAGAATACGTACTCTATTAAAAAACTGACTCGTGCCTAGCTTTTTTTCCAAATTTTGTGCTTATTAGGAGTAGAATCTAAATTTTTGATGTTTTTTACGGTCATTTTGTTACTTTTTTTATCAATATACATATATACAAGCAAATTTCGATCGACAGGCCTCAAAAATATGTGAATACTCTGCAGAAATCAAGACTACTTCATACATGTGTGTAAAGAGTACTCCACAAGGACCAAGACTTGTCAAAAAGAAATCCAAATATATGGGGAAACATACTCCATTTAATATAACAATGTCCTAGGAGAGGACTACATATGTAATCCAAAAAAACATTACGTCAGAGTAGGCCCAAAACTAGTCCAAGTAATTTCTCTACACATTATTAACACACTTTTGATTATTCAGCTTGTCAGAAAACACACTAAATAAAACATGGCGTAACAGTGCTACCATAGTTGTGTTTTTTTTTAAATCATGTGTTGCGAGTATTGCCAAATATCTTTTTTTAGTCATCATAATCCATGTTTGCATTACATCGGACCATGTTGTAACTACTCCTTTTCACTTTAAACAGATCATGTACTCTAATAATTTCTGCAGGGTAAAAGAATAGTGAAAAATATGTTATAATACTTACATATATATACGCTCTGAATGAACAAAGATAAAAACATAAAAAAATATTAATATTTTTTGCACTTTTTTAAATTTTTTAACTCTTAAAGGCATTTAGTTAAAAAAGATGAAAAAATTTGGGCATTAATTAGGTACTTTTTGTAGGTTTTAAATTAACAGAAATGGAAACCTTACATATTTTGGGCACTTTTTAAATTCTAGAGCTTTAGAAGGAAAAAAGGCATAAAAATTATATTTTGGAGATTTTTTTTCAATTAAAAAACAACATCCTCGAATTGTACTTACTCAACAGGTCTCGAAAAAAAATAAATCATTTTTTTGGTAGTTTTTTAAATTTGGTATCACTTTGGCTTCAAAAAAAATATATTCGGGAAAATTTTATGTTTCAATTTAGGGTCGCGGGTTCTTGGAGACCAGTAAGGTCAGCTTCGCTTGTTAACTTGGGCGTTTTAGTGAAAGTGAACCTCGTCGCTCCAAAAAATGAGATTTACAGTCCGAAAACGCTTCAGCATAGTTTTAAAAAAAAAATTTCCGTAAATCAAAAGTAACTTTGTTAGTTTGTGAACGATTTGAATTTTAAAAGGATCAAACTTCCGATCCTTTTTTAATATTTAATGAATAATCGCTCTTGGAGTTCCTAGTGAGGCAGCGTTTTTCAGTCGCGGACTTAAACATAAATTGCTTTCAACCAGTTCAATGCTTTCGGCAGTCCTTGAAGATAGACGTGACCCTTGCCGTGGGACATTCATAGCTGAAGCAGTTGCGCGGAATATCTGCACCCACAAACGAATCAAATTTACACTCGGTCAATCACGTATTATCCGATTGCCGAACTTTGAACAAAATTGTCAACGAGCAATTACGTAAGAATCATTACTTTTAAAAAATGTCTCCACAGCAAACGCGCAATGCTTAGAACAAGTGTGCTGACCAAAGACCACACATTTTCACAGGGACTCCGATTGATGAATAAAGTCAACTAAGTGAGATTAAAAGTTTAGAAATGTAAAATTAAATTTTATTGAATCCAATGAAGGCCATAAGTAAATTGAGATCACATTTTTGGTAGTTTTAATACATTTTTTTTAGATTTCAAGTCCCAAACTATTCTTTCGTGATAATTATAGCTTACATCATGTTTCAAAGAAACATATGTACGTATCTAGGTTTTGTGAAATAATAGCGCAATTTTTACCAGTTTCAATTGACTCAAGTAGTCCCTTTATCAAAAAACTTTTACGCGCTTAAATTTGCTACAATATCTTTAAAAATAATACTTAAATTTTGATCACAAAATACATTAACAATCATTCACATGGACGGACGATCATTTCTAAATCGACTAAATAAAATGATTTTAAATCGGACAGTGTAGGTAAAAGAAGCTCATTATACTACTACTAGGTTTGGGTGTTGCCATCATCGGCAAAAACGTACAATACTTCTACAATATATATATATTGTGTATAAATATAATTCTTGCAGCATTCATAAATTGTGGTTCACATTTAGGTTAATGTGTTTTTGGAATTAATATAATTTTTTTTTTAATTTATTAACAATCAAAAAATAAACAACAATACTAAAATATCTTAAATATAAAAAATTAAAAAAATTACAAAAATTCTCTCTTTTAAAAATAAAAACTAAAAATTCTTTTAGTTTTTTTTAAACAATGTTTTTAATATATACATATAAATATCTATCATACACAGGGTAAAGAAATATTTCAAAAAGTTCGTAAAATTTTGCTTAAAAAATGTTTTTAATAAAAAACAACAAGTTTTATTTTCAATAAAAACAAGAAAGAAAAAAATTATAAAAAAATTTGACAATTATTTGCCAGAGAAATCAAAAAAGTGTTGTTTTTATAACAGTCGAGTTACGCTTTTTCTAAATTAAGCCAACGATATACACATATTTGCATGAAATATAAATGTACATACCTACATTTAGAAGTTTTACAAAATTATTGAAAATCATTTAACCCTCGAGGTCTCATCTAATTAAAATTGTTAAAAAATATACATACATATGTATGCATTTAAGTACACAAATACATATCGCGAACTAAATCAAAAAGGACTCACAACTCAAAATCATTGTTTTCCATCATAGTTTCCTTTTTTGCTTTTAAAAAAAATTGTTCTAAATGCATAACCCAGTTAAGTCAAACAGTAAAAGAATTGTTTAAGAATCAAGTTTTCTGAAATGCAAACGAAACTCCCTTGTTCATTAAAGGTTTGATCCGGGAACTGGCTTAGAGAAAAAAATAATCTAAAAAATTTTGAGTTGTGCCTGCTTTTGATTCAGTGTACGATATATTTTTATTTATACCAAAGAATATCAGAAGCTTTCTTCCACTCAAATTAATTTAAGAGAACCAAATAACAATTAACGAAAATTAATCTCCTTTAGCTAAGAGTGGAAAAAAAATAAACAAATTTTGCCAAATTTTTTTAACAACAACAACAACAAGCATTTTCAATATAGAGAACAAAATTTTAAGAGAAAAGTATACAGAGTATTAAACAAAACAAAATACTGACAGCTGTATGTATGAAAGGTTGTTAGTTGATTTTGTTCGTTTTATTTTTATTTTTAAATTTAAAAATATTCATGGCAACAGCAAAAAAATTTATAAAAAAAAGTTTGTGCTAAATTTAAAATGGAAAGAGAAACAAAAATAAAATACGTATACATATGTATATCTAGGCGTCTATTAATGTATGCGCACACGTATGCATACATATAAAGTTTGTTATTAATACACATTAAATACCAACATATGTATGTATAAGTTTGAATAATTTTTAAATAAATATTACTCATACGACAGCAATAAATATGTGGGGTAAATGTTAAATTAATTATAACTGCCACCAGATGAAATAAAAAAGAAAAAAAGTGAAAAAGATAAATTTTAAAATTCTGTAAAATATAGTTTGATTATAAATTTTCAAATTATTAAATTTATACCAAAATTAAATAAGCCAATATACTTAACTACTTTCCGGGCTAGAAGTCGCCATTAATTTTTTTAAGAATTTACCTTCAATATATTTTATGACAAAATTATTACCATTGAATATTTCTATAACATACCTATAGATGTAGAAAAGCCATAAATATCTGAAAGCAATATTTTCTAAACCATTTTTTATCTTTTATCAATTGTTATTGTGCATTTGCTGGTAAAAAATTTACAATAAATAATTTCTTGAAAATTATGAATATAAAAAAATAATTGTTTTTCCTTTAGAAAATCCACAAATAATTTATTGCCTTAAAAAAATTTAAGATACAATAACATATAAAGCAAAGATATTTATCAGCACTTTATCATTTAACCATAAAATTGAAAACAAATAATATCTTGTACACTTTTGCAAACAAACACAAAGAAAAACTTATAAAGTTAAATTAACAGCCAACATACAGGATAACATACATAACGTTTCGTTAGAAATTGAAAGAAAAAATACACAAATATTAAACTGATGACAATACAGACATGACTGTCTTCATCATCATCATATGACAAAAGGATTAAATTGGCGGAAAAAAGATATAATACTTTATCAACAAAAAGAACTTTTTCAAAAAAAAATAAAGAATATATACCAAATGCCCGCATTTTTGGGCAACAAAAAATTTAAGCTCTTTTAAAGCCTATGCGTGAATATTGGCACAAAATTTTTTCAATCTTTTGCAAAAATATTAAAAATAAAACACTAAGCAACAAAAAAAGAATTGTCGAGCGTGCATTATGACTGCTTTACTTTATATACAGTGTAATAGCATTAATTTTTGCACACACTTTTTTAGGTTTGTGCATGTAGATATGCATATATCGCTGGTAGGAAAACAGGAGACTCAAAATTTGTTTTTGTATATTTATTTTATACATTTGTTAAACAAGACAAAAGTTTTAAGGCGAATTTTTTTATTGAACTCTAGAGAAGTTACTTTAAAAATGCTAAATAAAGTTTATAAGTGTCCAGTTTAAGATTAACTAATTTTTGCAAGTGGAACAAGAAATAAATTTTTTAAGTTTTAAGGGTTTGTATCATATTTAAATGGTAGGTAAAGAAGGTGTTAATCTACGTTTAATTTTTTTTAATTCTAACCTTTGACTGCCAGATACATGCACTTATGTTTTCGGAACGTACAGGTAGCAAACGAGAAAAATGGTGATTAACGAATATCCTTGTTTAAATTTTCCGCCAATTTAGTAAAAAAATTCATCTTAATTCATCTGACACTGGATATAAAGTATCTAGCTTACAATGCTTTTCTTAATAAGAATTTTTAAAAACAATTTGTGTAAGCTTCCCTGGAATTTTTTTACTGTTGCCTTGGAACTGAAGAAGATTAAAATTATTTTTATTTTTGAAAAATACTTAAAACATAAGAGAACTTTAAGCTTTAGTTTTTGGAAAATTTATCTGATTCCCAATATGATAATTTTTTTTTAAAACGACCGCATAAAACTCGAAAGAATGGTTCTGTATTTAATAGACTTAATACATAGCTTAGAGTACCAAAACCGAAAACTTTAAAATTTGACCAAAGTCATGTTAATATATAAAAGTTTTTGTTTATGATATTTCACGCTGATAAAAAAAAACATGGTTCAGTTTGGTCACGGGAATATAGTTACGTACATTTTATCATTGCATGGGTGCAAAGATTATAAATATGACTGCAACAACCATGCTTAACCTGAAGTAAGTTTTTGGAGTCATGATTAACACAAATATATAATGGTAATTTTAATCATAACTTTGATTGCATTTTTCTCGAAAAATTTACTATAACTATAGTATGGCTGTGGAAGTCATAAATATAATCTTCGCTACCATACAGTAATGAAATTGTCCGTGATCATATTCTTGTGACCATAATCAACCATTTTTTTCCGAAAAGTACAATCATTTTTTAAACAAAAATGCCATAAGCAATTTTGTTTTCTTTTAATGTTAAACAACGACTGAAAACTTTATTTATATTTAAGTTTTTAAATAAAAACGGGCAGAAGAAAACATTTGCTATGAAGTAAAGTACACCATCTTAATGGTAGGACACTGTTTTCTTTTTTCTTCTTTTTAAATCAAGTGCATGAAAATTCTTGATTTTTTTGCAAAAAATTATAAATTATTGTCGATTTTTATTTTTTAGCAGAGAATAGATAATTATTTTAACAAATTTTTTGGCAAGAATATTTCTCAAAATTTTATGGAAGAGTTATTTATCTTAAAAAAAATTAAAATCAAAAAATAATATCATTTTTGTCAAAAAAATAATACCTTTTTGAAAATAATTATAAATGTTTTTTGACTTTAATTTTTTTGCCATGATTATTTTTATATGTATTGATAAATTCATATTAGAGGCAAGCCCAAGACGACACTAAATAAGGCATCATCTCGAATTTTCAATTCATTTCATATACCTTACGTGTGCACACACAAAAATAAGTACTGCGTTGTATTGTTCGCCATCTCTTTTGTTTACTTAACTTAACTTAAATGAAAAATATATTCACAGTTAAGCGCATTTAAACAAACAACCACGGCACATCAATTCATCATGATCGCACACTTCTATTTAGATTCATCTCGAAACTTTACTGTTGGCGGGATGTTCCTGGTGTGATAGTTATAAAAAACGGGGGTTGATTTTGAATGTTCATATGTATGTAATGTAATGTAATTACGCATGAGTTTTATATTGATTTGCCTGCTTGTGTACATGTTTGCTTGTGTATGTACCCACTCAACATAGTGTGTATTATTATTTGTTAACATAACAACAACATAACTCTTAAGTCTTTGTTGTTGTTGCCACACCATAGGCACAGTAATTTTTTTTATCGACCACAGTCTCGACACCACTCTTTATTCTTAGCTACTCTACACTGCAGCACAAAAACTGTTTTAGCTACTCTACATTTCAGCACTTAAACCGTTTAACCGCACAATAACACAAGAATTAGAAAATTATGCGGTTCTTGAATTAGCTTGAATAGGACTTGGCGCAGGTCTCTAATTAATATAATGTTTAATTCTTAACGTATGTTTGTTATGTTTAATATATATAACTCATACGCCACCAGGGATAATAATATATAAAACGTGTAACCAGGGACCACAATAATTTGCAAAAAATATAAATTTAAAAAAATAATAATAGTTTTTTGATATTTATAGTTTTTGTCAAAAAATAAAAATTGTTGTATTGATTTTAATTTTTTTATTAAAAAATCATTACCTTTTCGATTTTTTCGGGGAAAAAAATTATTATTTTAAAATTTTTATAAAAATTTTGATAACAATAATCGTTTAATTTTCAAAATAGTTTTTACATTTTTAAAATAATGGTTATATCTGTTATTATTATAAAAATAAAAAAAAATAAAATCAAAATTAATTTTTATTACTTGACGAAAAAAATCAAAAATAATAGAAAAATATTTTTTTAGAAAAAATTTAGAAACACAAATTTAACAAGCTTAAGTGTAATACTATCAAGATAGCGCACTTTACTTGACCCTTTTATGTTCCCTTGTGCATGATTTTTATCATTAAAATTCGAAGACAATATTTTTTTACAATCCCTTCATATAATGGCTTATAGCTGAAAATATTATTAACCCATTTAGATTCGTGTAGGAATATTTTGCGATACTCAAAATTAATTCAGTTAAAGTTTGTCCGTCCAGCATGCCTACATATACTTGGATTAAAGAATTGTTTATATCTTTAAAAATATTTTGATTACTTTTTGGAGCGGCCTATTGACAATGGTGAATGTTCCCCCCAGCCCATTCACATAGCTTTTTGCTTCATTTTGAATTTAGTCGACTTTGCTTTATAATCGACTTTGAACTTAAATATGGGTATTTAGCACAATTACTTCGGTCCACCTTGGTAAAGAGTCCTTAATTTCTTATCCTTAAGCTAATAGTTACAAGAAAAAGGAAAAATTATTAAACAATTTAAAAGCTTTTTTTGTTCAAAAAGTTTCAAAATATAATTAAATTTTTTTTTTAACTAATTAATAATTTATATTTTAAGCTATTTTTTGTACTTTTTTTATTAACATTCCAGCAAAATTAAGAGTTTGTCATTTGATTGAAGTACAATATTCTTAACAAACAAAAAATAACACCAAAAAAATTTTTTGAGTAGAATTAAAAGGTAATTGGAAATTACTAGAATCCGATTTTTAAAATTGAACCAAATCAATGTTCATATTTTTTTGAGACCCTTCGAATCCAATATGGGCTGTTTGTCTATCTTTTTGTTTAAAAAAGGCTAAATTTTAAAATACTATAAAAAATATATCAGGACGTCTGTCAACTGAAATTTGACATATGTTTCTATCTTACTAATAAATTAGTCAAGAATTTACAAAGAGTACCTTAAAAGTATTCTTTTTAAATGTAAAAATTTTGAAAAGTTGTGGACAACGGTACTTTACCATCTTGCGTGTTTAGGAAAATAGCAAATTACCGATGTATTTTAACTGGCCAAATTTTTGCCCATAAAAATTTATTATAAATTTAAATAATATTAATTAAAATTTTAGAAAGCAAAATTAGAAATATTTTTAGAGGATTTTTTTAACTTTCTTAACTACCTAAAGAACTGTAGAACGTACTTAAATTGATTTTAATATACATTATATAAAACTTCTTTTATTTGCTCAGCTTCTGAAAATACCTGCCATTGAGGCCCAAAATAATTCAGCAACAAAAACTCACTAATCAAAATTAAATTATCCTTTTGTTTAAGGAACAGGCCTATTTTGAATAATTCTGGCATTCTCGAAGTTTCAATGATACCTTGTTTTGACTTTAAATAAATTTAATGGAGCTTTTAATATTTTTCTACATCAAAAAAGCTTATTTTGAATTAAGAACTGATCTTAACAGTGCATTATCTTCCTGCTTACATCATTTGAAAACTTTATTATCAAAATATATTTTGGAGCTTTATTACACCTGTGTTAATTTAGTTTACTTTAGAAATTGCTTAACAAATTTATATATCCCTTAGCGTAGCATACTAAAAAATCGTTTATTACTAACTTACAAGTTTCTTTATACTTTTACTTTCTTTTTCACCTTAATAACAAATATTTTTATATGAAGGAATAATAGTTGTTTGATAGCCATAAAGGGAATTTATTCAGGTAATTTTTTTCTTTACATTCTATTGCCGTTTAGTTTTTGTTTGCTGCTATAAAACGAAATAGATTTAAAGAAAAAAAATATCTCAAATTATAAGCACGTGTTATGGGTCATATGTGGGAAAACGTATTTAACTTTCTACAAATAACACAAATGAAGACATATACAAAAGTAGGTTTTTGTGGAATATTAGAGAGGTTCAAAAATAGGTTTTACACAAATCAGCTCTGAAATAGAAAGAACGTTCATTTAAGTAGCAAACTGGTTAAATATTAAAAAAAAAAAAACTTTAACATTCCACTAAACTTTCCTTTGTTCATTTCTTTCTTCAGAGTTCAAAATTTTAGAACTTTTAATTTCAAAAAAAAAGAAAAATATTTTTTTTTGTTTTATTATTACCACAAAAGTTTTTCCATTTATTTTGAACTTGTCTAAGGTAAACGTACATGTGTTTGTTTGTACGTTTATGAGTTTTATAATGTTTTTTATACTTGTATGTTTATGAAAATTTAATTTTTTTTTTTCATTATTTATTTGGTATCATAAAATATAAAAATATAATAAAATTGTTCGTTTTTATAACATTTTGTTTGTTATTATTGTAAGTTAATTTTGGTAAAAACATTATATTTTTACTACATTTGTAATCATGGAGTGTTTTTTATTAGTTTTTACTTTTTACATCAGAAGGTCCCAAAACAAATTTCCGTCTTTTTTTAATTTAAAACAGTTTGTTATTTTCTTATAACCAAAGGAATTTAAAATATAGAAAATTATTATTTTTTTGAAATCTTTAATGTATAGATAGACTTAAATAGAAAATTTAATAATATTTAAAAACTTTAATAAATGTATTCTATCATGCAATAATAACGTTGCAAATTGTTTTAATAATTGATACTTGAGTAAGAAAATACTTTCATAAGCTTTGTAATTTTCGTTGGACTAATTTTTTTAGGACCAATTTTTGTTTCCTGTTTTTTTTTTGATATATTTTGTTTTGACTGAAAAAGCCCAAGCTAGCCAAGTAGAAAATAATTTTTGAGAATTCCGCTTCGGAATTTTCATTCTTTGAATGGTAGTAATAATTTGCTGTAAATATTGATTATTGGCGTGTTTCTTAAAAAAAGCAAACGGGTTTGACAGGGGTATTAAAGCTAGGCTATAGGTCAATCAGTGTTGGCAGTAGACTTTTTGAAATATCCCTACTCTACGCTATACTAAAATCACTTAAATAAAAGAAAAACAAACAAGAGTTATACAATATTAAATTTATTTGCATATAAGCGATTTCTTGTGCCGGGTGGTATTATTTTACCCACATTTTTAACTATAACTTAAACATTTTAAATTTGTTCTTAAAAAAGCTATAACTTCCATTGTGGTATATTTTTAAATGCTTGATTTTAGGTAAATACTAAAAGAACTTGATTTCTGCTAATAATACAAGTATACACGGTTTTGGAGCTGAATAACTACAGGGATTTCCTAAAGCTATTTGAAGCGCTGAATTCGAATCCGGGTTCCGTTTTCCCAGATTGGTTTTAGTTTTCGAGATATTGCATAATTACCGTTATTTGCGTTTTTTAAAAAGATGATGTTACTTGTATGCAAATATCTTCAAAAATATTCGTCGGTTTATGCAATTATTATCTTTTATGGAAAGACAGTAAAATTGCTAAAACAACCATGGGTTGTTTGTGAAGATAAGTCAAGAAATGATTGTGTTACAGTGGACACAACTTCAAAATTCATGAAACATTTTATGATATTTTGAAATGTTGCTCTTTTCAACTAATTGTTTTTACACCAGACAATTAAAAATTTTGCTATTTTATTACATAAGACATTGGTTTATTTCAATACGCACATTTTTCACTAAACAAGACCCAGATTGGTGCAAAAATTATAAAGCTACAGAAGATTTAGTGAATAAACCCACTTTTAGCTTCCAAATGATTGGCGGTTATATATCAGTGACTTTTGTTTCAGTGTAAAGACAGTTCCACTCCTGCAACCGCGATGCGAGCAATTCTAATTTTTGTTTCGATAAATCTAAATCACGAATCAAGTCATTTAGCATACTTTGCGATATTATGTGTGTTTCTTCCATGTTAAAATCTTCGGTCGGTGACGAACAGTTCATCGGTGACAAACTGAAAGTTCACCTAGAATTTTCACTCACACCTGGGCAAATTGGCAAAGGGCCATTGTTCGTACGGGGAACTAGCTTGGACACTGACGACACGTCAGCATATTTATACTTTAATAGGTTTTTTGCATTAAGACCGATCACACTCATCAAGCAAAAATAACAATCATCTAAATGATTTTTCGGCTGTCTCCATAATATTGGGACTAAAAGTAAAAGGTATGCTTCTTGACCAAGTGACCAGTTGTACAGTTTTGTGCTACACGCTTTACAAAATCATTTCGGTACCCACGGCTTGTGAGTGTTTTCCACACAGATACCAAAATAATAAGAATATGCATCTTTCAGCAATTTTGGTATATTTCTTCCACTTTTTCTAATAAAATAACATCCCCAAACATAAGAAAAACGCTTAGAATCAACTTTGCCCTTTTTTCTTTCCATTTTAACACGTTTTGGAACAAAAAATAACTTTAAGTTTACAATTGGAATGGCGTTTCCCCCGATGCCAACAGATGATTGCCGTTTTTACAGTGCAGTGCAGCCAAGATGCAAGAGCCCGAAAACTAGAACCAATCTTGAAAAACAAAAACCGGATTCGAATTCAGCGCCTCAAGTAATGTTCAAATTTGTTCTCATCGGCTCAGCTCCAAAAGTTGACCGGAATTTGTAAACTTGTGTAGTTGTTGTGGCATTACAAAATATAAATTTTAAAAAATTATTATTATTGTTCCTGCCAAAAAAAAATTTTACGAAAAAACTTCATCTTTAACAGAAAGACGTAAAATTGTGTGTTGGCATCTGATTTAAAAAGTATTTGAAAATCCTTTAAGCAAATTGCCATTATAACTTTTTCAAAGTTGTTCAAATATTGATTTTTTGATTAAAAATTAGCCTTAAGAAATTGAAATGAAATTGGTATAAAAAATCAATATTTTAAATATATTTTAAATTGAAAAATTGTTTATGAATTTACCCCAAATAGTTTAGGAAAATTTTTTAACAATTTAGCAATTTTGTATTTCCTTTACCTCTTAGCTGGTCGCATTTTGCAAAATGCAAAAAAGCTTATTTGACTATAACTTACCAATACTGATATTACTTTAACCCATAATATTAATACAAAAATTTAAGTAAAGTTTGTTAACAATATTTCCGCAATTCAAGACGTGAGTAGATTAAGCAGAATAATAAAAGAATCAATTTAATGGACATTGTTAAAAACAAATTGATTATAAAAAGCACATCCTTTAAGTATTAAAAAAAAATAATTGAATTTATTTTTATGCAATTTAAATTTAAATATCTATTCCAATTTGAAACAGAACACTCAGTTAGTGTTTAAATTCCTTTAAATGTATGTATGTTTCCATATACATATATACATACATAGATAATAAACAATGACTGCATGTCATGTGCTTGATATAGTGAGAAGGCTTTCCGTGCAAAAATGAACAAAATCGGTTTTGTTCAATCGTTTTTCCCCCTTCCTCTTTATAAGTTTCAGTTGTTGTTTAAGTTGTTGTTTTGTTAATAACGGAAATTAATATTGATTGATGGAAAAACTAGTTTACATTGATTTTGTACAAAAACTTGTGCAATATTTTATCAGCAGCAAATCTTTGCAGGTTTTTGTTTTTTAGGGTTTTGTTTCAAAAGTTAAACTTACTACAGATAAAACACACACGCAAATCTATTACATAATAAATTATTTCAAAAAATTATTGCTGCACTATTTTTTTTTTTTTTTGTTGCTACTTCATTAACAAGCTTTTGATATAAGGATATTAAAGCATGCTCAGAAGTAAACTTATTGTTAAAATAACTTTTAACTTAATTTTTATGATTGTTTGGTTCCTATGATAGAAAATGAATATTATTTTGCTAAGGATTACGGAAAAAAGATGTTAGTTAATACTTGGTGTAATTATTTTGCAGCATAGCTGGCATTTGTTAACAGATTAGATTCAAACCCCCTTTATTTTCTTTTATTATCTCTTACCTACCTGATTCTCATGATGACCCCAATGTTATGCAGTTTACACCTTAAAGCATCGCTTGTTTCTCCGGAGAATCTTTTACCCAAAAATTAGCCTCCATGGCTCTGTAATCTCGGGCAGTGGCAACAACATACTTTATTGTTTTTCTCCTATTCTCCTAACGTTCTACAACAATCCGCAATGTCACATCTAATTTGCTTGTCCTTTCAAATTATGTTTCTCATACTTTCTTTCCCGGCCATCAAGCCTTAGCTAATTTTTAATCACCTTTATTTCTCTAATGAGAAATAAGTCAGCAGAAGAACCAAGGAACTGCGATAGAGCTCGTTGGTAATTTAAATGTCAACGAAGCCGCAGTACTCTAGAGCTCAATATAATGTGGTATTGAAGAAGTTCATAGTCCTTCCAAGGGCCTTCTTGCTATCCACAACTTGACGCATTGCGTCCAACAATTAAACTTTATGACTCTTTATTTTCCAGCAGTGACAAACATATTCTTTATCGTTTTAATGACTTCCTATGCCAGTAATTCCTTACAATAATCTGTAGTGCCAAGATCCCACTTTCTCGTCTTAAACCAACTGTGGTCCACAAGCTCGACCATTCTAGGTCCGTTAGTAACCTAGCCTTTGCTGAGCTGAACCCTGGTCATACAGCCCCAGCAATTCTTTAACCCTTATATGTCAACTAAGGAACCAAATGGCTATTATCAACTGTCAACTTTGTCGCAGTTCTTCAGCACACAATATATTTTGGCCTTGAACATGTTCATAATTCCAGCAAGGACCGTCCCACAACCCCCTGCCAACCACAAGTTGACGCATTGCCCTTTCAAGGCTCTACAAAAATATCTGTGAGGAAAGTCCTACATCCTTCCTTATGATGTGCACCGTTACTCTGGTGTCCCCATGTTCACCTTAAATCTGTCAGTAAAAACTGTATATCCTTTAAAGAGGTTTACGGTCCCTAACCAAAAACTTTACTCTGGGATAGCTGCTAATGGCATAATATTTGCCTCCTGTCCCCGACCACTAACAAAATGCTCACAATTAATTGTTGTTAATTTCCTTGAGTGGGAATATGGAGAAACTTTTGTAATTCTGGGTTTCTCTTAATTTCACTAAACTGTTGTCACTCATTCTTTACACCAAGTATACAACGGGGTTAAAAAAAAAATACTCAATTTGGTAGTTTTCAAAATAGGCCGCTAAAAAATTTGATTATTTTATAGGCATTAAAGCCAATTGTTTTGTTGGTTTTTTTTTAAATTTAATAAACAATTATTTCATAACACATTTAATTACGGATAATGTAGCGAAGCACACCGGGCTTTTGCTGGTATGTATATATGTGGATACGCATGTAAGCATGTGTTGGTGTACATAAGTCAGTTATAGTTTTTATAAATTATAGCATTCATAGAAAGCTATTAACAGTACTTTTCGGTCATAGATTTTAAGGGTTTTTTTCTTATCCTCCTTTCTTAACAGTAGTCATAAATTTGATATTTTCTCCTGTCATTCCTTACTAGGTTAGTATACGGATGAGTGTGCATGTTTGTGTTACGAAATGAATCCCAGCAAAAGAGTTTACATGAATGAATGTACGTAAGAATGTACGTGTGTTTGAAAACCAAAAGGTGTTAACGTGATTTATTTTATTTGATTAAAGGCTACACAAATATTAGAATTTATGGATCTTTACATTTTGTAGGGGTGACTAAGCCAGTGATTATTGAAATTAATATTGAAATTTATTTTCGTTTTTATTACATTTACAGTTGTCCATCCATCTTGTAATAGAGACACAAAAAAATTTTCTCCATAGTATTCAGGACTTCTTTAAATGGATCAAGCTGTTGGACAAAACTTTTAAAAGATTTATAATTGTTTTTAAAAGATTTCTTATAATAATTAATTAAGTTTTCCAAGAGCACAGATAAGGCTTAATATGCGATTAATAGAAACATATAAAAAAAAAGTTATAAATTATAAGCTACATCTGGCTGTCAGTCATTTCTTAAGCCCTAATGTTTATTGCCGTAACACGTGCTGCCAATATTTATCATTATTAAAGACTTGAAAACAAAATTATGGGCATTTCTTTCCGCATAAAGTTACAAAAGTAAATATAAAATATTTTTAATAATACGACTATGATTCCATATCAATATAATTAATTTTATTAATATTAGCAATTTTGTGAAAAGTAAAACCGTAATGAGTTATAAATGGTACAATAAATAGAAAAGCCACAAAATTTTTTATATTAACCATAAACGTGGGAAAATACAATATGATCGATTTATGAATATAAGTAGTTTATAAGGAGGAAGTCATCGATATTGAAGTGAAAAAATAATTTAACAGCAAGCTAAAGAACATATTAAGAAGAATAAATCATGGTCAATTTTAATGCTCAAGTCGATAATATCAACACTAGTAGGGAAACTGGTAGAAAGCTTGCAGTTTTATGTACTACTTTTCACCTTGTTTTGGGTGGTACAGTACTTCCCCACAAGAACTTATGTAAGACAATGTAGGGCTCTCCAAACAATTGATCTAGACACCGAATTAATCACATCGGTATAACTCGCATATAAAGGGGTCACTGTTTGATATGAAAAATAAGAGAGGTGCAGATGTAGGCACAGATTATCCATTTATTTATGCCTTAATTGGTTACAATGAATGAATGTTTGAAACCCTTTAAAATAGAAAGACTAAGACATCAGGAAGCGGCATCTAACTTTACAAGTGGTTTAAGAAAATAGTGAGGCGTGTTCCATATATGCCTTCTCAAAACATAAAAAACAATTTGGCCAATGGAAAGAACGCGTTTATTCACACGACAAAGACCAAAACAGACTTTTATTATAGGCCATGGACTTCTAACGCCACATTGTAAGCTATTCAGCATACAAGGACGCTTAAAAACTCTTTAAAATACAAAAAGAAACCCGAGATAGTAAAACATAGTACAATTCAGGCTTAAAAGTCAGCGGAACATGTCAATTTAATGGCTTGTATTAAAACACAAAAGATAAAACTGGTTATAGCCTTCACGTTTAACTTATCAATTTAATGCAACCCATAAGTAACATGACAAGTGGTATAGGTTTGGTTAGGTAAGTTAGGTTAGGTTAGGTTAGGTTAGGTTAGGTTAGGTTAGGTTAGGTTAGGTTAGGTTAGGTTAGGTTAGGTTAGGTTAGGTTAGGTTAGGTTAGGTTAGGTTAGGTTAGGTTAGGTTAGGTTAGGTTAGGTTAGGTTAGGTTAGGTTAGGTTAGGTTAGGTTAGGTTAGGTTAGGTTAGGTTAGGTTAGGTTAGGTTAGGTTAGGTTAGGTTAGGTTAAGTTAGGTTAGGTTAGGTTAAGTTAGGTTAGGTTAGGTTAGGTTAGGTTAGGTTAGGTTAGGTTAGGTTAGGTTAGGTTAGGTTAGGTTAGGTTAGGTTAGGTTAGGTTAGGTTAGGTTAGGTTAGGTTAGGTTAGGTTAGGTTAGGTTAGGTTAGGTTAGGTTAGGTTAGGTTAGGTTAGGTTAGGTTAGGTTAGGTTAGGTTAGGTTAGGTTAGGTTAGGTTAGGTTAGGTTAGGTTAGGTTAGGTTAGGTTAGGTAATTAGGAACAATCAAGACTCTAGACAGTTATCTTTTAAGCGCACAAGCGCTAGGCAGTGACCCATAATACGATTTCTATTATCCCCCAATATACTACAAAATCTGGAATTATCGCTGGCTAGTCGTCGTTCTCTTTGAAATAAACCGCAGTCTAACAATAGCCTGTTGTTATGCCCACTAGGAATTCACAATTGCTCCTTTGCAAAAGGAAACTCGTTACCAAAACTTGCAAAAAATATTCATCATTTTTGTTGTAATGAAAATACTTTGTGCCGGGTTTGAAGTCGAAAGCTTTCCTAGTTTTCGGAAAAGAAAACTTTACAAAATTTAAAAGTTCTTATGTATAAAAGAAGTACCATGTAGAAGCTTTGAGGTCAAGAGTTTTAAAAGTTATTGACATTATATGTATCAAAAGTTCAAAAACAATTGTTAATTTGTATAGGGGGCTTTATTCACCCTGCTCCTTTCCAACTACTTTTTTTAAAATGTAAGAATTTTTTGAACATAACTTTTTGCCAAAAGCCGCTATAGTTTCCCAGATGTAGCGTTTTACCAAATTTTATTTTTTTTAATAATAGCTGTTATAGTTTCCGGGAAAGAGCGTATCAAAAATTTGATAAAAATTGTCAATTTGTATGGGATCTGCCCCTTGCCATTCCCCTACCCGAACATTTTTTTTCCAAAATGTACCTTATTGTCCAATTACTTCTTGTAGAACATTTCAAGTTGATTGCTGTTATAGTTTCTGAAATTTCATAAAAACTATTAATTTGTATGGGGCTACCCCTTTTCCTGCTCCTACCCGAACAAATGTTTTTTCGATTTATAGGTCTTACTGTCCAATTACTTTTTGCTGTTATAGTTTCTAAGATTTAGCGTATAAAATATTTCACAAAATTTTTGTAATTGTAGGGGAAGCACCACTTCCCCTGATCCTATCTGAAAAAAATTTCCCTAATTTAAGTCCCTCTCTTGAGAGTATCCGTGCCAAGTTTTGTGGCAAGAGTGAGATTTTAGGTTTTCGCTTATATCTCGGTCAATAAGAAATGAATTTTGCTGATTTTAAATAGCGTTTGTCTCAGAAATATTTCTTATTGTTTAATATCACAACGTTTTCTATGCGACTTTATTTTAGTCCAGAAAACTTTATTTCAAGAGACGGACAGACGAATAGGCTGACAGGCGAACTTTGTTGTTATAATCTCTACATAGTGATAAGAGCATAAATATTAGTTTGTCACTTTGTTTGTAATTTTTTTAATATCCATTTGCGCCCCCATAACTTATATATGTTCTGGATCCTTAAAAATAGGACAGTCGACACAATTGCTCAAATGTTGTGAGTTTTTGGCTACGAAAACTATAAAAGCTGTAAACTTAAAGCCCACAACAAATGATATAAATATTTACGGTTCGAAAATAACTTGCCTAGATCAGGTAACTGGGTAAACAAAAAGACCAATATGAAGGGTATATAAAATTCGGCACAACCGAATATAGTGCTCATATTAAATATTTGCCAATAATAAATTGCAGTTATTTTAAATTTATAAGAGAAATAATCAAATGAAATATTTAATTTAATTGCACTCTAATTGATTTATTTGTATACAAATACAATAAGATTCAGCAAATTATAAAGGAACTATACAAACACACATGCATACATATATGTACATATATATGGGTATTAAATCCAGTTCAAACAAACAAACACACATTTATTTCACTTTGCAAAGGTATATTAGTGAATATTTGTACTGTTTAATGTTCTTTATAATCATTCAATAGAAAACATATACGGCATATGTGTCAAATTAAAACAAGATTTATGTTGCATTTTCTCTAATTATATGAAAATGTACATATAAGGAAACCTCATTCAATTAATACGCTTGTTATCTAAACGCATATGTATTTACTTACAAACAAACAAATACGTATAAACACAGATGTGGCAATAGAATACTTCTTTGTATAGAGTTATACAATCTACTGTTCGGCTTTATGGAAAATATTTAAAAAAAATTATTTAGTGGTTTTAAGTTTAGTATTTTTTTTTTCTTTTTTTAAAATATATTTTTCAATATTTTTTTTTCGTATTGAATCTTACCACTGCAGATAATAATTAAAAATTATTTCTGAAATAAATTATACAAATAATTTATTTATATAATGATTAAATTATTTAAATTATCTGAGATTTCTTAAACATACAACGTAAGATGAAATTTTTGTTTCATTCTTTTAGAAATTCGGAAAAGATTTTCTGATTTTAAGCCTCATTAAAGGATTCTTAATAACGTCTACTTAACTCTTGCTGCCAATACGCACGTACTGAGTATTTGACTTAAGAGGGCAGAAAATGGAATTAAGTTTTTTTTTGTGCAAAAAAGCAATATTTTTTTGTTTATGGTTATTTTTAATAAAGAATTATTTCTGGTTTAGTACAAGAAGTACGTGATGAATGTACGGGGCTAATGGGAGAAAATAATAAATATTTCTTAAATTATATCAAAAAGTAGCCCTTAAAACTGTAAAGGTATGTTATACTTTAAGATTATTTTATAAAATTTTTAAATAATTTTTTTCTTATTTAAAAACTGAAAATTTTAATATTTTTATAAGACAAAAAATCAATTTAATTTAAAACTTTTTTATTTAATAATAATTTATGTGGGATAAGATTTTAATTGGACGGAAAGAATTGTTTGGGAATGTCTGGGTTAATCTCCGTTTGTTAAGTTCTAGAAGATTCCTAGTATGTTGACGAGTAGGGCTACGAACAAACTACTGACATAGCTATGACTAAATAAGAAATGACGTTGGTGAAAAGGAGACAAGTGCATTGTTGGCTGAATTGTTCTAGAAAGTTACAACAGACGAACGAGTAACTTTCTAGTATAAATAGACGGAACTTTTCGTCTGAGAGATATATAGTTGAAGCTAAGTGGTAAAGCTAAAGTTGAGTTGTTAAGTTGTGAAGAAGTTGTTCTGAAGTCAAGTTGTAAAGTGAATTTGTTAAGTTGAAGTTGTCCAGCAGAGTTTTAAATGCTTAATCTAAACTATACTGTTAAAACTATAATTAATATCTGCAAAATAAATAAAATAATTATGAATTATTTAAACAATATTAAAAGTGTGTGTTTTGTTTTTTTTTCCCTACAAATTGGGGGCTCGTCCGGGATTGATTAAAAGTGTGAAGAGTTTGTGAACAAAAATTAAATTTTAAAAATTGTGTAAAAAAAAAAAACTAAAACTATTCTAAAGAGGTGACCTGCTAAAAGAGAATAAGTGTTTGATATACAGTGATGTGCACACAAATAGAAGGACAATTATTCAAATATTTTCTATTAAAAAGAATAAACTAAAACTAAATTTGTGAAAAAACTGTTGTTTGAATTGTCAGTAATTTAAAGAGAGACAATTTATTAGAAAATAACTAAAAACACACACAAACACATCCAACTACGTTGCAGATTAAAGATATATAAAAACAATAACTTGTAGTTTAAAGAGAAGTTTTTAAGGTAAAAGCGCAAGTAAGAGAACGCATATAAATAAAACAGATTCAGGAAAAAAACAAACAGTGAAAGTTAAATAAAACTAGTTGATTTTGTGCAAAAACTACCCCAAATCGAATGTTGAACGCTGAACATATATACATTTGTAACTTTGTGTGTGCTGAGTGAAATAAATAAACGCAAAAGAGCAACAACAAAACATTGTGTTTAACGTCGATCGTTCTGGAAGCATTTGTTGTAAGCGTAAGAGAGTGTTAAATCGCTATCGTCACAATTAAGGAGAAATTGGTTGCAAGAGAGAAAGCCTTTCATAGCGAGAAAATCTATGCTGCAGATATTAGTTGGAAAAAGGGCGTGCAAATAGTTGAAAGGAAAAAATATCAACGAGTGCTGAGAAAGATGAATACTGGTGACTCCAATAAGAAATCTAGTTGGAATAGAAATAGATAAGTTGGATTTATTATTTTAAGTTGAATTCTTATTAAATTTGATGGCACTATAAAAGCTTTTTGATAATTTAGAACTAACTAAATTCATTTGAGTTTTTATAGGAAAAAAAGAGTAGCAAAACAGAAAAATAATATACGTAAGTTGAATTTTTAAAAGGGAATTGTCTGTAAAGTTGAAAACAAATTGTTGGTTTGTTGTTGTGTTGATGTTTACAGAGCGTTGGCTGTAAAGTTGAGTTGACAGACAATTTTCTAGAAGTTGTAGTTGTTTACAAATTTCAGTCGCTAAAGTTGATAAACATAAAGTTGTATGTTTAGTTGTTTAACAAAGTTGGACTCTGTTTATTGAATGCTACTTATATTTTAAATGTTGCAGATCTAAAGTACATGCCATCAATTTTATTTGCCTGTATACATTTGTTGCTGTAAATTTTAAAAAGTCAATAACAATAGAAACGTTAATTTAATATACGTAACGTTTACTTTGTAAAAAATTCGTATACATTTTTAATAATTTCTGTTGTTAAACTATTTTAAAGTATTATTTTAAAACCTTGTCTTATTGTTGAGTTAGATATTTTTATTTTATTTAATTTTGAATTTGTGAAGTTATTGCTGGATTAATAGATAATAATGGACAAGAACAGTATTTTGTTGATGAATTGCGACTCTTTGCGAAATAAGTTGAGGGAATTAGGGTTGGACACGACAGGAAGAAAACAGGTAATACGGGACAGGCTCCTCCACCATTTCGGTCACCAAATCGATGGAGAAGATTCGGAATCAGCAAATTCCGTATATCAGGATATGGGTGCTGCCCCAGCTTCAGAACCTCGTTTTAGTGGTCCTATGTTCACCTTGAGAGATATAGAGGATAGTTTGTCAGGCTTTTGTGGTACAGATTCCCTAAAAATTCATAATTGGGTTGAAGATTTTGAAGAAAATGCTGAAACAGTTGGGTGGAATTCAATTCAGAAGTATATTTACGCAAAACAACTTTTAAAAGGTGCAGCAAGATCATTTGTAAGAAGTCAATCTGGATTAAAAGACTGGGTTTCTTTGAAAAAGGCTCTGATTGATGAATTTGGAGAAACGTTCTCAGCTGCAGAAGTTCACAAGCTCCTAAGAAATCGCCGTAAGAACCAAAGTGAAACCTACCGTGAATACCTATATGCTTTGATGGAGATTGGGAAACCAATAAATTTAGATGTCCCTAGCCTATTAGATTATTTTGTTGAGGGCATACCTGATTCTCGTTTCAATAAAACAATTTTATATCAGGCGAAGACAGTAGAGCAAATGAAGGAAAATATAAAAGTATACGAGAAGATTCGTCCTTCATTAGGTAAAGACGCTCGTAAAGTATGTCCTTTAGGTAATTCGAAGGTAGAAGGTAAAGAGCGGAAGAGTTTTAGCGACCCAAAAAAGAAATGTTTTAAATGTGGTAGTCCAGATCATCTTGCCAAGGATTGTGGTGAACAGCAATTTAGGTGTTTTAAATGCAAGGGTGTAGGACACCGTGCAGCTGATTGTAAGGTCATCAAACCTGAAATTAAGCAAGAACGTGGTAACGTAAATATGTTTTCTTACGACAAAGAACCTTTTGAGCCTGGAATGAAGTTTAAAAAAGTGGAAATAAATGGTTTTGAATTCTATGCTCTAATTGACACTGGTTGTAATATGTGCACCATTCGATGCGACGTTTACGAAAAACTGCGAAATAAATATGCCTTGGTATTGGAACAATGTCGTTTGAGGGGCGCCGGTGCAGCAATATTTTATACACAAGGTTACTTTGATGCACCAGTTGTTGTTGATAATATTCCCTTAAAATTAAGATTTTACGTAGTGCGAGCTGAGGATATAGGGTATCCGGCTGTTCTAGGGAATAATTTGTTACAGTTTGTGGATTTTGTCGTGTCGGAAAAAGGTGTGAAATTTGTCCCAAAGTCTGAAAACCCCACCAAGGGTGAAATTGTGAAAGAAAACACTAAGACTTTGGAGCTTACGAGTGAATTTGAAGATATTTCCCTTAATATTGAGGAAGAGGTTAAAGTGCAACAAGTTAAACACGAAGAAAAACAGGAAAAAGCGTTGCTAAAAAAAGCTAAACTAGAGGTAAAGGAGGAGAAAACCTTCTCTAAAGTAGATGAAAGAAAAGCTGAAGCTCGCGAAAAAGATTCCAGCGATGATGATGGTTCGGAAGAAGAATCAACCGACGAAGTTTTCAATCCCACCGGGGATGTTTCGGATATTGCAGAGGAATATGATTTGAATGCTCAAAGTGATTGTGATGATTTAGATGCTAGCGGAAGGGATAGTGGAGATGGTTCCGGTAATGAAAGGAAGTACAAAAAACACCACAAGGAAAGAGAAGTGGCAAAAGAACACATAGCTAAAATACAAAACGAAAATAGGAAAACTTTTTACAAAACTCGAAAGCCTGAAACGGAGTACAAGGATAATGATCGGGTAGCCATTAAACGCACGCAGTATGGAGTTGGCATGAAGCTTAAGGACAAATACGTTGGCCCTTACAAAGTAACATCCATAAGGAAACATGGAAGATATAAAGTGGAGAAAATCGGAGAAACTGAAGGCCAAAAAAATTCTGTAACGGTGGCAGAATATATGAAGGGATGGGTTTCAGTATCCGAGTCGAATACCCCGTCAGGGTGGCCGAATGTGGGATAAGATTTTAATTGGACGGAAAGAATTGTTTGGGAATGTCTGGGTTAATCTCCGTTTGTTAAGTTCTAGAAGATTCCTAGTATGTTGACGAGTAGGGCTACGAACAAACTACTGACATAGCTATGACTAAATAAGAAATGACGTTGGTGAAAAGGAGACAAGTGCATTGTTGGCTGAATTGTTCTAGAAAGTTACAACAGACGAACGAGTAACTTTCTAGTATAAATAGACGGAACTTTTCGTCTGAGAGATATATAGTTGAAGCTAAGTGGTAAAGCTAAAGTTGAGTTGTTAAGTTGTGAAGAAGTTGTTCTGAAGTCAAGTTGTAAAGTGAATTTGTTAAGTTGAAGTTGTCCAGCAGAGTTTTAAATGCTTAATCTAAACTATACTGTTAAAACTATAATTAATATCTGCAAAATAAATAAAATAATTATGAATTATTTAAACAATATTAAAAGTGTGTGTTTTGTTTTTTTTCCCTACATTTATATTCGGCTTTAATTTCATTATTAAAATTGTAATAGCCAATAACATACATTTTTATTAAACATTACGTAGTTCTAATACTATCCGAGTTTAATGCATTTTAGAAATCAGCTACGATTTCTTGTCTGCACTCTTTTGATTCGGTACTACTGAAATTTGAATGATTTTCAAAACACTGCCTTAAAAATTAAAAAAAAAACGCATTTTTGTCGAGGTTTCTGTCAGATACCTTTAAAACACAGGTTTGATTTAGTAATCCCAGTCTTAGTTTAAGCATATATAAAAATGGTGTAATTTTGGATGCCACTTAAAAGCTTGAAAGCGAAAAAACAAGTTCGTAAACTGATAAACTGTCTGTCAAAGAAAACATTGCCCAGAGGCCTGCAGATCCATTCAAATATCTATTGGAAAAACAGAAGAAATAACAGTAAAAGGAAAATAAAATTTTGAAAGCATTTTAGCGACATAGCCTTTGAAAAGTTGCCTATTTTCTGGACACCCTACAATTTTATGATGTTTTTTAGCACTTAACACTAAGCTAATAGTAGAAGCAATGGCACAGCAACATTTTTTTGTTAAATTTGCATCATTAAGAGCAACAAACAAGGTCTTTCACAGTCCGTATTTCCTTCTCATCTACAGAAGCCTGAAGAATTCCCATCCCTTATTGCCACCTATTATTTACCTTACATCGTAGAACTCCATGAATATCCTTATTATGCACCTAAGATTCCCATTTTTTTCGTTCACAATCAGGTTGGTATCCACTTTGTTCACTCCACATCATAGATATACAGATTTTTCAATCAGCCCTATGTTTCCAAGCATTCCCCAACATACCCGGTTATCGTGATTCCATTAAACCACTATAAAAACTTAATGGTGGTTTTAATATCTTACACCTTGGGCTGATGCACTCCTTACGTTTTCATCGGAATTTTTTTTTCCAAATTCGTCACAGCGTCCTGGCATTCTGCAGAGACTTATAATGTGTTATGTAAATAAAGCCTGGAGTACGTTTACAGTCATTCACAAGTCTAACCTTGGCTTTATGTCTCTCTAGATCTTTTGGCATGGCCTGACTAAGCTTATAGATTGTCGCGTCCCCTTTTTTCATTCTAATTTTTTCTCATTCAAGCCGTGACCGTCAAAACCATCAGAATCTTCTTTGTTATGTTTATTAAAGGGTTTTTATCACACCTGAACTTCCTTGTTCCGTATACAAGTACCAGCGCCTTTGCCTACATCCAATTTTGATACGCTGGTTAACTTAACATTTTTTGGGTCCTTTTTCCTATTCGTAAGCACTATCGGCGGTATAGCCCACAAGTTAAAACTCATGACCCTATACTAGTACAAAACTCTCCAGCATGTCCAATAGAAAATGCAATCCACAAATTATTCCTTGATAAAAAAACTATCACCTGAGTTATATACTACTTCTGGCATCGGAGTTGTCTAAAATTAATCAACTCTTGATCATTGACAAGAGTTTTCTAAAATTATGTCTCTTTGGGGCCTACCAGCGAGAGAAGTCGCCATATGTAAGGGGAAGTCTTACAACGGATGAGTATATTCTCTTTAGAATATTAGACATTGAGAGCTTCCTTAACCTTCAATAAAAAATACCCTTATATCTAGAACTCTTCGATTTTAGTAGTTCAACTCAATTAAGCTTAAAGTCCGTCAGCTTTTTCTTTTTGGTAAAAAGTAAAAGTATCCTTTGCCATTTGCCTTGTCATTTGCCTCACGCTCAAAAATATTGATCGAATAATTCATACCTCAATACCCCAAGAACTACCAAGATTCACAAAGGTGGTAACAAGGCTCTTCCTTTCGTTGCTCTCTTAATCGCACTCCTCCTTAGGCGTTTTTTTCTAAATTTGATAAGCCTGGTGCTAAACATAAAATTAATTCGCACAAAGAATATGCCCCGAACTTCCAGCTCCCTTAGTTTGTTTCTAAAAATCTCTATTGATACATTAATAAAGGCTCCCTCAATATCCAAGAACGCAGCTGTTCTGAAAATTTTTGCATGCAAACCTTCTTCTCTTAATCCCACCGCAAAATGATTGTGTTCGTGTCTTAATATAAATTGCCGATAACCAAAGAGCAATGAAAATTTTTGTTCCACTTTAGTTCTACGATAAGGATAAAGACTATGCGGCTAAGGCCAGGCCCACAGAGATTTCGGGGAATACCACTTTGTTCAGTCTGCAAGATTATGTGGGGATCTTGTAGGGAGCAGTTGTAAAATCCTAATGGGATGATAACAGGTCATTTTTAGAAAGCGCCTCATGCCAAAATAACAGAACAATTCGCCAGTGATAATTGAGAGATCTCTGTTGCGTCCTAGGGAATAAGAAGACTGTTATTATATTATATTCAAATATTAGTGTCCTTCCCATATATCCTTAAAATGAGTATTGTCATAACGAAAACGAACCAAAAATTATAGCTTATTGAAATTTTGTACTAATTTTAGTTAAAATATCATGATCTGTTTAATTTTTTGTCCATGCCAAGCAAAATACGCCAAATCCAAATGTCCTTTTTTTAAAAGAGCAAAAAGCGAGCAAATCTGAAAAAAGTTTAGAGGTGTTAAGGAAGTGCAAAAAAAATATTTCTCAAAATCACACATTTATTTTAGTTAATCAAATATATTGAAAGCTCAAAGCTTGATCACATATAGTACGTGTTCTTCCACATATTCTTAAAATAAAAATTGTCAGAATGAAGCAGAATAAGATAACAGCTTAAGGCTAAACGATAGAAAATCAAATTTGTATTATTTTTTATTTTTGACCACTGTATGATGAAATGGAAATAAAACAATTTGTTTGTATCACTTTTTACATGCCTTTATTTTTGTAGGGTGACTAGACAAACAAAAATATGTATAAATAATATAATACCTAAGATTTCTTTTTTATAAAACCTACATGAATCTGTTATATTACTCAGCAAACAGTAACATATTCAATAGGAAGCACTACGTAGTCAATATAAAACATATTAGTTTTAAACTGCCCTTTTTTCTTTCCTGCTTTATTTAATCCGTTTAAACACGTATTTTCACTGTAACACACCTTTATTTACTTGGATTTTTCTTTTAGTTCGTTTAAGTTTAAAATAAATCTCTATTAAATGTTTACATATTTTTTTCCGCCCCAACTTTCTGTTTATTTATATGATTATTTTAATTAAAATTGTTTTTTTTTTCTTTCTCTTCCTGGTAACCGCCATTAATTAATGTGTAGGTTACAAACGTGTAGCATGGCCACCAGCATCTGAGGAGAGGATCGTACGCGAATTTACACCACAACCTCAAACTCAGTATGCACCGGCGCCAGCTTATAGCCAAGAACAAAATCAACAGCCACCGTTTGGCGCCAACGCTACTGCTACTTCGGCACCAGCTCAGGTAAGCCCCTGTTTATTTTAATGGAGTTTAAATACAAACAAAATAATATAAATTATAAAAGCGGAAAAGAAAAACTTTGCTGTTTCTTCTTATTTCCCATTTTTAATGTTGTAATTTAATATAACAATTTGTAGATATTATAAATTAGGAAAAAAAATGTTTAATGTTTAATATATGTTTATGTGTATGCAGAATCAATTTTGTTTAGTTCATTGTAAATATGTATATATTGAAATATGTAAATATATTTTTTCAGTAACAAGCATAATAGAAATATCCTCATTATTTTTGTATATAGTAACGTATAACAACATTTTTATTTTTTTACTACCACAATTTTACAAGAGAATATTAAATGCATTTGTTAACATATTTACTATCAATTTCAACTGTAAATATTATTAGAAAATCAAGTTTCTTACTCATAACGGTTGTTCAAATATTTATAAAACTAACTCAAGGTTATTGTTTACATTAAAAAATAACATATTTTTGAATTCTTAATTTACAACCTATTTTAATTAAAAATTAAAATTAAATCCACCTTTAAAAATTTTAAATTAAATTTTACCTTAAACTGTGGATGTGTGTGTGTGTAGTGGTGATTTAACTATTTAATTTAATTTAAAACAAAGATAAAAAAATTGAGCACATTAAAAGTATATAAGTTATATAAAAACTTTTTCGCAAGAATTTATCCCCTTTTTTAAATAATTAATACTACATAAAAGCAATCAATTAACCCGCTACTTCGCAAGCGATTTTTTTTTATTAAATTAAACAAAAAACTAAATGCGGTAAAATATTTAAAATTTAACAATTTTCTATAAAATTTTAGTCCAGATAATATATTTTTCTAGTTTTGTGACTTAATTGGATATTAAAGGAAAGTTTTTGACTACAGTGGTCAACAGGTCTTTATTTAATATATTAAGGAGTATCAAAATATCAAAAAATGTAGAGCACCAAAACTATGAAAAAGTACTTTTTGCCGACATAATAATCATCACTTTCACACTTGTAAACTTATGATCTAAAAAAATGAAAAAAATTGCAAAACTTTTATATAAGTACTTTTGTCCGTTTTACTGACTTCTGACTTGAATCTGTCCCAACAGCATTTAGTTTTTTATTTCTAGAGATGTAGCAATAATGTGAAAAAATTACTATTTGACAACTTAGACTATTTTGCCTACTTTTGACCACAATCTGAGTCAACTATGCTTAATTTAATATTTTAAGACTCATAATTTAAAAAAATACGTAAAAAATAACAAAATGTCGTTTATGTCCACGTATCTGGCTTTCGACTTAAATTGGGGTCAAACTAGTTTATTTGATATTTGTAGCTCATAACTCTACGAAATGGGGAAAAGTACTAAAAAATTCCAAAAAGTGATTCTTGCCCACTCAGTTGACTTTTGGCCTGAATCGTAATGCATAGCCCTTTCTTTCATATTTCGATACTCGAAATCTTTAAAAAATTAAAAAAAAAAACTTAAAAGTAATACCTCTAAAGTACTCGTACCATATATAATACAAGGTATCCGCTGGCAAGGTTTGTTTTGCCGCTATTTTGGGAAACATTTGTCGAGACTAGTCATATTTGGAACTCGCAAAGCAGAGACGTGGCAAATTTATTATCGAAAAATATTTGGTAAACCAACGTGTTTTAATAGTCGATTACTTCGACGATGAAAAAGTTACGTGAAATTTTTGGGAGAAGTAACGTGCCAACAGGACTCACTGGTCCAAGCATGGGCCAAGATGTACAGCAAGATCGGCTAAAAACATTAGAGCTACTCAAAAAGGATTTAAAACAATCCATTACCTCAATTTGGCGCCTTGTTCAGGAGCTTTGTCTTCAAAGAACAACTTTGGCCACAATTTTGACCATGAACTTTCATTTGTTTCCATTTATGATTCAGTTAACACAAGAAGACAATTCACACCCCCGTACACATGCCAATAGAATGTTACGGCTCGTTCATGTTAACCCCGATTTTTATGAAAAAATCATATAGTCTTCACATTTTCATTTGAATGGATGTGTAAATAAACAGAAGAATCGGTTCTAGGCAATGGAAAACCCTAAAATTTTTTATCAGTCACCTTTGCGTTCATTAAAAGTGACAGCCTGGTGTGCAATTTGGTAAGGAGGAATCATTGGACCTTACTTTTTTTAAACTAAAAAAGGCGTAATAGTAACTGTCAATAGGAGCGATATCGTGATATGATTGAAAACTTTTTAATACCACAACTGCATGCTTTTAGCCTTGTTAACATGTGGTATTAACAATACGGTGGCACATCACATACAACTAGGATTACAATTGAATTTCTACGATACCTCTTTCCACAACAAGTTATTTCAACAAATAGTAATGTTGATTGGCTTTCACGGTAGCCTGATTTGTCTGCTTCGAACTTTTTTTTGTGGGGATATCTGAAAAGCAAGGTATATGCAAACAAACCAAAAACATTGTAGCAACTCAAACAAATATTTGTGAAGAAATTAATGAGATAGCGCTTGAAATGTGTGAGAATTTAATGAAAAATGTGCTCAAGAATGCTCGCATATGTGAGGCTAACAGAGGCGGACATTTAACTGATATTGTATTTCATTCACAATTGCCGACATTTAATAAAACATTTATCAATATAAGACTTGTTCTCTTTCATTTAATGAAAAATTATAAATAAACAAAGAAGTATACCTTGTCGGAGGACGCCCTGTATTAAACTCTTTTAAGACTCTAAGTGGAAGAATATCAAGAAGCATGTCTATATTTTTTCAGGACCATTTGAAAGCAATTAAAATTCTTTTTTATCTTTTTTGGTTTAAAAATAAAAGTAGAGTACCAATATAAAATTTTCAACTTTTTTGAGCCCTATTTTTTCCTCTTGTGGTCAAAACTATTGACAATTTTTTTTTTGTTTTACCCCTTAGGGTTAAAAACTTCAAAATATAGATTCTATGTAGATTATATAATTCATTATACATATTTGCTTGAAGTAAATTAATAATTTCATATAAATAAAATTTTTTCCTTCTTTAAAATAAAAGTAAAATATTTTTAATTAAAATAAACAAAAATGAATACAATTATATTATATCTGTATGTATTGATTGTACTTATAAATTAAGAAATGTATCCTGCCAGTGTTATTGACAGTTTTATGCTTAAGGTCTTTTAAATTTTGTTTTCTTATTTAAGCCTTAATAAGTAAAAGACGTCAATATTTAATAAAAATACAATTTTGCTTTAATTAAATAATTTTCTTAGTATTGTTACTGTCTTTATTTTGCCAAAAGTATTCAATTAAAAAAACGCATAAGATTTTTACAAAATAATCTTTTTATTATTAAAAGCCAGAAATTTAAAGATTAAATTATTTAATACATTCAAACATATTTCCATGCTTTTATGCAAAAATCTTTTAAAGCCACAAATTTTCTCTCTTTCTATTCTATTCTTTTTAAGTAATACACTTCACACGAATACTTAAAAAGAATTTTACCCAAAATTCATCAACTCAATTAATAAACTGATTAAGTGTGCAAAAACTTATTGTTATAAAAGCTCATAAATTATGTTTTTACTTTATAAATTTATAACTAGTTGGGCACTTAATAATAATTAAACAGACATGCATGTAGTAAAAGTCGGTCTGTACAGGCTTGTACGAACTTTTACATCGGATCCACCCCTTAAAAGCAGACATAAGACGCAAAGCATTTGCAAAAATTATTTTTTCATAAAAAACATGAAAAGCAACTAAAACCAAGAAGAAACCTAAATCAGACAATAAAAAGTGTATAAAAACTCTTGTGGTTAAATCTGCACAAAAACGTATGTCTGTGTTGGAATACGTAAGTGTGTATGTATGTCACATGCATACTTAAATGCAAAAGTAGTCATAGTATTTTATGCTTGTGTGTGTGTGTTTACAAGCCATAAACGAGACAAAGCCTGAGAAGTTGCAAAAAAATGAAGAAGAATTATTTGTTCAAAAGTTTAGTGTGAAATAAACTCAACACACAAAAACACTCCTTTGTGGTTAATGTTGAACAATTAGCCGAGCAGAATAATATGGTAAGCTTTATATTAACACCACAAAGGAATTCTATTGTAATGTGGCTACACAAGCAAGAAAAAAACAACAAAAAGCAAAATAAACTACTTAATTCATGCATTTTAATACATTCACAACTATAAATTCACATACGTTTGCATTTATTGCAGTTGTGTGTGTGTGTATAAAAGCAAAACTAATCTTTCATACATGTTATAAAGGACTTACAATACTTTTCTTAGAAGATTCATATTTTTAATGCCATTAGTTTTAGCTCAACAAAACTGACAATTAACATAAATATTCATTAGTTTTTATTATACCTACACATATTCACCTCCTTTTTTAGACTAAGATCAGTGTAGTTAGAAAAGAATTGACTACTATACATTGAATCACATGAAATTCGAAAAAGTATTTGGGTTTAATTTACAAAAAAATACTTTTAGTAACATCTTCTTCTTCTTTTTTACTGTATATAAGCAATACCACGTTAAACATGCATAAATGGAAAAAAGTATTTTTTTTTTTATTAAAAAAACAGTTTTTTTAAAAAAAGTATAATATAAATGCTTGAAATTTAAATAAATTATTAAATTTTTTTTTATTATTTCCCCAAGAAAATAAGCTTGTTGTCCTTTTTCTGTTTTAATATATATGACACATCTGTCATATGTATATCCTAAGAAGACTTTTGTAATACACTTTTGCATAGATTAAGTACTTTATATGGTCAAAAGTACCTAAAACAATGAATAAAAAAAAATAATTGTATTCGTTCTACATAATACTGAAAGCAACACCATTTTTAATTCGAAATTCTATTAAACTAAAATCTCTTAAGGTTAAATATTTAAAGCGCAATAATTGACACAAAGTTTTCTAAAGAGCCATTGAATGATAAAATAGAAATGCTGATTTTTTAAAGAGTATGTTATTCAGATGTCTTTCGTCGAGTTGAACGCAGTGTTCAAAACGCTGCCTTGTGCTCTGCGCCATACGCTACACTAAAATTGATTCAATTGAGCTGATTTCTTGAATAAAAAAATCTATGGTAGTTAGATCGGGTGACATCAGGGACCATGAGATGCCCCCAAACGTCTGACCAGTTTTTGAGGGAGATTTTCTTAAAGCAAATTCATCGAAGCTCTGGCTGTGTGTGTTTCATCCTGGTAAAACCACGTGTGTGAAGAGTACGATGGATGTGCTCGCAGGTTTGGAAAAAAAATCCGTTACTATGCCACGATAATTTTTATTGTTGACATTCGTCGCCTGACCTCGAGAATTTTTGAAAAAAAAAAATGGTCCAATTATCTCATGCGTGGATAAGGCGCATCAAGCAGCGACCCTGGGGCAGTGCAATAGCTTCTGAGGTTTCAATCGCGAGTTGCGGGTTCTTTGAGACTAGTTTCGCTTGTTGACGTGGCCGTTAAATAAAAAATGAGCTTCGTCACTCCAAAAAATTAAATTTACAGTGCGAAAACCCTCCAACATTTTTTCACAAAAATTTCTGCGTAAATCTAAGTCACTTTCTTTCAATTTTTGAACAATTTAAATATTTTAAAAGGATGCAACTTCAGATCCTTTTCTTTAAATTAATAAACAATCGCTCTTGGAAGTCCCAGTGAGGCTACTCTTTTCCGTTTTGAAAGTCGCAGATTTTCACGTAAACTGCTTTTAATCAGTTCAATGTTTTCGGGAATCCTTGAAGATTGGCTGGGCCCTAGCCATGGGATATTCATAGCCGAAAGAGTTGAGCGTAATCTTTGCACTCAAAAATGAATTAAACTTACACTCGGTCTATCACGTATTTTCCGAATACTTAACTTTGAACAAAACTGTCGACGAGAAATTACGTAAAAATCATACTCATAATAATGTGTCCACAGCGAACGAGCGATGCTCACTCGACAACTGCGACATCGTGACTGATAAATCAGCAAAATCGCTAATACCAACGGCACCACCTTCCCTCCGCACCGCTTAGTAGCATGGTGAAATTATGTGTACCAGGTGGTGTTACGAGCACAGCTGTTCTACTTTTGTCATGCATTAATCGAGGCTGCGTAGTCAAAGTTGTTTACTTTTACATATCTTTTTTTTACAACTGAGCCAACGAAAACTACAACAAAAACGACAATTTTATTCACCAAATTTTGATGTAGAATCACCACCACCTGATAAATTATTGCGCCATGCTTTTTACTTTTTGAAATAATAGTAATTAAAAATATAATTTTGCCACGAGACACCCTGTATTGGTCATTATGAACAAAAATCATGTTTTTTGAGTATCTAATAATAGCTTTAAAATTTTGAGTTTCAAGAAAAAATATAATAAAGTTTGTCACACCCGTCATAAGGAAGCACACATACATATATAAATAGAAATTAACTCATAATTTCTTAGCGCAGCTTTAAATATTTTAAGAAACCAAGTACTTATGGCTTAAGAGCATGAAGTATCACTGGTAAAAAAATTAATTGCAACGTTAAAGTGTTAGTTTAGAATATTCTGATTTGTTTATTTCTAAATAAATAAATATAATAAAAAGATATTTTTCGTTACCCTCAATCCGGTAAAATTTTTACAATGTATATATACGATTTTTAAACAAAAAAGGTTTAAAAATGACATTTGTTTAACGAAAAAGGTGAATATCGCTATCTTAATATAGATGCCCCCTAACGGGTACTTTTGATAAGCTTTTCCGTTATCTTTAATTTAGAAGTTACAAAATGGATATAAAAAAATTGACATGTAACGTTTACCCCTTTCATTCCTTAGGGTCGGGTCAAATTTTCAAAAGAATTACAAAAACCGTAGTCACATTTTTTTCGAAAGCAATTTGAATATTTTTGTTCTCTATTGGCAAAGAAGGCTAAAAAGGGCCAATATATAATATTTTAATTGTTAACCCTTCAAGATACTTTTACCCCCTTAAAATTCCAACAAAGCGACAAAAGGCAATTCACAATTTTTTCAACCTTTCTTAAGCAGTTTAAAAAATGTTTCTGTCTTTGTTGCCAAAGAAGCTAAAAAATAAGCCTAAAAAATGAAAGTTTACTATTATTCCTTTTTTTGCAACCTGTTGAACTCGGTTTAAATAATGGTATAAAGGTAGTCGCAAAATAGATCTAACCTGTACTACTATTTTCCCGATCTAATATTTCACAAAAGTAGCAGAAACATATTTTTAATATCATATAAAATACGATACATATAAAATTTTTCTCTTTTTGGCCCATTTTCATTCCTCTAGGGTTCGAATTTTTTAAAACCTAAGAGAGTCTGATCTGTGCATCCCAAAAGGTATCAGCAGTCCAGATTTCAAGTTAAAGGCGTTACGTGTTTGGCCTGTAGGATAATGAATCAATAGTTCAGTTAGTTAGTCAGCAATTAACGTTTATTTCACATATTTGTTTTTATTAATTGTGTTGTTATAAGATGGGATAAGCTTTGCCATTTGAACAGTTAACAAACTAAAATATTATTAGATAGGATTAGCGCTTAAATTAATTAAAATAACTCTTTTTCCTTCATAAAGAGCACTAAAATAATCAATGTTAAATAAATCTAGAAGAATTTTCAAATTAAAATCAATAAATCCTTTCGCATTTTATTTTATCTCAGCCCTTATCTTTATAAATATTCTAAGTGTACTTAAGCATGTATGCATACATATGAATGTACGTATGTATGTATGTGTATGATGTATGTGATGACTAATCTTATGCATGTCTCAATGTGTACATATGCGCGTGTTTGTTCTTTATAATAGTATGAGTTAATTGTATGGCAATTATTTTCAATAAAAAATTTACATACAACCTTTCATTTAACAATAACAAAATGTTCACCATTTAAAACAATAAAAAATTATCAAACAATTTAACACATTAAGTCTAGACTTTTGGTTCGATGTTCTTTTTTTTAATTCAAGAAGTTAAAACAATAGTTTTTCGCTTTTGTTTGTTTCTATGTTGTTTGTTTGTTTTTTAAAGTTTAATCAGTGCGAAAATAAAACTACGCCATTACAGCAAAAAGTTGAAATTCATAGGTTTGGTAAAACTTATTTCCATAACGACTTCGAATATGCATATATTTTATAGTACAAACGAGAGTATGAAAAAATTAAGCAGAACTTTGTTTGTAAAAATCTTATATTTAAAGCTTTTTGATGTTTAAAAATATTATTTTTAATTGTGCCAAAAATAAAAGAAACTGGCATATAATTAGTCACTAGACTAGATTTTAAGTTGCAGTAAATGGATCGAGCTCTGAGTAACCTAAATAAGTTGTAGCAAAAAGTTAAAATAAATTGTTGGCTTCCAAAAAATTTTTAACAATTAAAAATTACCTTAAAATATCATATTCTTAACAGAAGTCTTTTCACAAACCAAAACTAATTAGTTGTTATTGCTTAAATCTTATTCCCATTTTTATAGAAAATCAACAGATTTGCATCACCCTTCTTTCAACTAGCACAAGGCTGCGTATTATAACCGAATTAAAAAGTTTAGAACTTTTATTGTTGCCTGATACCACCATGCATTAGAAAATTATAAACTTTGGTTTCAAGATTTGCACCATTTATTTAATTGGTTTTGTTCTCTTTTTGTGCTTATTTATGAAAGCTTTAAATTGGAAATTTTTTTAATAGTAAAAATTTACAAACGAGACCGTGTAAAGGGTTGAAAATACCTACAAAAGAAAGGCTATTAAGGGGATAATCGGCATGTCTTCTTGGTATCCTTAGGCATAATTAAATGTAAACATTTTTATAATTCCTATTTTTTTTTATTTAATGCGAAAACACAAGCCTTTGAAGGCGAGTAGTTTTTGCACTTTTATAAATAGGTCTTGTGTGCAAGTACATATTCCTAAGCAAACTTCATAACTTTAGGACTGATCGGTAGGGAAAAGGTGAAAAATATTTTAACTAAGGCTAGAGAACAACACTTAGTTGATCTGGGGACCAAATCAACTGTTGTTGCAATGGAAGGCGGGTTCAAGAGGTAGCCGGACAGAACACAAAGCGCTGTGGAACAATGACACAATTAGTACGAGTACCTTGATCAGAATTCTCTTGGGCGACCCAAATAAGAAAAAGGCTAGGGAAGTCCATAAACTAGGGAAACCTCAATTAAAGCAGGTAATTTTGCTGATGGGTCAATCGAATATATAGGAACCCCTCCATCGTATAGGGATTCCGGAAAACAGATATTGCAAGGCTCAGGGAGAACATTAGATCATTCAAATGTTTCCTGTGTCCCGGTCCAACTTTTAAACAGAAAACGTGTTTAAAAGAAGGACCAAACTAATCTTTACAACTATGCCATTTTCGTAATTCAGTTAAACAATGCTTCTTAAGTTGTAACTTTTTCAAAATAATTTGTTTTTTAACGACAGCAAGTTTCGATTTTTTTTACGGATTGCCTAAATAACTACAATCTAGTAATACCTTTATACTAATCTTAGTAAAAAAGCTCATATTTCTTTGTTAGTCAACATTTAAAAATAAAACACCCTCCAGCGTAATGCGTTAAGTCTGCAGGATAATGGATGTCTCCATGAGGCAATCAGCAACGTTACTTTTTTAAACGTAGAACATTTATGTACATATATAGACAGATGTGGCCCTGACATTGCCACTTTAGAACTAAAAGTTTTCTTTATGTTCATGTCACCTTGTAGAAGCTTATGGAAATGACCCTACAAGAAATTTGTGACCGAAACTAACATTAAAACATTTTCTCTCGGTCATTTGTGACCAATATTTCAATCACATCTGAAGGTGCGAGGGAGACGCAAGATCACACGTACACAAAGTTTCGGTCATTTTTTTCACATCGCCCTTAAGAAAATGATAGAAAATAATGACCGATTGACCGGTCATCTGTGTCGGTCATATGACCGGTCAAATGACCGTCACTGTTCTGGTAGGGGATTTACGATGATTAACTTTAAAAAAATAGTTTTGTTTCCAAAAACCAAAAACAGACTTTTTTAAAAACTGCAAAACCAAAAATCATTATTTTTTAGAGTTTGCCAATTTGAATTATGTTTTTAATTTAACTTTATTAGCTAGATGCTACAAAATTATCTTAAAAGTATTTAAACAAACTAACGCTTTTAAAAGGCATAAGACACCTCTTTCTTTATTTTTTAAAGTCAAATTAAATGGGTTTTCAATTCAACTTTCTTGTAAATATTTAATATTTTTAAGACCCCATTTTGGTATGTCTTCACATCGGGAGAGATAACTAAATCCTATCGTCTTACTTTTAACTATCAACTTTTCTACATAAACATACATACATATATGAATATTATAACCTACAAACTTTAAGTTTACCCCCATAAACCTTAGATTTAAAGTAAGTTTCGTACATTCATGTATGCGTGTTCTAACGAGTGCACATACGCATACATACATACATACTAAAGTTGTACATAGTTTCCTTTTATTTCTTTCTCTGGCACTTCTGTGTTTATTTCTTTTATGGCAAGTAAATGACTAGTTGGTCATATATGTGAAAGTTAACGATCCCTCAAATAGGCCTCAAGGGTAACGTTAAATAGAAAAATATGACCAAAATTAAGCATAAAGCTAAATAGAAAGCTAAAATAATACAACAGCAATAACCCAAAAAACTAAGGGGAGCAAAACAAAAGTAAAATTAAAACAATCATATACAGACATAATAAAGTAAATATTTCATTGTGAAAATTATTTAACTGGAGATGTCGTAGAGACAAATTTTATTCAACGAAAAATAAATCAAATTTTTAGTTGTTTAAAAGAAACAAAATTAAATAATAACAAAAGAATTCTTCGTGAAACTATTGAACTAAATTACACAGAAAAAAAAAACGTTTTGTTTTTTTGAACTTAACCAAAATCCCATTTTTTAAATACATTCCGGAAGTCTAGTCGATTTTATTTCAAAAATCCAAACACAAAAAAAAATTTTGTTGTTGCAGTCTTTATTTGTTTTGTTGTTGTTTTTCAATCCATGTAAGTAAAGACTACTTCATTTATTTTTTGTGTGTACTTATGTTTAATTATATATTATTAAAAAAAAATTTTAAATACATAATAGAAATTTTTGCTTTTTTTTGGCTTAAGTTCATTATATAATTTCTTTTTATTAAAAGAAATAAATATTTTCCCTTAATGTTGAAAGAAACTTTTATTTGAAAAGAGCAAGTTTCTTTACCGATACTAGCCGAGTAGAATGCATTTTTGAAAGCAGCTACGTAATTTCATCATTATCAGTACTCTTTGAACGGCAGTAGCGTATTTTGACTGTAAACATCACATAATTAATTTAAGTACATGTTAATGAGAAAGACAGACGAAATCTCTTTTTTTCTTTCTGTTCTATTTTGTAAGTAAGGTGGAAGTGTTCTTTTTCACATACACTATGCTTTTTGTATTAAAAATCTCTTCGGCAACACTTGACTAACTGTTAAACACCATCCATCTATCAGATGGGATAAAACGCTTTCTAATTATAGTATATTATAAAATATAGGGTAAATTTTTTTAATTCTCTTTGTCAACGACAAATGGACTTAAATAAAAGTCCTTTTGTACCGTAACATGTATGAGCTAAATAATAATTTGTTTAACCTGTCAAAAAAAATTGGTAAATCAAATAGCAAGAGTGCTAAAAACACAAAACAAAAAGGTAGCAAATATCAAGAAAATAAAATTCGCTTGAATTTTTTCTTAATTTATGGTAATTTTTTTTTTTTTAAATCAATTGTAGATATATTAATTTTTAAAAAATCAGTAATAAATTTTTGATAACAAAAATCTTTATTGCTTTTGTCTTTTTAATTAAAAAAAAAAAATAATTATATTGGCGTACATGTTGGTTAAAAATACGCTTATTAGTTTGTCCTTATCTATTTCTGTGGTATTAACTTATTTCTGTGACATTAGATTTCTTTAGAACCAAAAAAAATTTAAATTTTTTGGATAGCATTCGCTAACCAATGCAATAAAAATACACAATGTTGGCAACACTGTTTAGTTATTTCTGTAGTTTTTTTTTCATCTTATAGATTTTTTGTGAATTGTTTTCCATATTTATGTACTTTGGGTGTATTTTTACCTTTCATATATATCAGGCTACATAAAGATTAATTGTGGTTGTATATGGACGGCCCGTTATTTGTCTTGAACAGTACGTATGTATGTACGTACATTTATTAGACTTGTGTTTTCATTTCATATACTCACATATTTTTGCCATGTTTTTTTATTTTTCTCGAATAAGCTTTAATGGCAGCAATAATACGATACAAAATAACATTTCTAACAACTTAACTCTCTGGCTTCCTTAAAGCGTTTTTTTTTTTGTGTACCCTTAGTGACACAAAATTTCATAAAAGAACCATTTTTTTATGTGTTTTTATAATTTCAAAATCTGCCGATCGCAATTTCAATGTTTTTTATCTTTATTGTTTAAAAAACTGCAATAAATGCCAAAATACAATTTTTACCCTTTTTACTGCCCCTTATGGTGCAAAAAGTACCACAAAATGTTTATTTTTTTTCAAAACCTGTCAAACGCAATCGGAATATATTTCTACCTTAAAGAACACACAAAAAACTACAAAAAAAATTTTTCAAACAAATTTTTGTTAAAAATAATTTATTTTTTTAGTCAATTTATTTAATAGTCTCTAATAATATTTTTATTTGATTTTTAAATCAAACAAAATTTTCGCCTTGACAAATAAAATATTTAACCAGCTCAGCAAAATTTTTTAACAGAAGCTAAAATTCTTGCAAAATTGTTTGTCTAAATTTACAACTTTCGTTGTAGGTCCTCAGCCAGACAAAATATTTACTGATTCTCTGAAATTTGTTACTGATTCTACAACTCAGTTTTTTCTGTGAACCAAAATATAATTTTTTCTCTTTACTTTACCACTTAGAGTCTTAAATTTCTAAAAGAGAACGCAACATTTTTTTATAAGTTTTTGACCCTGTCGAATGCAATTCAAGTTTAGTTTCTAACATTGCTGGTTTAAAAGTTAAAAAAGGAACACAAAATGTAAAGATATGAAATTTATCTATTTTTCCTCCTTTAGGGCTTAAAATTTAAAAAAACAGCACAAAGTCCAGTGATGTTAATAGCTAACAACCGAACAAAGAGTACTGATGATGGAAATCGTTGCTGTTTTTTGAAAATACGGCTAGTATCGGTTAAAAGAGCTTTTTTTCATAAAACTGTTTCTTTCTTAACTTATGCTAATAAAATAAACTCTAAAAATTTTAATTTGCAAAAAATGAGAATTCAGTGAGTATTGAACTTGAGCCTAAATAAAAAATTAAATTGTTTTACAACAAATAGTTCAACTAAAAATAAATAAAAATCGCAAAAAAAAATTAAAAATTAAATTTTTTTTTTCTATTTTTATTACTTTTAAAGCTAAAAAAAGAATCAAAGAAGTGACAGAATATAATATTTTCCCTTTTTCAAAGGGTTAAAAAAGGGAAAATATTTTATTTTGTTTCTTTTTAGAGTTAATAACTTTTTAAAACCTGACGAAAGCAATTTAAACTTTGATTCCACCTTTATTAATTTAAAAATTACAAACTATACCAAAATATAATTTTTACTATTTGTTTAACCAGCCTTTTTGCCCATTTTGTTCAATTTTCCAAAATATACTAAAAATTTTTCATATTTGTTTGAGACCTGTCGAACGCTCTTTGAATTATGATTGTATCTTTATTGATTCAGAAGCTGCAGAATTGACCTTAGCAGTATTGAAATTATATTTTTACTTTGTTTTACTCCTTAGGTTTCAAAATTTCAAATAAGTGCCAGACACAAGTGCGTTAATTTTGGCTGTAGATTGAAAAATATTTAAAATTTTGTTTTCATTTTGTTTCTATTTGAACCGTTTTTACCCCCTTAGAAGCCTAATTTCCCTCAATCCCGTCTTTATTTTAAGTTTCTAGCCTTACGCGTTTTGGCTTCGTGATGATGCTATAACAAGCTTAACTAAGATCGCACATTCCTAAAATGTATTTTAATTTAACATTTCGTTTAACAAACTTCTATAAGAATTAACTTATTTCAAGCACATTTAATTTTAAAATTGCTCTAACCCTTTAGTTACTTGTCTAGAATATAAAAATTCATAAAAGAACAAAGTTTAACCATAACCATTTTTTTGCGTTTGAACAATGTAGGATCATGTTTCATTATAATTGTTTTTTAATAAAAAAAAATTAAGTCGTACACTTAAAAATACTCAACGATATTGTTAGATATAGTTTATTGTTCAATGTTCAATGAAAACAAAGTTTAGCGTTAAGCTTTATGGCAAAAAGGCAGTCTTGGCTCATTGCCTATACATATCCTAGTGTCTTATGTACTCTTTTTCTAACATAAACTATGACTGAACAAGTTGCGTGATGATGCTTTACTCTTATCTTAGTTTTATCTCTATATTTTTTATTTTTTATTATTAATTTTAAGCTTAGATCCTTAAGCTTGAGCAGTGATAGTTGTAATATTTTACTTTTTTGTGGTTTTAAATCTATCAGAAACAACTCAAGGGAGTGATTGCCACCAAAACAAGAACTAAATCAATATTTATGATAGGATTCAATCTCACCAACATATTTCTCTCATTTTCTTTTTATGATCTTATCCTATTAATATAAAAGATTAAGGATTTCTAAAAAAATAATTTTAAGTAATTGTTGCCCTTTTTTGAGAGGTGCTTTATTATAGTCTTTTTAAAAATAATCTACTTCGTTTAACAGATTTAGGGAGATTTTTGTGAATTAGTTTTAATTTTTCAGGCCACAAAAGGTTTTACAAATTGCAAAAGAAAATAATATAACACGAACAAAATTTAGTTTTTTTAGTTCTTTTTAATTTATTTGCTGTTCGATTTTTTCTTATATAATTCATTCTTTTAGCCCAATTTATGAGCTCTGGTTATCAAATTATAATTTAAATAAGTAAGAATGTAATAGTCGGTTAAGCCCGAACATATTATACCCTACCCCACACTTGTATGGGGTATATATGAAAAAATAGACCGATAAATTTTGTATCCGTTATATTAGTCAGGAAGGTGAAGTTATTTTGAGTCAGTTATAGCCCAGAATGGACTATCCGGAAGGCCATTTGTATTGGGCCAAATCAGAAAATAGACCGGTCATAGTTTTGTTTAGCATACTAGTTTAAGACATAAAGATAGACACATGTAAAAAATTTGTGAAGATAGAGTAATATTCAAGGAAGTTATAGCCCAAAATTGTTTTGTTTGGGAGGACATTTGTTGAGGAGATATGCTAGAAAATGGGCCAATCGTCATTTGAAACAAAAGGGACCAAAAAAATTTCATTGAAATATCTTCAAATTTGTCACCTGTAGTATATTCAGAAGAACACATGGACACCAAACTAGACGGATGAATGGACGGGCATGCTTAAAAAGACCTAGGAAGTAATTCTCAGTCGGTCGTTATACTTGAAGTTGGGTCTCAGACCATTACTTTTGGGTGTTACAAACATCTGCACAAACGAATAATACCCCTACCACTCATGAGTTGAGGGTATCAAAATACCAAACTGGTAACCAAACTGCATTCGATATGGAGAACGTTACAAATAGTTCTTTAAGTTTTACAGTATCATACAGCTTTTTGTTACGGAAAACCCATTTAAATATTTATTAAAAAAATTTCTTCTATATAAGTGTCTGTTAATTTGAAAAAAATTATACAAACTTTTTCATAAAATGCAAAAATATAACCATATAAGTTTAAATTTCAGGAAAAGTAATAGAAATATATATTTTTAAGATAATTCGATCGCAATTTAAACAAAACTGTTAACTTTTATCTTCGTGCGAAACTTAGAATATTATTTTATTTTAACTATAAATGACTAAAAATGCTAGCATATAAAAAATCCTTTTTAAACCTTAAATCTGAAATTTGTGTGTTGCACTTAAGTATACTAATGTATCATTTAGTACACTTACTCTGACTTAAAAAACCAATTATGTATCAGCTTAATTGCTTACATGAACAAGTTAAGGACTGCTTAAGACTTGCCACAAACGCTATTAATTTTTGATGAAAGTGACACTAATAAGGATAATGATTTCGAATACGGCAAAGAAAGAGAATAAAAAGAAAAAAAATTAAACGAATACATTCATGCGTTATGGCATAATTTTTCTTTTATAATTTGTTTTAACTGAAATTGCCATAAATTAAAATATAACAGCTTTAGCATTGTATAAAGTGAAAGTATTTTCTCAGCCATGAAACCATAACAGAAGAAGCGGCATATTCACTTAACAAAGGATACAGTTTAAAAACAAACGACTTTTTTTAGGAAATTCCTTTAATAAACCCCTCTTTAAGGTCTCTCCTTTTCAATTAAATATTAATAACTGATTTCCATGTTTTTCTGTTTGTTTTTATTTTTGACTGGATTGTTCTTTACACACCCATAACTTGTTGTAACCATAAAACTGTGTATGAAATGTTTAAAAATTAATTACATATTTCACCGGACGTGTCGCTGAATAAGCCACATACGCAACAATCATCTCGATTTGCTTTATGACCAATGGCATCGATTAATTTTTAAGTAATTATGACATAAACATTAAAAAAAAATAACTTAATATTAATAATAACCCAATGATATGGATATACACAAGTTAAAAAACCAATAAAAAAACAAATAAAACAACACATGATTCATACAGGGCGTGAGCAAATAGAAGAGGACGCTAATTTTTTACTGAAATTAAAAAATTATTTCATACATTTCATTTGGTAAAGTTTGATTTCTGACAACTTTTTTTATACAATTCGTAAAAATTGCGAATAAAAAAATTTTATGCTTTTTCAAAAAAAAAAATTAAACTTAAATAAAATTCGTAGTTTGAAAAGATTTTAAAAAGTTTTCTTATATACATATACGTATTTTAAGTGAAATTTTTCGCAACACATTTTTCCCTTTTACTGGTTGTACGTAGTAGTAACAAGTAAGAGCGCTATATTCGGCTGTGCCGAATCTTATATACCCTTCACATTGACCTTTCGCAATCCCAAACTTTTTTTTCTTTGTAACCATTTTTTTTACTTATGAAATATTTGTTATTTTTAAATTGGGGGCGGTGTCATTTTTTAACGCTGCACGGGTGACGGGGAAGTTGTAGGGGTTTTTATCCTAATGGCAACCCACTTAGAGGGTGGAGATACGGGGTAAGTATATTCTAGGAATATGTTTTGGAGGGGAAACTAATGGGGGTCGGTCGTACACTTTATTGCTCTAAGGCAAATTCTGAAGAAGTTGTGGGCATTTTCATATCCTTTTTGTAAATTTTGTATGGCAACCCCCTTAAGGCGTGGAGATAGGGGGTAAGTATTTTCTAGGAATATATTTGGGAGGGCAAACTAATGGGGGTCGGTCCTACACTTTATTGCCCTAAGGCCAACTCTGAAGAAGTTGTGAGCATTTTATCATTTTTGTAAATTTTGTATTGCAACCCCCTCAGGGCTTGGAGATAGGGGGTAAGTATATTCTAGGAATATGTTTGGGAGAAGAAATTAATGGGGGTCGGTGGTACACTTTATTGCTCTAAGGCCAACTCTGAAGAAGTTGTGGGCATTTTCATATCCTTTTTGTAAATTTTATATGGCAACCCCCTTAGGGCGTGGAGATAGGGGGTAAGTATATTCTAGGAACATGTTTGGGAGGGCAAGCTAATGGGGGTCGGTCGTACACTTTATTGCTCTAAGGCCAACTCTGAAGAAGTTGTGAGCATTTTATCATTTTTGTAAATTTTGTATGGCAACCCCCTCAGGGCGTGGAGATAGGTGGTAAGTATGTTTTAGGAATTATTTGGGAGAAGAAATTAATGGGGGTCGGTCGTACACTTTATTGCTCTCAGGCCAACTCTGAAGAAGTTGTGGGCATTTTCATATCCTTTTTGTAAATTTTATATGGCAACCCCCTTAGGGCGTGGAGATAGGGGTAAGTATGTTCTAGGAATATATTTGGGAGGGCAAACTAATGGGGGTCGGTCGTACACTTTATTGCTCTAAGGCCAACTTTGAAGAAGTTGTGGGCATTTTTACATCATTTTTGTAAATTTTGTATGGCAACCCACTTAGAGGGTGGAGATACGGGATAAGTATATTCTAGGAATATGTTTTGGAGGGGAAACTAAGGGGGGTCGGTCGTACACTTTATTGCTCTAAGGCAAATTCTGAAGAAGTTGTGGGCATTTTCATATAATTTTTGTAAATTTTGTATGGCAACCCCGTTAGGGCGAGGAGATAGGGGGTAAGTATATTCTAGGAACATGTTTGGGAGGGCAAACTAATGGGGGTCGGCCGTACACTTTATTGCTCTAAAGCCAACTTTGAAGAAGTTGTGGGCATTTTCATATCATTTTTGTAAATTTTGTATGGCAGCCCCCTTAGGGCGTGGAGATAGGGGGTAAGTATATTCTAGGAATATGTTTGGGAGAAGAAATTAATTGGGGTCGGTCGTACACTTTATTGCTCTAAGGCCAACTCTGAAGGAGTTGTGGGCATTTTCATATCCTTTTTGTAAATTTTGTACAGCAACCCCCTAAGGGCGTGGAGATAGGGGGTAAGTATATTCTAGGAACATGTTTGGGAGGGCAAACTAATGGGGGTCGGTCGTACACTTGATTGTTCTAAGGCCAACTCTGAAAAAGTTGTGAGCATTTTATCATTTTTGTAAATTTTGTATGGCAACCACCTTAGGGCGTGGAGATAGAAGGTAAGTATATTCTAGGAATATGATTGGGAGAAGAAATTAATGGGGGTCGGTCGTACACTTTATTGCTCTAAGGCCAACTCTGAAGAAGTTGTGGGCATTTTCATATCCTTTTTGTAAATTTTGTATGGCAACCCCCTTAAGGCGTGGAGATAGGGGGTAAGTATGTTCTAGGAATATATTTTGGAGGGCAAACTAATGGGGGTCGGTCTTACACTTTATTGCTCTAAGGCCAACTCTGAAGAAGTTGTGAGCATTTTACATTTTTGTAAATTTTGTATGGCAACCCCCTCAGGGCTTAGAGATAGGGGGTAAGTATATTCTAGGAATATGTTTGGGAGAAGAAATTAATGGGGGTCGGTGGTACACTTTATTGCTCTAAGGCCAACTCTGACGAAGCTGTGGGCATTTTTACATCATTTTTGTAAATTTTGTATGACAACCCCCTCAGGGCGGGGAGATAGGGGGTAAGTATATTCTAGGAATATGTTTGGGAGAAGAAATTAATGGGGGTCGGTCGTATACTTTATTGCTCTAAGGCCAACTCTGAAGAAGTTGTGTGCATTTTCATATCATTTTTGTAAATTTTGTATGGCAACCCCCTCAGGGCGTGGTGATAGGGGGTAAGTATATTCTAGGAATATGTTTGGGAGAAGAAATTAATGGGGGTCTGTGATACATTTTTTTCCTCTACGGGCGAGTCCGGGGAAGTTATAGCGGTTTTTACCTTATTTTTAAAATTTTGTATGGCAACCATGTCAGGGGCTAGAGATAGAGGGTAAGTATGTTCCACAAAAATGTTTGGATGGAAAAAATATTTCGGGTCGGTCTTACATTTTAACTTTGTAGGAGCACCCTGGAAGCCGTAGGAGCGATTTTAAAAATATTTAAATTAAGCTTTGTATGGCAACGCTGTTATATGTATGAACACTAATACTAATAAAATTTTTTTTGGGTGTGTTTCAATAATATAGACATGACTGATTCTGTTTTTTTCTTTTTTTGTTGTTTTTTTGTTGTTTTTTTATTATTACATGTAAAAGTATGTTCTTTGTTGTTGTTGTAGACTTAAAAAACCGAGGTAGTCGTGGTTTTTTACTTATATCTCGGTTATTTATCGGGCGATTTTGCTGAACTTCAATACCGATTTTCTCGCGAATATCTGTGACATTTTGATACCACATTCGGGTCTATGCGATATCGGGGGGCTTCAGAAAGTTGATTTCAACCATAACACGGACAGACGGACAGACGGACATCGCTAAATCGGTTTCCCTATCTATAAGGATCCAGAATATATATACTTTATGGGGTCCCAAATGGATAATAAAGGAATTACAAACGGAATGACAAACTTATATATACCCTTATCACTTATGTGAAGGGTATAATTATCACTTATGTGAAGGGTATAAAAATGAAATGTTTTCGCTTTCGCATAATATTTTACTATGACAGCACGTGGCATATGAAAAACATAAATTAATTGTACATATGAAGCAAAAAAAACCACGAGAAGTAAATAACCAACAAATTTTTATACGTTCTGTAATATAAAGGATCAAACGTGTCAATCTCATTATAAATATGGGGTAGAAATCACCAGTCATTTCAAAGCTTAACACATTAGTTCAAAAAAAGGTGTCTGCTCCCAGAAAAACTTTATCTCAGAAATACTTTTTAATCAACCCTCGTAAAAAATATACATTAAAATACATATACATATATACATACATACATGAACATATTTGTAAGAAAAAATCCGTTTACTTTTGACCACTTTCGGCAACCATTGTACATGGTAAAACAATTTTGTGATCTGAAACATGCATACTTATAAAATTTATATTTACAAATATACATATATATGTATCTACAGTGTTGATTAAGTATATATCATGTACAAAAACATAAGTATTCAAACACGTATTACAATATAAAAAACAAACACATCTTTTCACATACAGACTTAAATATACAATGAATCAACATTTTTTTTTTGTATTCATTGCGCTAAAAGGGTATACGTTTTTTGTAATCCCTAAAAATAATGTTGATACAAATGAAAATAAAAACCAGCATAAAAAATACTTTTTAAAAGCACACAACAATTTAAGGAATTCCAAATAGCATTTTTCTTTAAAAAAAAAAAAAACTGCAAATATATATTTTTCCAATCATAAAAATTCTAAGTTATTATTATTCATACACCCTATCGCACAGTTCAATTGTCACTTATAAACAGGGAAACCAAAAATATGCAAAATCATATTTTTTTTGTGCTTCGAATTAACCTATAATGTTGTTATTTATCCGTCTCACAACTTTTGCACTTTTTTTTAACTTTTGTTTTTTTTTACATTTTTTATTTTGAAGCGAACCCCATTTTTGTTTTTTAGGTTTGACAAACAATTGATAGCCAGCTACATATGAAACTTTAGGCCCATTTGATTAAACATAATTTTGCATAATTTTGGTTTCCTCTTTTTTTTTATTTTGTACCAGAATTTTTTGGCAACGTTAATTCGTTATTTCGGTAGTTCAAGTTCCTATCATTACTACTTTTAAAGCATATGTTTTTAACTTGCTGAAGCATATTTTTATTTTTTGCCACATATTTTTTAAGAGCATACTTTTGGTTACCCTGCTAATAAAAAATACTGGTCTTAAAAAAACCAAAAATGTTCTTGGCTTTAAATAAAAATATGTGGACTCTAGAGATTTTAACGCGCCGAATTCAAATCCGCTGTCAGGATTTTTCTATTGGGTTCAGATTTTTGTATGAGTCTTACTAATATCTTGCTATATGTAAGACGGTTATGCCAATACATTTAATCATATTTTAAGAACGATTTGTCTGATTTTGATCAAAATACCATCAAATGGTTAACAATAAAGTTTTCTTTAAGTCAACTTAATAACATTTTTTTAATTTTGAAGTGCTTAAGAGTTATACATAAATTCATGGCAATCTTTTTTTATTTCTATGCAAAATTAGTTTAGTTTTTTGTTTTCAAAACGTCGTTTGCAATATATTTGGATAATTTTGGTTAATTTCAGAATAAAATTGTTGATTTTTGAATTTGTTTTTTCTGCGAAGCCAAAAACTACCCAGAAAAGTAACAATTAATTGCAAATATCACTGCTAATCCACAACTTTAAAATAAAAGATAATAGAATGTTATTTACATCTTTAAAATTATTTCAATGTTTAATAACCGTATTGAGGTCTTAAGAGCACAACATCGGTCATGTTGCTTTGGTCAACACAAAATTTTACTAGACAAAATTCCGCCTGCTTATTTCAAATATTTAATATTAAAGCAAAAATTCGTTTGTTAAATATATTTCCAATCACGCTTTAGCGAGCCTTAAAACATCTGAGTAGTATTCTACCCCGACGCGTATTTGATAATCATTAGATGTAAGGATCTCACCTGGGCGGCTTTAGAAGGATTTTCCTGTAAGAGCTTTAAAAATAATAATAAGTTAATTTTGCTTTCATATCCTTTTTCTTTAATATTAGGTTTAAAGTAAATGTACTTTATAATTTAATTTCAAAAATTTCTTTTTGAATTTCGGAAAATTCGAATTAAATTTCAAAAATTCCAATTTTTGTTTTTTGTTTATTTTAATTCACATAGTTTCTTACAATTTCAAACTTAAAGAAAAGCAAGGTATATTGAACAAGGTAGGAATAACTGATCAGCTGACTTCTATTTCCGCCATATGTTTTCTAACTTAGCTTGGACAATTTTTTATGTTCTACAATGGTTGTGTATACTGTGTGTATGTGTGTTGGCAACATTTTTGACAACCAAGCTGGAATTAGAAACAACCAAATAAATTCTGAAATTTTACAGGAAGTTGTTGTTTTAGGACGATCCCACCTTCTTATTCCACCATGAACAAAAGTATTATAATTCTTAATTAAACAATTTCTCTATTAAATACTAAAGGAAATATTCACTTTTTAATTTTAAAATTTAATATTTCCACAACAACCGTTATGAAATGACATTTCTTATACACACTGCATAGTTGTTGATGTAATATTTTTTCCAAAAAAAAAACAATCACCATAATTTTAGGAGAATAATAAAACTACAAAAATAATTATTTAACTGAAGAGAATCTGCAACTTACATAATGACTTTATATGAAATTTCATACAAGTTTATGATTAAATATTTAATGTTTCCATTTTTCTACCACGAATATATTTTAAAACATTTTACATAATTTTATTGCAGTGAAAATGCATGAGTATGTTTGCATTCATGTAATCAGTGTATAAAAATGATATGTATATTTGTAATTGATGTGATGACAGTCAAGAGTTGTTTGTTTGTGTGTGTATATTTCTGATGATATTAAGGAAATTTTAATTTTATGTAAAAAACTTTAACTTTTGTACAAAGTTACATATGTATGCATGAAATAAAACGCATTCATTCATGTAATTTTATTATTTGTATGTGTGTGTGCGATATTCTCATTTGGTAGGGTATATTAATAGTTAATTATTCTAATCAAATTACCATGTTTGCTCAGTGCATTTCCCATAAACTCCTTAGTAATAATATACTTACCTTAGTGCATTTTAATTAAACAATTTGAACAGAAAATAAGTATGTGTCAAATAGTTGAATGTTATTGAAGAAGGCCTATAATTCTGAAATTCTAAAGGACGAAAATTGGGGGTTGCCGCGCCGACAAAAATGTAAGTCTTCATACTGGTTCTTCTATTGTTGCGATTTTTATGAAGTTAAAAAATTGACCGATAATGTTTATTTTCGGTACAATAATTAGTGGCATAAAGATGGAAAAACGTGCAAAATTATGTGAAGATAGAGCAATATTTGAGCCAGTTATATCCTTAAACGCTTAATCCAGGAGAGCATTTATATGTGGGCTAGGTCAAAAAATTAACCAATCATCACCACAAACGACATGCTTTTTTCATATGCCAACAAACTTATCTGTTCCAAATTTCAACGGAATATCTGCAAAAATGCGGCCTCTACTTTGTTCACAAGAATACATTAACTCCCAGCCGGACGGATGGACTGACATGGTTTAATCGACTCAGGAAGTGATTCTGTGTCGATCGGTATAATTGGAGGTGGGCCTCAAAACTTTTTTTTTTGTGAGGTACAAATATTTGCAAAAAGCATAATAAAATTTTGGTATAACAATATAAGAGAAGCTTAAAATTCTTTTGAAAAATATGTGAAATGTCATCCCTATATCTATTATATAAAGAAGGGGTGTATGTATAATTGTATTTTATAGCTGGCCACACAAAATTTTACAGGGAGTTATTTCAAGTCTGAATGGAACAATAGGCTACTTTATTTTGGGAAATTATTGCTGCCACGCCCAACCTACGCCCATTTGTGTAGGAAGGTCAAGTAACAAAATTACCCAAAGCCATACTTATCAAACGCGTAGAGCTATATACCTGAAATTTATAACACGTATTAAGCTTTACATGTTTGTTTAAATACACATGAATTTTTTAAAAATTGGGCCCATAAAGGAATAAAAAGGGACAAAAAGGGAAAAATCTGTAACCTTCTATCTTCTGAAATATATAAATATATATTTTGGTACTTTTGGGTACTTTTTGTTACTTTTAAACCAATTAAGATAGAAACATTTTTGAAATTGCGTTCGAAAGGTCTTAAAAAATATAATTACGTTTTTCGTACTTTTTTCAATTTTTGACCCAAAGGGGGGAAAAAGGGTTAAAAATATATTTTGATTTTTTTTTAGGCGTATTTTGTAACTTTTAAACCAATAAAGAACGAAACATAATTCAAATTGGGTGCAACAGGCCAAACAAATATGAGTAAGGGAAAAAACGGTTAAAATTATGTTTTAGTACTTTTTGTAAATTTACAACCAACAAAGATAGAAAAATTATTTAAATTGCATTCGTCAGGTTACCAAAATATGCTAATATGTGAATAAAGGGCTAGAATTATATATGGAAGTTTATAAAAGAATTTTTGATAACTAAAGCTTTCTGTATATCTCCAAAACTATAAACCTTATAAATTCCCAATTTTTATATGTTAATTACAGAGCAGGGCTTACGAATAATTTGTTGCAACTTATGTAAGGCAACCAGTAAATTAAAAAATATATAAATATATTATAAAATATATAATATAGTATAAAATATAACTTTTATTAACTACTTTAACACCATCAAAAACATTTTTTAGACGAAGCTGCAACCTTATTCAACTAGAAATTCTATAAAAAAAACAATTAAAATAAGGAACGTGACACACATTAAAAAAAATATAATTTTTTAAATTTTCTTAAAAAATTGTTTTTTAGGTAAGAATACAAAAGTTTTATTTTAAATTAATATCTTCAGTTTATTATTACAACAATCATGGCGTAGAGACAAAAAGAAGTGTCTGAAGAAAGGAACGTGACAAAAAAATATAAGGAGAATAAAATTAGAAGCAATTAGTTCAACAATAAATAAAAATAAAAATAGCACAAAATTAGAAACTTTCTTCTCTTTTCAGTATTATCTTATTTAATTATGTTAATTTGTTTTAAGCAGAAGACTTCCATAAAACAAATTCAGTCAAAATATAAATATATTTAATAAATATATATACTTAAGATAAAACACCATTTCAAGTTACAAAGGCAACAAATGCATTTATGCTAAGCTTGCAGGTAATTTTTTAATACAGCACCTAAGCTAAGCTTAAAATTGGTCATTTTATTAAAATCTGGATAATATTTTGTTATACTGTTTGAATATATAAATTTTTTGCAAAAATGTAAAACATTTATAATTTGTGCAAACAAGAACAATGCTAAAAAACTAGAAGGAATATGTATGTTTTTTAGGGATGGCATATGACCTCTTTTCCTTTTTAATTATTAGGGTAAAGTTAAGCTTTAAAATTTAAGTAAAAAAGCAAACCCATAATAAGGATTTTTAAATTAATTGTGATTTTCAAATTTATATAATATTAAAGAGAAGAGGGTAATAGTATTCATACAATAAATTTAAAGCAAAAGAAAAATACCTTTAATTAAACAATAAACGTTAAGCAATAAAAATTTTAATGCAAAGATTAATTGAAAAATTTGCATAAAAACCGCCAACTTAAATTTAAGTCAATACCATTTTAAACACACATTAATGCTCTTATGCATACAATTACAATTTAAATCTCCTGTTACAAAATAGAATTATAAATGAGAAAAAATTATTTGTACAAAAACGTATGAATAAATTTAAAAATGTGCGTAGGTCAGTAACGGACAGACCTTTATATTAATAAAAAAAATATCAAATGACAAATACTTAGCTACGATGGCCAAACAAAAAGTTTTTTACACAATGATGAGCAAGTTTCAGTAAAGTAAAAATATTTAAATTGCTTCTTTATTTAAATTTAAAAATTGCTTTTGTGATCATTCTTTAATTTGCATTAAATCATGCATTTACATCTGTATATCTGTGACAAATTTACATAAGATGGAAAACATATTTTTACAGTATAAAATGTAATCTGTCAGTTTAATTTTTTTAAACAGTGGCATTTCCGTTACAAAAACGGAAATGCATACAAAATGGTATTTTGAATAAATGTGCAAAGGTATGTATATATATATCAATGTAAGCCAAGGTTGCCTCTGGGGAACGAACACTAATCGTTTTTTTTATGTATATAACACGAGTGCAAATAAAAAAATTAAATAAAAAGGGAATAGCACAAAAACCTGGCAACAACATGGGTTAATATTGCATAGTTTTTTATACAAAGCACGCATTGAAAAAGCAGCCATATTCCTTATAAATCATTTTCGCTTGCCGGGCACCGCTGATTTATATGCGTACATGTATGTGTAAAAACAAAATAAAACAACTTCATATAAAAAAATAAATATTAAAAAACTCACATGTATGTTCGGATGTATCTGTATTTTAATACAATATAAATAAATATTTTAAAAATCAAACCTATCCACACATATACACTAACAGATGTTCAAAAATGTGTTTTAATTTTTATAAAATACCATAACACGAACACAACCTTTAATGTATCTTTTCCCCTTTCCATAATACAACTACAGATAAAATACAAACAGAAAAATACAATTTAATAGACACTGTAAAATAGTGTTTATGGTAGAGTAAACAAAAATGCAATTAATTGTGTGTAAATTATATTATTATATACAAAAACCTTATAAAAAAGTCACACGAAAAAACATCAACAACAATTTAATCACAAAAAATGTGTAAAATTTATTACATGCAATTTTTTTTTATTTCTCTCCCATAGACAAATTCATAACAAACGTTAACATTAAGAAGGTGTTTTTTATGGTTCAAAAAAAATAAAACTGACTTACAACAAAAGTGTGAAAAGTTTTAGTAAATGCTATTAATATTGTTGATATAATGGGAGTATAAATTACTACGGCCCATTTATTTATCCTTCAACATGAACAGTGTTGTCAATTCATTGTAATTTAAATCGAAAAGTGCAAGAAAGTCAGAGGCATTAGAAACAAAAAAAACAACAATACTTTTTACTAAAAGCAGAGCAATACATTTTTTAATTTTTTTTAGGTTATGTTAGATTAGGTTGGGCTAAGAGGAGAATACTCTAAAGACCTCCAGCCAGTAATCGGCTTATTGTGCGCTCCTAGCAATGAAAAATTATTTAAACACCAAAATATGAATTTAAAAAAATATCGTTATAAAATTTCCCGTAAAATGATAATCAAATTACTAATCTATACTGCTTCAACAATAAGTTCTTGAATGGTTATCGACTAACTGTGTGTGATGTGTATGAATTTATAAAAAATGCAAGGGCGTATTATTTGAAGAGTTATATAAAGGCCTTTTTTAACGGAAGGTGTAGGTTAGGTAAGGTTTGGTAGAACAGGCAGCCAGCCGTTGAAGGAAAGGATACAGCTCACTTGGGTCCGCTTAATTCGGTACCTTTGTGTCACCTGGAGAGGCAGGTAGAATAGGTTGAGATGGAAGGAAAGAAGAAAGTTAGAGAAGGATAAGAAATAAAGAAAGAACAGAAAATGAAGCAAACTTACCAGGGTCTTTGGTGGGAATCGAACCCACAACCCCCAGACTGGTAGACTCGTGCACTTACCACTGATCTACCGGGGCACCCAACGGAACGTTTACCGAAATTAAAATTTATATAAACAATTTTACAAAATCTGTTCATAATTATTTATTTAAATCTCTTCTATATAAGTATCTTGCAAAAATTTATTTTAATTCCGCTTTAAGTTCATTTTTATACCCTTCACATAGTGATAAGGGTATATATTAGTTTTTCATTTGTAATTTCTTTATTATCCGTTTGCGTTCTTATACAAAATATTTATTTTAGATAGATAAAAAAGTCGATATAGTTATGTCCGTCTGTCCATCTGTCCGCCTGTTTAAATCAAGGTTTCGTATTCAAATAAAGCCGCACAGAAAGCATTTTTTATCAAACAATCAGAAATAACTCTGAGACAATCTCTATTTAAAATTAGCAGAATCGGTTCACTATAAACACAGATATAAGCGAAACCCCAAAATAACCCATTTTTTATGACAAAATCATTGCATATATACCTATATAATATAGTCACACTTGCCACAAAATTTGGCACGGATACATTTGAGATAGGGACCTAAATAATAAAAAAATTGTTTTCAGATAGGATCAGGGGAAGTGGTATTTCCCCTACAATTGCAAAAATTTTGTGAACTATTTCTGAAAAATCTAAGAAAAAAATTTTTCGGTAGGATCAGAAAAAGGGGTGGCCCTTATACAAATTAACAGTTTTGATACGCTATACCTCGGAAACTATAACAGCTATCGACTTAAATGTTTAACAAGAAATAATTGGACGACAAAACCTATATTTTGAAAAAAAAAAATATTTAAAAAGGAGCAGGGGGAGGGGCAGCTCCCATAGAAATTAAAAATTTTGTCAAAATCTTAGAAACTATAGCAGCTAATGACTTTAAATGCTTTACAAAAAGAGCTACATTATGGAAAAAAAAATTTTGGATAGGATCACGGGAGGGGGCAGCTCCCATAAATGAACAGTAGTTTTTATGAAATTTTCGAAACGCTATATCTCGGAAACTATAACAGCTATCGACTTCAAATGTTCTTTTTTTTGAGACGTAACGTTCTGCGCCCTAAAAACGAATATATGGATTAATTCAAATTTTTGAATTTATTTGTTTTAAAATTATATCTTGTGTTGCTTAAACCAGAAACATTTACAATTATGCAAAAATATATATTATCTTTTTTCCGAAAATATTAAAAATTTCTTCAATTTTTTTTTACCAGAAGTAAGTTTTATTTTTTTTTTTAATTAAAACTTTACTTAAATAATAACGGCTATTTTTTTTGATTTTTAGAGAATTAAAAATAAAATTATTATTAAATATAATTATCTGCCAATTAAATAAAAAAAAACAAAAAAAAATATTTTTTCTCGCAAAAAAATTAAAATCAAAAAGCACCTGATTTTTTAACTTTTATGCGTAAAACAAACAAAAAAGTGTTGAACACTTAACTCTCTGGTGTATTCTTGCACCCGCTTTTTACTTTTTAATTTAAAAAAAAGTATATTTTTTCAGCCCCTGATTTAAAGAGATACTCTCAATTAAATAAATTAAAAAAAAAACATTTAAACAGTTGTTGTAAGTTTAAATTTATTTTAAGGGTATTCTTGTTTATGTTAGTACTTGAGTTCCCACTTGGTTTATTTTTAAATACTATTTTTAAACTCTTCAACAAGAAAAGAACTTAACTTAAATTAGTTTTTAATAAAAAGCACTTACATTTAATAATAAACTAACCTGAATGATGCATTCCAAATAAATAAACAACTATTTAACATATTTTAAATAAATAGAAAAATACTCAAATGGCGCATACAAAATTGTAAACTTTTATATGCCAAAGAAAAACAGAAATATGCAAAACTGCTGCATACAACAACCATTTTTAAAAAAAATATTTATTATAAAATATTGAATGATGAGTGTGTTTTTAATTTTTGTTAGTTTTGCAGTTAAAAGATATTTCTATATGAAATATTTGTCTGTATAAATCAAGAAATATACATATATATTTCGAATTGTTGTTTATTGGTCGAAACAAAAAAATAAAACTTTAAATTGTGTTGTGAACATGTAACCAACCATCGCAGCATAGTTGTCATCATCATTATAATATTGATCGAATGACAACTTTTTCTCATGCTAGTCCGTTTTATTTTGGCCTTTTTTATTGATGGTATAATAAAGTGCTATTAAAAAGCATGCCAAACGTCCTAGAAAACTATTCCAATATACATAAAGTATTTTTATATATTTCTTTTGAAGTAAAATTCAAAAGAAAAACAAGTAAGAGAGTAATTTAGTTAAGCCCAGCAGTACTATACCTTACTTAGCAAAAACTTACATTGCTTTGTAATGAGTTAAAATCCAAAAAACTATTACTCATTAGCATTTTAACCTATTATTTTAGCATGGCGATGACGATGAGGTAAGTACTTACCATTCTCGCTTAAAAATAGGGAGTTAAAAAAGTACTTAACAATCTGGCTTACAAAAAGGGACTTGCAAGAGCTATTATTTTATTGGCATTGAAATAACCTTTTCCTGGACACCCCAGTTACATTTAAAGTTGCATTTAAAGTTTTTTTTCTTTTATGTTTTGGTTAAAACTGGCTTAAAACCTTGAGCTAGAATAAGTAAAGAAATTGTCAAACTAAAACTATCTGCCTAAATTTTAGATAAGAAATAACTCATTATCTAACAACTGCTAAGTAACACAGACGGTAATAGTAGTTGAAATGTAAGAAATTTGTAATGACTAATCACTTCCAAGCTTTTGCTGGGAAATCAATTGATTTTATGTTATTACTACTTTCTGTTAAAATTAAATAGATGTTAACAGACTTCAAGAATTTTGGAGGGATCATTTCTATTATAAAGCCCCTTACGCATGTGTAGTTACTAAAGTATCCATTTATTCGGATTTAAATTTTGTTCGAGCAACTTACTAATCGTCTTAAGAATGTTGATCAAATAATCGATTTAGGGTTTTTAGTAATTCGATTAGCTCGAATAACTCTAAAAACCCAAAACATTTGCGTAATCCTTACAATTTTTTAAATAGTTGAAACATTTGTGCCGCATTAGTTGTAACGCTTTTCCTTATATTTGGCAATATATGGACTTTGTACAGAAAGAACTTCTAAGCTTTTAGGGACCAAGAAAGAGTTAAGCCAATTTCGAATTCTGTGATCTGAAGTGAAGCTTAGCAGGAGTTTTCTGCATCAATTGAAATAACTAGTAAGATATGCTAAATAATAATAACTTATTTCAAAATGGTTTTAAGCAAGTATTGTCATATATGACCAAAGCTTTTAACCAACGCAAGCTCCAAACAAATAAACTAGGCTGCGTATAATTTCTCTATAGAGGTCTGGCCAGATTTCAATAGCTCGTAATAGATTAAAACCTTTTAGTCTCACCAAATACAAATCATTACCTTAGAGCCATTTATATTTGACTTTGGTGCTTATACATCTAGTTAGCTGAGCTTTATATATTATCACTTACATTTTGGACAAACGCAATTGGTAAGTAATACTTCAGTGCAAAAATCATAATATTTAAGACATAAAAAATAAGCTATCAAAGTCTTTTGGATTTTTTTTATGTACCCAATTTTCCAGTTTTTGAATAAATTTTGATACTCTTAACCGTTTTAAAATTCTTGTCTGAGGGTCTCAGAGCTTCCAAAAATTGTACAAGCTTTTGCAATGTTTGATATTTTGTCATATATATTTATCACTAATTAGAATTTTTGTATTAAAAATGGATCTCTAGAATGCTTTAAGTCCTTAAAAAGTTGATTTAAGTAGGAAGAAGTGGCTACATGGAAAATTCGACTTCCTTTTTAATAAAAATTTTAAATATTGCACATGAGTACTACGTTAAAAAGCCAATTTTTTTATAGATTTTGATAATATAACTGGCCTTTTTGTTATTATTCTTAACAGAAGGTAGCAAGAGCTAAGTTAATTGATAAAAACAAGGGAGTTTAAAGTAAAGTGACCTTTTTTATTTAATGTGCAATTTATTGAAATACGTAGTTAAATATAATTTCCATGTGCTCTAAAGGTATAAGTACAGGATGCCTGGTGCCAGATTTTTATTTTTAAACTTAAATACTTTTTTAAGATCATTAAACGATAGATAAAAAGTATGTTATCCAGATATCATCCGCTGAGTTAAACACACTGCTGGCAATGGAGCCTTGTGTTCTGCGTCACACTCTGTAATAAAATTGGTTCAATTGAGTTGATTTCTCGATGAATGTTTTCCTTTAAAGCCACAAGAAATAAAAAAGTTGTGATTATAAACCCTCTCTTTGAGGTATCCCCATAAAAACCCCCAGTGGGAGTTAGATCGAGAGACCTCGGTGGCCATAGGATGTCCCCAAAGCGACTAATCAGTTTTTGGGCGAAATTTCCCAGAAGTAAATTCATCAAAGCTTTGGCTGCGTGTGCAATCGCCCCATCCTATTAAAACTACGTAGGTAAGCTCGCTGGCTTAGGAGAAATAATTCTGTATTCATTTCTCGATAGTTTTCACCGTTGACATTCGTCGCATGGCCTCGAAAATTTTCGAAACAAAATAGTCCAAATATCTAATGCGTGGATAAGGCACACCAAACAGAGCAATGCAATAGTTTTTGATGTTTCAATCGAGGTTTCCAGGTTCTTGAAGACCAGTAACGGCAGTTTTGCTTACAAACGTAGCTGTTAAAGTAAAAATGGGCCTCGTCCCCCAAAAGAATAGAATTTACAATGCGAAAACGCTCCAACGTTATTTCACAAAAATTTTTACGAAAACTAAAGCCACTATCTTTTAGCTCTTAAGCAATTTGAGTTTTAAAAGGATGGAACTTAAGATCCTTTTTGAAATTTTTCAAGTAACAAAAATATTTAGTTTCACCCTTTCTATGTTAAGCCATCGACACTTATTTTATATTATTTATATTTGTCCTCTACGCTGTAACGATTTCATTTACCAAAAAAAAGCTGGACCGAGGGAATAGTGCTTGTAGGCATTTGATCTGAACGACTCGCTAATAACAATGAGAGAAAAAATATCTTTGGAATATATATTTTACATACAAACTGTGCGAATTAAAGACAAGCTCTTTCTATAATGCGTGGTATGATATAATGGTTAATCGATAAACAAATAAGTGTGCTTAAAAGACGCGTATCACGCGAAGAAACCCGGGCTTTAGGAGAAGATTCTAGTGTAGTATCGATAGAACAAAAAAGCTCTACCCGATTTACAATGTTGCTCAAGTAAATCGATGCGGATACATACCCCACCGCTACGATGAGTACATTATTCCATTTCTATACGCGATAAAGTAGCTCCAAAATCATACAAGAGAGCTATATGCCATTTTTGGTCGAAGAAAGTTACTATAAATAGTTATTGAGAAGACCAGATATTTTAAGGTAATTCCCGCGCACATTCAAGAAGCCAAGAAACTTGGATGTTTCTTCTGGCATCATAAAACCATGTTAAAAATCATCTACAAATTTCAATTTTGTTGCGTGACTCGTCACCAGATCAACAACCACCCAACAATGTATATTTTGATGGCTTTTTTGTGTTGACATACGAACCTATAAACATAAACCTGAAGGGTTTAAAGTTCAACATAAAAAACCGAATTTAAAATTTGTTAACTTATTTTTGTAGCTATAAATGTTATTTATTCACTCAACCCTAAAATAGCATTTCAACAAACGTGAAATGAAGTTTGTTTTTTGAAATAAATAAAAAAAGAAATGGGTTTTGAATGTGTTCGTACGAAATATGATTTGTCACTATACAACTGCATATTAATGTTCGTGTCTTTGTGCTTTGCAGTGTTTGTTAACTTAAAATGGCCAACAAAATTGTTTGGCAACACTTTATTAGGGAATCTACAAAATATAAAGCATATTTAACATTTATTACTATGGGATGGCCATTTTACATAAATTTTTAAAAAAGTGTTTATAGTCATCAATTTATATTTATGAAAATGAAAAAAAATTTTCAGTTGAGTTTGATTGAGTTGGATTGAGTTAAATTAAGCTATTTAATAGAGGCTTATGCAAATATAAAACGATTTTAATGTTTTGGGACCACAAAACCCCACACTTCATTAAAAAATGCGATCGTTAATTTTAGGTAGGACAAGCCGCAAAGCAGTTTCAGAAAAGCATACAACCCAACTTTGTCTGCATTTAATTGAATTTTTTTTGTTATTTAAATGGTTTCATAAAATTTTCAGTTAAAAAAAAGTTTTTTTAGATTTTGCAAATATGTAAGAGAAAAATTTGTTTAAAAAAAACAAACAATTTTTTTTCAGAACAAAGCTGAACAACTTTAAAAAAACATTAATATTCGCCAAACTGGTCACCTTGAATAATTTTAAAAATTTATTTTTTTTTTTTTAATTTTTTTTAGTTTTAATCATAGACATATCTTTTTTGTTATTTGTCACATCCTCTTTTGTATACTTTCAAAAAATACCAAGAAGACAAGCCAGCCAACAGCATAAAATAAAGTTCTAAATGCACGTTCAGTAAACAACCAACGAATTTGCAGTTTTTGGACAAATTTGTTCTTCTGCTATTTATTTTATTTTTGTTAAATATAAACGGAAAAAAATTTTTGTTAAAAAAATATGTTTAAAAAAAATGATTGTTAAAAAAACGGTTGTGCTTAAGCCTTAAATATACTGGAAGAACATAAAATTAAAAAAAAAACTTAAAAAAAAGAACTGAAACAAAACACAAATATTAAATATTGTTTAGAAGTCTTTTTGCATATGATTGATAAGTTTCAAAATTCCTAAACTCAAAGTTTAATTCGCAAAAAGCCAAAACCTTTGCTTTTATTGTTTAAGATTCTGTATAAAGCTAATTTTTTTGTATTTATGTGCGTGTGTGTGCGTGTGTGTGCGTGTGTGTGTGTGTGTATAAAAAGTTGTATGTACATGTGTGGGCACCAGTATTTCTATTTTGTCCTTAACTTCTTAAACACATTTTCACCAGTTACTTGATGTGTGCCTTTTTAACCTATCACGGCCAATAACTTTTGTTCAATTCATGCTTTGTACCTGTAACAGGACTAGTACGCCGACAAATTGATATACATTTTCCGCAGGGTAACTAAGAAACAGAACATATTTATTAAGATTTTCCAAAAAGAAATGGCATAAGAAGCTAGTTTGGTAGAGAAACCAGGCCAACGAAATCAGTGGTAATCAGTCAATAGTTTTAAATTATCTTAAAAAAAATATCCTTTTGAAATAACCGTTAAGCGGCTCAAATAAAATTATATCCCTTAAAAATTTTGCGCGTGCCTAAGGCTTTTTGCCACCAATTTTAACAAAAACGTTATATGTAGTCTGTTCGATATGAAATTTGGCTCCCAAGAGCATATGTAACCGCATAAGCTGCGAATATAAAATGAAGTTCAAATATAAATTCACATACGCAAGTCTTGTTTTAACTGCAAATGGTCCCACTGTACTTTGCTTAAATCAGTTCATTATAAAATCTACTTATCATTTTAGGTTTTCAACCGATAATTATGTTAACCACTTATGCATGCACTTATGCACAAAACCTTCCAAGTGGGTACCATACTACTCTTCGTCTCCACAATATCACATTTAACCGCATAAGCACTAATAGATGATAACATTGAGATAACTTGTAGATAATGGGATCTGCTATTGAACCTGCTCCTATTTAGATCCCGGAAATTATATTATTATCAAATGTTAAAATTTTTGCTACATTTAGCTAAAAATATATTTTGTATTTTTTATATTTAAAGCAACTTTGTTTAACAAATTTGTTAACAAAATAACAAAAGATCTTCAATTTTGCTTTAATTTTAAAACTAAACAACTCAAACCAATTTATTGTTATAAATAATTCTTATGTTCTTTAATCAAGTTCAAAATAATATCCAGCTGAGTACCATTTTTTGGCACTACTGTTGATTACTCATGTTCTTGTAGCGCAACTTGCTCCTTCCTCCTTTATTTATTGTTACATTTATAGCTCACATTTATATAAAAATTCTGTTGTAAGCTATGACGGTCCTTCTAAGAACAATTCATAAAAAATTAAATATACAAGTAAACATACATTCAAACAAATGTTTCTTTGTATGTGTGTGTTAGTATGTTTATATTTTTTTATTTTAATGACATTTTTTATTTGATTTCATTATTTTTGTGTTTGTTTACAGTTTGTTCTTACTTATTCTATTTTTTTTTTTTTGTTATTGTCACAACGATTATTATGCAATTTCCCTTGATCGAAAATTATGATTACAACAATAACAAGCAACGCCTTTATTTTTTTCTACCACTTCATTTTTTTACTTCTTCTCTTACCTTCACCGCTCTTAACGTTTATTTATGAAAACCCTAAAGTGTAGTTGAGTACAGTAGAATTGAACTTTTTCCTTTTGCTTTGATTTTATTCTTTTTGCGAAAGAATAAGTTTTTTATTACCCAAATGGCCATGCCTTTAAAATATTTTAAGCGGCGGGTGTAACCACCATATAGCCATTATACACAATTTTTACAAAACTGTCCTTAAAATCATATTAAGAAAAAAAGCAAAAGTATTAATTATTATCCTATCAAAGAAATTAATGCAAACAATGGCTTTACAAAAGTTTTTTTCTTTCAAAGCAATTTAAATGACCACTGCCATTGGTGACAAGTTTGAAAACGACAAACGTAAATATAATGTAGTCAATGATGATTTTGCCAATTGGGTATTTCCTAACTCTCTTTTATGTATATTTTCGGTTTAATATCTAGCCTGTAAAAAAGTAAGATACTGTTTCTGAAAATGTTGTTGTTTTTTGTAATTTTTATAAAAAAGAATTTATATGTAAGTACAAAAACGATTTAAATTATAAAGAAAACTTACTTGTGATTGAAGTATATTTTTGAAGTATAATATATATTTTTTTTTTTAGATTTCTGCATTTCTGCACTGGTCACCTGGCAATTGGTTAGAAGGTACCCAGAAAATCTTTACATTTAAAAAAACACACTACAATGTGTTTTAGAGAATTCAATAATTTGTATTACATAGAGTTTTAAAAAACACAAGGTGGGCCAAAAGAAGTCACCCTATTGAAAGCTGATCTTATTTTTAAAAATAGCGGTCAATGTCAAATCTGGGGCCGAATCGTCGCATTCGATTCGAATCGAAATTAAAAAATTATTATTAGAATTCCTATACTCAAAGGACAGTTTTGTAAAAATTGTGTATAAGCTGTTGCCAGAAACATCCACCAGACGCCGTTCCTCGGCAAATTTTTGTCAAAAATCTGCGCATCTGTTGACTGCCAAACGCGTGTAACTTACCCCCAAGCCATCCTCAATTTTTGGGCCGAAGTTGACGATTTTTTGACCAAAATCGTAATAAGCGATTAGGCTTATTTTCACCTCAGCGGGTACGTGAAAAAGCAACACTATCGCTTTTGGGGCACCGAAAATCCACGATTAGTGGACAAGGAGCCATTACATCCACTCAGAGTGGCTGCACTGTGCGTTACTCACGCTGGAGGAGTAATCGGGCCATTTTTGTTTCAAGGACGCTGCTGGTTAAACAACAACAGTGGACGGTGCGCACTATAGGGCCATGTTAGACGAGTTTTTTCTGCCGCAATTGACGATTTACATTGGCCCGAGAGATCACCGGATTTAACCATTCCAGACTTTTTCGTGGGGTTTCTTTGAAGTCCCTTGTTTACGTGAACAATCCCGAGACCCTGAAAGCCCTCAAGGACAACATTCGACATAAGCTCGAGAAGCTCTCGCCGAGTTTATGAAAAATGCCACAAAACGAGACCGTATAGCAATCAATTTTGGCTTCGCCTATTTGCACGATATCATCTTCTCGACATGGCCGATAAAATTTTAAAGGCTTAGGTAAACATAATCAATAAACAGAATAAAAGTTTTCCATTGGGGCAAAAAAAATTAGAACCAAACAAAATCGAATGACTTCTTTTGGCTCACCTTAGCTGGTATTTTTATCAAGTAATAACTAGCATTCAGGGGATGGACCCTCTATATGCATTGCATTGTGTTGGTATCAGGAAAATAGGTTATGGGAAGGAAAATTAAGGGAGTAGTGTCTGCGGACATTTGATTTAAATTTCTCGATATTTACTGTGACAGCAAAAACATTTTTAAGAAGTTTATTCCACATAAGAACCGTGTGACTAAAGAAAAAATTCCTCTTGTAATGTGTGATGCGATTCGCCGGCCAGTCGACCACGTATGGGTTTGAAAGTTTAAAATACTATGTTTTATTTAAAGTATAAAATTAAATTTTAAATTTTGTATAAATTAAACATATTTTTTTTACAAAAAAATCACACAATGTCCGTATTTAAAGTCTGTTTCAAATTTAACAAGTAAAAATTTATAGTCGGCCAAGCGCGACCACATAATACCTTGCACCACATTTGTATGGGTCTCTTTAAAAAAAAAGATCGATAATATTTGTATTCGGTACACTAGTTAGTGGCAAAAAGTAATTTCGAGTAAGCAACAGCTCAAAGTGCTTATTCCGAGACAGCATTTGAATGGGAGCTGCGTCAAAAAGTGTACCGATCATAACTACAAAGTGCCAAATTTCATCAAAATATCTTAACAATTATGACTTGTACTTTAATTACACTTGAAGGTGGGTCTCAGACCACTGTTGGGTGTAAGCAAAAATCAAAAATTAAAAAAGGTATTAGAAAATGTATCGCTAATTCGCGATAATTCGTTTTATTTTATCTAGTTTTAAATTTCATTTTATTTCATTTCTCAATGAACTAAGATTAAAGAACAGTCTAGTTTAAGCAAAAACTTCATTTTATATAGTTAAACTGTTATAAATAAAAAAATATCAAGTAAATCTGAGTAAGCTATTAAGTAATATGGGAAATAAAGCAACCCTATAACTAGATTTTTTTGTTTAAGTTGCATGAAATTCGCATCAAGTGCCTACCAAAAATAATCAAGTAAATAGTTGACAATCATTAACTGCAAATTAAAATTTTAGAGTTTTTAAAACAAAAATGTTCTACAAAGTCTTTTGCATTCTCTATTTTACCATTTATAACTATTAAGGTAATTAATAATGCCTTTACCAAAAGGTTATTTTTCTGTCGTAGCGACACAACTACCTTATAACCTATGAAATAGTAAGAACACATTGCACAATTTTAAAAAGATTTCACTGGAATTGTAACAAAAAAGTTTGACAGCCAGATTAAGCTCTAACACAACGTGCCCAGGGTGCCCCGGTAGGTCAGTGGTAAGTGCTCGAGTCTACCAGTCAGGGGGTTGTGGGTTCGATTCCCACCAGAGACCCTGGTAGGTCAGCTTCATTCTTCTGTTCTTTCTATCTTATCTATCCTTCTCTAAATTTCTTCGTTCCTTCCGTCTCAACCTATTCTATCTGCCTCTTCAGGTTATACAAAGGGACCGAATTAAGCGGACCCAAGTGAGCTGTATCCTTTCCTTCAAAGGCTGCCTGTTCTACCTAACTTAACCTTAGATGTAACAATAAACCTCATAATAAAGAACATAATAAATGAAAATGTCATTTAAATGCATTAAAATTAAATTTGATTAATATATAAACATTACGGCTCAAATTGCTTTAATTAAAAAAAAAATTGTAATCTTACATCCTAATGTACATGAAAAGCAGTTTAAAAATAAAAATAATAATATCTTATTTTCTTATATATGTATGTATGTATATATATCTTCACACATACATACAATTATTTTAATTTTAAACAATATTAAATTATTATTTCTCTTAATGGCCGCTAAACAAGCTGCCTAAGCTTTGTCTTTCGAAATTGAAAACAAGTGTAATAAAGTATTGTTAATTTTGTTTAATTTTAAAAAAAAGTGATTCGACAAGTTTTTTATTGCTTTACACATTTATAATTAAATGAAATCTTGTTAATTAGATTATAATTTATGAACGTTTTCTTACTTAGTACACTATTTCATGGTATAAATTAATATATTTTTATACCCAGTAAACATATAGACTTTATATATGAATTAAAGTAATTATTCTCTCCTTAAAACCATCTTAACGTCTTCATAGGATTAACATTAATTGGTATATGTATAAACAAAAATTTGAATTTTAAATATTTGTATACGACTAAAGTGCAGAAAAAGTGTCGTCAATTGTTACTTAATTTTATGGAAATATATATATTTAAAACTGAAATTTACTCTACGAGTAAAATTCAAATTACAAATATTTGTTTAAAATATTATCATAAACTTGTTTTTATTTAAATTTGTTTGCAGGGTATACTTATTTGAATGTTTATGAATAAGTTCGTATTGATTTGTGTTTATAAATTTACAATCTTTATGAGCATAAATATTAATATTGAAGTATTTAAGTGCAATGTGCCTTGATCTCATTAATCACCAGCATCTGTTGATTTTAATTGATTTATGGTTTTTTGTGTTTTTAATTTTATTAAAACATACAAGATATAAAATTTTGCTTTAACAGACAAACAAGCAACGAAAAAAACAGGCAAACAGTTTAAAGAATGGCTCAGCCGTCAAAATATAAGACGAGGATCCAAAGAAAATGTAAAAAAAAGTTAAAAATACTTACATTCAATCAAAAAAGTTTAGTTTGAAAATTATAATATTCAGTTCAAACGCATTTGTTGTATGTAATCTTTAGCGTATGAGAAATCTACAAACTGTGAGTTAATTGTAAATTAAGTATACGCATAAAGGTTTTTAGTTTTAATTATTACCTTAAATAAAGTACTATATGCAAAAATAGTACAATGTGCATAAAAAGTAAAATTTTTATGATTTTCTTTACAATCTAAATCCAGAATCTCTAATTTTCAATTCATAATATATGCAAAAATTGATCAAAAAAATAAAAAAATTATTTTTTTTCTTATACGTATTTCGAATTTCTAGAAAAAAAAATCTCATAAAATTCAAAACACAAACAGAAATGTTAAAAAGTACCAAACTTCTGAAAAAGTACTTTTTAACAACCTGATTGACTTCCGTTTTAAAGTGTTTTCCATAAATATATTTAATGAGTAAATACTCTACACACAAAAAATTATCTTAGAAAACTTTACTTAAATCAAGCCACAGCGGTGTCAAAAGTACGGTGGATACGGTTTTTCTTAAATCAAGTACGAAATATCTTACTCCAAGTAAAAGTTTTTAAGTACGAATTTCTTACTTTTAGCTACAATTAAGCCTAAATAGGATTGATTTAAGTTCGGAACCGTACTTGATGTAAGCGTGAAAAAGATTGATTTAAGCCGTAAACTGGATTAATTCGAAAGTGAAATGTCATTTTTTTGACTTATGGACCTTTATTAAAGAAGAAGAACTTTATATTTTATTTTTATTTTATAATTAATTTATAATTAATTTATAATTTAAAAATTTCATTTTTGTACTTACCGAAGCTGAGATTCGAACCAGGGATTTCTGCACTGCAGCACAAGCGCGGTACCTCTAGGCCGCTGAGACACTTTGTTTTCAAATGTAAAATAATATATTTAAACAACAAGCTTTTTCCTGCTTGATTTTTTGAAGCAATCCGAATAGGCTTGATTTAAGAAAATGTAAGTAAGGATCGTACTTAAAAATTTCAAGAAAGATTTTGGATTAAATCAAGAATAAAATTCTCAATTTTAGAAAGTGAGTTTTCTTTCTGTGTATGTAATAAGAAAATTACATTTGATAACCAAAATATCTTTTAATGTTGTGTGGTCAACCAATTTCGAAAACGATCGAAATTTAAAATTCTGGGGATAAGTTTATTTAAATATTTTTTTTAAACTCAAAATTTAATCATACATCAGGGAAGGCTTGTCCGATTTTTTCAAAACAACCATTAAAAGACTTTATTAGTCTTCAAGTAGTGCAAATATTGTTTTTTGTGTTCTCAAAAAAATTTAAAAATTAGAAATTTCTGTTCTTTGAAAATGTATAAAAAAATAGAAAATAAAAAAATATTTGTTTTTATAACACAATCTTAAAACTACCAATTATCTAATTTATATAAGTCTTCTTTTAGAAACTTTATGGATGAATATTAAATTTACTCACAATTAAGGGAATTTACCTGATTTTTACAAAAATTTAGCTTCTTTTGGGCTACCTCACCGATTTATAATAATTTGGGATCTAAAAGTACAATTTTGTTGCAACAAATACTTAAAAAGTTAAAACAACCCCTTTTTTACTTCAAAATTAGAAAATTTAATTTAAATACTTAAATGTTTCTGAACTATTCAAATCAAAATCATAAAAAATATTTCTTTGTCAAAATTTCTTTTTTTTAAAATTTTTTTTTTTAATTTAAAAAAAATCGAAAAACCAAAAACTAAAAATTTTTGTAACAGAAATATATAAAAACACTAATATTAGATTTCAAAAGATTGATATGATAAACATCAATAAATAAATGGTGATTATTTTCAAATAATTTGGAATTATCTGTCTCTTTTAACAGCTAAAAGCACATTGAAATAAATGCCCTTTTATTATATGAGTATTGTGTATAAGTAGCAGCTGAATTCAAAAAATAAATTTAAAATAATGTAAAAAAAATGTGAAATGCATCTTTTAATTGCAAACGGGTGCCGTTTTTATTATTTTTTAACAATAGTGGTTGCCAGCTCGGAGCTGTTAAAAATTAAAATTTAAATACTAATGACTTTTGTTGTGTAAAAAATATTGGAACTATTTTTGAAAACTGCTACTGACAAGGTTTTAGGGCTAAAGAAATTTTGTTTAAATAAAAAAAAAAGTTAAAAAAACTTATTCATAGATATTTGAATTTCGACTGGTTTTGTACTTAGGGGACCATAACACATCCTGGAAAAAATAGTGCTCGTGGAATGTTAAGACAAAAGCAAAAATTTGTTGCATAGTGTTTTCTAAAAAGTTACAGAAAGTACCAAGTATATTAAAGAACATAATCTTTGGCCTCCTGATTAACGTCGACCTCAATTTAGGCTAAAGTTTTTGATTGTGTTGATTTTTCAAAAGTGCCAAAAACACACTCACATTTTTTTTGAAACCAGCTAAACGCAATTAAAGTTATGTTTCTATCTATATAAAAAATGTAATGTTTACCCCTTTTTGTTCCTGAGGGTCTAAAATTTAAAACAAATACCAAAAAAGCATATTTTCAAAGCTTGTCGGACACAATTTTAATAATTTTATAAATATATTGATTAAGAATAGAACTAAAAATAACCAAATTGAAATGTTTACCCTTTTTACCCCTAAGGTTCAAACATTTCAAAAAGTTTTATATATCAAACTTAATTTAAATTATGTTTCTTTTTATTTATTCTTGCAAAAGTACCTTAAAATACTAAGATATATTTTTTATAATACGTAATTTTATAATAACTTTTACCTTAATTATACCATATCATTACCCTAAGGTTTCCAAATGTTTAAAAAAAGTAACAAAAATATATTCACCTTTTTTTTTAAATCTTGTATATTTATTGGTTTAGAAGTTAAAAATTTTTACCTTAAAAGAAAGAAAATGAAGTAAATAAATTATTCATTATCAAATTACAAGAATCTGCACAAACGCATAATACCACTGCCACATATGTGGTCTACCTATACGATTTTCTACCTGAATCATGTTTATAGCCTCTATTCATTTTATAGGTGTTTAAAACCAAAAGAAGTACCAAATTATTTAAAATTTTTCATTTCCCCCATTTTATCAATGTTCCAGTTAAAATTTTATTTTACTTCAAAAAAGTACCAAATATGCAATCATAATTTTTGAAGCCGGTCGAGTGCAATTAAAATTATAATTTTTGCCTTTACTGACTTAGATATTACAAAAGGTAGCAAAAAAATGCCAAGATAGCCCTTTTAGGGTCCAAGGTTTTATTGGGCTCCAAAGTTTCGAAAGAAATGGCAAAACTGTACTTGCCATTTCTTAATACCTGTTGAATACATTTTGTTTTGATTTCATTCATTTAGAGTCAATTCTATTATATGACATTTGATCTCAATCTGAGTTAAAAGTTCTTGATTCCATATATATTAAGATATTATTTGCTATAAGCAAACATTGACCTAATAAAAACTAATATATAAAAGCAAGCCCTAACTTACAAAAAATCAAAATTAATAGAAGCAAATCGTATTTTTTCCATTAATTAATATAAAGTACTGATCAAATTTATAGCGCACTTTAGAAGTTAAAGGTTATATTTGAATTATATGAATTATTTTAAAGATTATTTTTAAAACTTTAATTTTTTGGATTGTTTATTTAGTTTTATTACATATATGTACATCCAACAGCAAAAAAATAATTGAAAACTTTTCAAAATAAGAGAGAGGTAAATTATTTTATATCTCTTGCCAATGAATAATTATAGCGCGCTCTTTTTAAACATTCCTAAAAAAAACCTAACGGTTCTTTTTTCTTATAAAAATTTAATGCAAATAATAAAATGCATTTAGTGTTAGTCAAAAGCACGAATTAAGTGTGTATTTTCTTTATATCGGTCAAGATTTTTTAAAATTTTCGGGGTTTTATTGTGTTTAAGGTTATGGGTCGTAAAAGTGTTGCTTTGGAGCAAAAAATTGCTATAAAGACTCTGCTTTTAGAACATTTTTCCCATACCGAAATATCTAAAAGACTAGGTGTTTCACGAAAATGTGTTAACAATATTGCCAAAAAGGTTTTTGCTGGAGAACCACTTTCAAATAAGCCGGGCCAGGGACGTTCAAAACGTACAACTCCTGCACAAGATCGGTATTTGTTACAAATTTGTAAGCGAAATCGATCCGCTGGTAGTCGCGAACTAGCTTCCGAATGGTCATCTACTCTTGGAAAGTCAATTAGCGCAAGTACAACCCGTCGGCGTCTTGTTGAGCATGGTCTTAAAAGTTACACCAAAAAACGTCGCCCTTACCGCAACAAGCTCCAGACAAAAAAAAGACTTAATTGGTGCAAGACTTTTGTAAACTGGGTAGAAAGAGACTGGAATCGGGTTGTTTTTAGCGATGAATCCCATTTTGAGTTTATCAATCGAAAAAATCGGTCATTTGTTCGGCGTACAATGCAGGAAAAGGAACAGCCATTCTGCTTTCAGCGAAGAGCACAAGGTGGTGGTGGATCTGTTAGCGTATGGGGATGTTTTACAGCTCATGGTACCGGCTTATTACTATTTTATGAAGGACGTTTAAATGCTAGGAACTATATAGAACTGATTTCCGATGAATTACCTGCATATTACGAAAGAATTTTTGGGTATGAAACGACCCAAAGTTATTTTCAGCAAGATAATGCACCGTGCCATAAGGCAAAGTTTTCGATGGATTGGTTTAGAAACCAAAATATAGCTCTGCTAGATTGGCCACCAACATCTCCAGATATAAATCCAATCGAAAATATATGGGCTATTATTGATCGTAATATTGAAAAATACAAGATCTCAACGAAAGACGAATTGAAAAGTGCCATCAAGGATATTTGGTCTAAAATTACTGTGGACGAGTGCTCTAAATTAGTTAATTCCATCCCAAAAAGAATACAATGTATATTAAAAGCTAAAGGTGGAAATATTTCATATTACTGATGTTAACGTTGGACAAGTTTTTGTTTAATTGATTTAAATTAATAAATAATAAAGTCGTGTGCTATAATTTTGACTACTTAGTTTTTAAGTTGTTTTTAAAGAAAATTTAATGTTACTTTAATTTTGTATTTCTAAACTGAATTGTGATAATAAATAAACTTGAATAAATACGTTCAATTAGCTCCGAAAAATAATTTTTTTAAAAACGTTTTGACGGTTTCTAGAGTAGTTTTATAAGTTTCTTAGAATCGCGCTATAATTTTGAGCAGTACTTTAAATTGCAAGTGCTTACAGCCAAAAAAATTAAATATTCAATTATCATTATCATTATAGCTTGTATTTATAATTTCAAAAATTGTTAAAATTTTAATAACCAAAATATAAATTTAATTTCTAAGGCAGTAGAATAGCTTTGGCTTATTATAGCCAAGAAGTTAAACAAAAATCAACTAAATGAACGATTATATATTTTTTTATGATGAAACGTTTATGAAAATAAATTAACGCGTTTTCCGTTTTCGTTAGATATTTAAATGCCCATAATAAAAGGGTGAGAAAGAAGATAACATATATAATTTTCATTAAAGCTGTTAAAAGGCAATTTTCTGGGAAATAAATGAAGTTTTAATGAGTAAAATAACAGCTACAAACACATATATTCACACATGCATACAATATTTGTGTGGTGCATTCTGTTTGTTATTATTTTTAATGTTTTCGCCGCTGTATATTTGTTTTTTAGTATTTAAAAAACAAACAAACAAAAACGTATTTATCCATACACATTCGTATGAATAATGTATGTATGTTTGTTTGTATATTTCTTGCTTTGTTAATAAGTCAAGGCATGAATTATTTTCCATTAAGTTGTTTATGCCCTGTGTGTAAGTGTATTCGTAATTTATTTTAAGTTTCATTTTTTTCAACATCAAATATGTATGTTAACAAATAAACACCCAATGCTGTTGCTACTGCTATTGTTGTTATTACTTAAGCTTTTGTTTTCACATAATGTGGCTCCGACAGGAGGTTAAAGTAATTTGCAGTTGGCTTATCTTCATTTACATTCTTTTTTTTCTTCGTTCTTATTTTTTATGTAATTTTATGGCCCCATAAAGTCAATATAACCAGGCAACAACAATACTTATACCAAAATTCAAAAAGAGCTAAATTTAAGGCATTTTTATATAATGGTAACTCTTTTACCACCAATGTGTTGCAGCGACAACAGTAACCACATATGTACATATGTACCACATACATACGTACCAACCATAGAGGCCAAGAAAGGCATAAAGCCATCATTATTTGTGGTATTAAGCATTCTCGTTTAGTTCCAATTTAATAACAATATCAGCCATAACTGGTACAATATTAAATATTTTTCCCTTCGAAAAAAAAAATACCATACAAAATTAGAACGTATAAAAATTATGCCAATAACATTTTGTTGATCAAAAAAAACAAGAGTAGAAATTGTGTGTCTTACACTCAAAAAAGTAAAAATTATTAAAAAGATTATTGGAAGTTATACTTTTGAGGGGGCAAAAAACTAAAATCTGTTAACTAAGTATCTTCAATTCTATACAAACTATTTATGCAAATATAAAAGCTTCGTTTTTTACCCAAAAAGTAAATACGTGTTTGGTACTTTTCGAAACGTTGGACCCTAAAAGGGCTATCTTGGCATTTTTTTGCTACCTTTTGTAATATCTAAATCAATAAAGACAAAAATTATAATTTTAGTTTCACTCGACCGGCATCAAAAAATATGATTGCATATTTGGTACTTTTTTGAAGTAAAATAAAACTTTAACTGGAATATTGATAAAATTGGTAAAATGAAAAAAATTAAATAATTTGTACTTCTTTTGGTTTTAAACACTTATAAAATGAATAGAGGCTATGAACATAATACAGGTAGAAAATCGTATAGGTAGACCACATATGTGGCAGTAGTATCATGCGTTTGTGCAGATGCTTGTAATGCCAAAAAGGTGGGGTTTACCTTTAAATATACCGAATAACTTGGAATTACTTCCTGAGTCGAGTTAAGTGTGTCCAATTGTCCGGTTGTGCGTCAATTTATAGCTGTGGACAAACAACATCTTGCTATTTTAAACATGCCATATATTAATGATATTTGGCACAGATAAGTTTTTTGGTCAAGCGGGAAGCTTTTTGTTTGTAATGATGATCGCTCCATTTTTTTAGTAAATCCCCCATAAAAAAAGTCCTTCAGGATTAAGAAATTTTGGCTCTTAACTTACTTTACCTTTACTAAATTTGTCATATTTTATGCTTTTGAATATTATTATATTTTTTTTTGCCACATAAGGTTGGTGTTCTCGTAGTTTAATTATGAACTTGGTTGATATCCTGCAGTTTTTCCATTAGTGTCTTAGTGAAATAATGATTATTATTTTTTCGCTCCCTTTTTAGCAATTTAAGGTGATTTTTTATCTTAATACACAACGCGTTTAGAGCCATTGAATATTCCCCACAATTGGTTTAATTAGTCAGTTCCGCAGTTACTACTTTGCCAATCAGAAATATCGATACCACTTGCTTTTTTTCCTCTAAAAATGTATCAAATGGGTTTGATCTGTACTTTGATCACAAGAATACGTGGATACCCAGCCGGATGAACAGATGGAAGTGCTTAAATTGACCCAGGAAGTGATATAAGTCGATCAATATAATTATAGGTGGGCTTCACAACATCTGCACAAACGCATAATACCCCTACGACGTATGTGGTGTGCGTATAATAACATTACCTCATTCTTCTGCCAATATAGTGACAATCTTCAGTCAAGTTAATTAAAACGAATCAAAAATTAGAAATTCATGATTTATTTAATTGCCATCCGTTTTTTTAATTTTTATATGTATTACAAGTTAGTAAATATTTATGAAACAAGTTTGCTTAAAGTACCTTAAAACTTAAAATGATAATGTTTTTTGTGATAATTGAATTTTAAAAAATTAAAAACAACAGACTTTTGGTTCTCCGATTTTTTACAATTTTTTTATGGAATTGACGTTTTTTTTTAAATTTAGCTTTTATTATCAGGCAGATGATAAAATAGTGCTGCCGTTGTTGCGTATGAGTGTTTCTTATTGAAGTTAAATATTTTTCATACGCACTGGATGTCCATTAGAAGTATGCGCTCAAGAGAAATAAATGCCGCAAATTACATTCCAACTCAAAAAAATTTTAAAAATAGAGTCAAGGCCAACCTTATTTTATCATACACCAAAATTAATTTATTGATTTATTTATTTATATGTGCAATAACACTAAGTCTCTTTTTGTTGCCCAAATGTATAAGGTTTTAATAGGGCTTAATATGATGTCCGGGTATGAAAATTTTATATTAATAGTGAACTGATTTTCACAGAATTTATCAGAAAGATTTCTGTTTGTTTTATGCATATTTTAGTACAACCGTCGCGAATTATGACGTTGAATGTAAATTGCTGTAGTATGAATTATATTGCCGCTTAGATATAATTTTACACTCCGCAAAAGAATTAGGAGCAAAATTTGGTAACGTATGCATTCTTTTATACCAGTATAATTCATGCAGCCTTTTCCAGAAGGGAGTTTATGTAGGCTTCTTCGAAATGCTAGACATTTTCTCTTTATAAAATGTATGATTTTTTTATTCTTCTAGTTTCTAAAGATTTATAAAGGATTGGATATTCCTGAAACTCGTTAGGAACAAAAAATAAAACCCATCATAAATTTTGCTTTGTTTTAGTTTTGAAGAAGATTTCTTTTTTGATCAAACTATTTTTTTAAAATATATATATGCTTGCCTAACCAACAACGATAAAAAAAGACAAAAAATTTTACAAACAATATAATATTATTTTAAAAATTATTTTACGTCTTTTAATTATTGGTTTTTGTATTTAAACAAGCTTCAAATTTGTATAAACTTGAAAATTAAAAAGCTCGGTGTTAGGCTCACTTCACTCACAAAAATTTTTTTAAGTGTAAATTTTTGTTCTTCTTCTTCTTAAGAGTGACAAACAACCACAACCCCTGTTATGAGATTTTAAACATCTTCGTCTGTTACTGATACCGATACAAAACAAAAATTTTAAAATCCTGTTAGTTGTTTTCACAACTTTTGGGTTTTTTTTTCTTATTTAATCAAAATACAAACCGCAAGGCATACACCTATGTATGTGCACACATACATATGTATATCGTTGACTCAAGTAAAAAAGATCCTCAAATAAAAAATATTTCACATTACAAAAACCTACTTCAAAGCAAATTCATTACAATTTCAAAATTTTTATTTTGAAATTTTAATATTTCAGCTGACTATATGATTATGTTTATTGGTATGATTAAACCATATTGTTGTTTAGATGTATTATAGGCCTTTTTGTTTCATGCTGCACGCGATTGGAAATTAACTTAATTTTGAACAATAACAACAATTTCTTTAATGGTATACTAGATTGTTTTGTAAGTTTGCCATTGTTTTTTTCTTTAGTTATGGTTTAAACACAACACAAAAACACATTTTTGCTAGAGTTTCAATACATAAATTAAAAAAATGCTTTTAAATTTTAACTTCTATTATACTTTCAATTTATATTTGCTTAACAGCGTGAGAAATAAACATAAGAAATAATCTAGTTTATAGTTGACATTTGTCGCATTTGCATTAAACGGTATTTATTTTTGAAATTTATGTCATTTAGAGATAATGTTTGTAATGTCAATCATTACTTCTAATGGAAATCTATGTGTTTAATTAGTTTAATAAGTATAATAAGTATAAATATGTCAATCAATATTTTTGGAGGTTAAAAACATTATTTTAACTTTGCTAATTTAAGAAGTGTTAGGAAAAAAATTTTATTACCTTTGGTTTTTGGTTCTTTTATAAAATTTTGATCCTAAGAAGGAAAAAGGGGTAAAAACTATATATTGGCACATATTACGTACTTCTAGCAACTTCTAAACATTTGAAGAGTATCTTTTTGATACTTATTTAAAATTTTTGGCTCTAATTAATAAAAAGAGGGAAAAATTATATTTTGGTTATTTGATTCTATTTCGTCAGGTCTCAAAAAATACGAATTTGGTTTTGATACCTTTTCAAAATTTGGGTCAGTTGAGTTAAGAAAAGTACAGATTTACTACTATTTTGCATTTTTTGAGATAAGGTACGAGTTTAAAATAAAAAACTAAGGACTCTTGGCCAAAAGTGAACTAAGTGCACATAAAGAACTTTTTTACACTTTTCAGATATTTGTTTCTCCCTTTATGAATATTATAAGTCTAGGAATAAGACAATAAGGATTTTTGGTCCATATTGAGTTTGGAACTCAACTAACTGGACAAGAGGCAATTTTTTCAATTTTGGTAAATTTTTACCTTTATAGAGTTTATCAGTCTAAAAATATGATATAAAAGACTTTTTACTCATATTGAGTTTTAAAGTCAGCTAAGTGGACAAAAAAATTGTTTAGCATTTTTGGTACTTTTTTAGACTTTTTACATTTATAAGCCTTAAAATATGAAAGCTAGAGCTATGAACTCATATTGAGGTCGAACGTTAACTAAGTAGGCAAAAATTCCTCTTTTACATATTCGTTACTTTTTGCTTATTTTTTATTTTATGAGTCAAGAAGTTTAAAATTTAAAGTCAACTATGCGAACAAAAAGTACTTTTTGCATTTTTGGCCTAAAAATATGAAATTAAGAACTATTGGCATACATAGTTTTCGGTACATTTTCACTGCTTTTGGCTTTTTTTTGATATAATGAGTCAAAAAGTTTGAAATTTTGGCCTAGAAGTATAAAATTAAAGACTATTGACACTTATCAAAGTATGAAGTCAACTAAATTGACAAAAAGTAGTTTTTGCATTATTAATACGTTTGTGCGCTCTTGAAAAGCGAGCTTAACAACTAGGACTTTTGACCAATAAAGTGGTCGGAAATCTACCAAATGGGCAAAAAGTACTTTGCATTTTTTTTATTGATTTAAAATTGACCCACATAGACATATAAAGTACACTAAGTAAACGAAAAGGACTTGTTACATTTTTTTGACTGGATCAGTCGTCGTTTTTAAAGGTGGGTGTCAAACAGTTATTTTTAAGCGTTATAAGGCAATAAATTTTTAAAGTTTTATTCAGGCGATGAATAATACAGACAAACACACATATAGATACAAACAGCTCTAGAATTTTGCAATCTGGTTTTTTTATTAATTTTTAACAAGATTTTATATGAGCACTCTTTTTTATTGTAATTGTGTGCAATTTATAATTAAAAAAATATCTTACAACTTGCGTGCGTTAAAATAAATTCAAAAAATATGAAAACTTTAGATTACGTGTAAATACCAAAATAACCCAAACATGAAAGTCTCATTATTTTAATATTTATAAAGAAAATAATGTTAATAAATATTAAGAACAACAATCGACACATACACACACACTGAATTTTTTAAGCAGAGTTTTATTTATAATATTTTAAAACATTTAACACGCATCATTAATTGCAAAAAAAAAAACAACTGCAAAAAAGATTTACTTGTCATTAAGAAACATTTTTTAAGTTTCATTTGACTGCTAGTTACACAATAAAAAATTTTTAGATTTTTTCTATTTTTTTATGCATCAAACATTATAAAAAAAAAGTATTTGTGTATTGACCTTAACATTTGCAGTATCCCTTTCCTAATAATGTACAACACCATGCACCCAATAGTACTATTGTTAATCCAACTTTAACACGTGAAACCAATACACCTTATAAAGGGAGCCCAAATGAAAATGAATATGAAGCATTTCCACCACAAACCCCAGAAACCCCAATTATATTGAAAGACAAACAGTTTAGTAGACTACCATCCCATGAACCAAATCAAACAAATAGTGTACCATATCAACATCACCAACAGCAACAACAGCAGCAGCAACAGCATCAACAATACCAACAACCACAAAACCCACAGTATGAAAAACAATATTATTACGAGAAACATCCTCAGTATGAACAACCTTTATATAATCAACAAAATTGCAAGAATCAACAGCAAAAACACTATCAGCCAAACCAACAAAATATTTCATATCCCCCAGAAGACCAACAAAGTTACCAACCCCAATATGGAGACGACCATCATAAACAAACATCTTCTAGTTGGAAACCCATACGGCCACCCAAAACTAAGCCAGATACTATTTTTAACAGTTCCTATGGTACTAAAGAAACTACTCCCACTATTTCTATACCCATTTATCAACAACAATATCAAAATTATCAACAACAGGTACTGCCAATTTTTCTGGTTTTTATTAGCGTAGAATTGGCAGCTTTTTGTTTTAGTATTAGATTATATTGTTGAAACTTTTTGCGAACAAAAGTTGTGCTAAAGCTTAAAGTATTTTGTAGCTAATTTATCTACCAGCATTACAAAGCTTTCGTAGCTGTTGGGACAGAACCATCCATTTAGGCTTTCCTTAAATTTGTTTAGTTTTTAGAGCTTTCGTTTTACTCTCATGTCAACGTAAAGCGTTAAAATAGATTATTGGTTTTTGAAGAATAAAATATATCCTGGTGATGTTTAATTTCAAATAAAAAACAAAATGTTATAACCTTTAAGATGTGAATTTGTATATATTATTGCATGTAAAATAGAGCTTTTTAAATATATTTTAATCTAAACCTGAGTTGCTGGTTTTAACAAAATCTTTTGAATTCTCTATGTAAAACTGAAAAAAAAAACTTGTAATTTTTGAAGACGACATTTCAACTTTTTTTGTTGTAAAATTTATTTGATTTTTTTTTTATCATGAAGCCAATAGTTTTAAGTTAGTACCGTGGGACATACTAGCGTGTACTGTCATCATTATTTTGAAATTTCCGAATTTTGTAGGTTTTTACAGATTTATGATTAAGCCTTCCATATTGTACGCCAATATCATGATTGGTTTTATTGCAGTTATTTATACATACAGGGTGTCCGCTGAAAGGTGTACTACTTTGTTTGTTTATAATTTTTGACTAAATGAAAGAGAATTGATCTTATATTGATAAATGTTTTATGTTATGTCGGCAATAATGTATGAAATACAATATCGGATAAATGTCCGCCTCTTTTAGCCTTACAGATATGATCCCCTTTGAGCACATTTTTCATTACACTCTCACACATTTCACGCAGTACTGCATTAATTTCGCCACGAATGTTTTGTTTGAGTCTCCAGCGTTTTATGTTTGTTAGCATAAACCTTGCTTTTCATATATTCTCGTGGAGGCCAATCAACAACACCATTTCTTGATGCAGTAATTCCATTGTAATCCTGGATGTATGTGATGTGGTCTACTGATTTCTCCTGACCAAATTTCACACCAGAGTGTCACTTTTAATGGATGCAAAGGTGGCTTGTGAATAATTTGAGGGTTTTACATTGCCCAGAACCGACTATTCTGTTTATTCACACATCCATTTAAATGAAAATGTGCCTCGCAACTCATTATGATATTTTCATAAAAATCGGGGTTATCATGAACGAACTATAACATTCTATTTGCATATTTACGGTGGCGTAAATGATATTCTGAAAGAAGTTTTTGTGTCAATTGTATATTAAAAAGAAACAAATGCAAATCCTTGTTCGAAATTGTGGCCAAATTGCTCTTTGAAAACAATGCTCCTGAGCACGGCGTCGAATTTAAGTTGATGGATTGTTTTAAACACTTTCTTGAGCAGCAGTAATGTTTTCAGCCGATCTTGGAGAATGTTATGGTTTATTCCTGGGGCCTATTAGATACAGTCCCTCTTTCTTCGAAATCATTCACTACACGATAAATAGTGCGTTTTGTTGGCACGTTGTTATTCCCAAAAATACGTAACTTTCTCATCGTTACAGTAATCAATGATTGATTTTGATAAAACGTTTAAACGATGAAAACACGTTGGTTTTCGATAATAAATTTTCCACGTCTCTACTTTAGGACTGCAAATATGGACTGTCAAGACTAGTGTTTATAAAAATGACGGCAAAACAAACGAGTATACCTAGCCAATGGACACTCTGTATATATGTGTGTATATATAAATACACAGAAAAAAAATACGTTCTAAAAAGGCTTAAATGAAGCAAAAAGTAAGAGATTCCTACTGAAAAATCGTACTTGGTTTAAGAAAATCTCTAATTGGTTTAATAAAATTCGTACTCACCGTACTTTTGACACCGCCACCTTGATTGATTTTTTGTACGAAAAACACTTTCTAAAATTAGGAAAATTATTTTTTAATTTACCAAGGTCGTATTTAGAGCTTTAAGTATAATTTTTACTTAAGATTTTATTTTTCAACGGGTACAAAACAGATTCGCTTAATATATATAACGCAACAGCATTGCTGTTGTTTTAATTCCATCTGATTTTGATTTTTTTTCTTCCCGCGCTGTCTACTAAATGATAATTCCGATTAAATGGAGACTTCGCTTGCTCATAGAGGAAAGAATTTTTAATTGTATTAAAATTTCATCCACGTTAAAAAGGAATTTTTTTTTCTATGCATTAAAATACAATATCTGTGCCTTCTCCATAAGCCTGCTTAATTATTGAGTCCGTATTTAGGACATCGAGACGTTTTTATTTTCATCTATATAGCAAAAATTATATTACAGCTAATAGCGAAAATGGTTTTCTTGGGTTTTTGAGCGAGCTCTAAGATATTTTGTTTGTTTGTAGTAATTTTAAATAAGATAATTAAAGTTATTATCCCAGCAAAAGAAGAGCTTATTAATCATTATTAAATTAATTGATGAAAGGCAACCCGAAGTAGTTCTATTTTTGAGGAAACATCAATGAATTTAACACGTGCTTGTCATAGGAGGTACATAAATGATCCAAGAAACAAAAAGTTAAAAAATCGTAGACAATCTCTTTGTTATTATTGATTATTTTCCAATAACTTGTTTTATGTAAGTCCTTGGAATCTTTGTGCATACTTTGATACTGTATAAAATCAGATTAAAAAAAATTAAATTCGGAAGTTTTTTTGGTATTCAATAAAAATGCTATGATTTTAGAACAACTTTCAATTTGTTTTTGCTGGGATATAAAGCCAGAAAATATTCATTACGTTTTTCAAGATTTTGACTAAAGTCTACTGATAATTAGGTGTAGGGACCAATGAAATGCAAACTCTTTAATAAATAATAAATATGCAGAAAAGTTATAAATTTAAAAGTTATATTCATGGTTCTGTGTGTTTTCTATACAAGTCGACATAGAATTTCAAGCACTTAATGTAATCGGTCCTTGGTAACTGCAAAAAACGAACAAAATATGTTTAAATTTTTGAGTTGTATCTATACAAGGTAGTAGCATAGCATCAGCTGAATATTGCTTACATTTCTTTGCTCCAACACCTATATGTCAAAAGGGTTTGTTTGTATTATTTGTTTTCACGGATTTTCACTGTAAAAATGCCATGTGGTATTTGGTGATGTATTTGTTGTAGTTACGCTACCACCTTGGATGAAAATTTTCTCATCATCTTTGATCACCAGATGTTCAATTTTTTTCTCTTTTTCTATATCTGTACATAAAAGTGTAAATACATGTAAAAATCTGTAAATATGTAAAAAGCTCTCATGTTCTATATAATAGTTTTAAACAAAACTGCTTTACTTAAAAAACTAAAATTTATTGCTTTTACTTTCTTCTCAAATTTTCAGCCATAACAGCGAGCTTAAAATTAAACAATAATACTCACTGTATGATGCATAACAATGTTAAAAAACTCCTAACCCAACTAATAACACCTTAAAGACACACAAAACTAATTTTTGTCTGGTATTGTCTTTTTTTTCTCTCTTTCTCTTTCCCACTCCCAATTTGTTTTATTTTATCGTTTATGATACACCACCATTCCTCCAAAAAAACAACAACAATATGCATGTAATATTTATAAATGTTACACCTTAAACGATGTATAGCAACAACATCGTGCACCATCCTATGATCACTACCAACAAATCCCACAGCAACAACAACAACAACAGTTCTCCCCACAAGCTCACCAACAAAATTTTTCAAATCAATATCAACCTCAAGCTGGATCGCATTATCATCAAGCCCCACAACAACAACATCAATATCAACAACCAGCCTGGGCACAGCCACAGGCTCCTCAACAGCAGCAACAAGAACAATATCAACAACCTCCGTGGATTCAGCAGCAACAATCTCAATTTCAAAATCCATTAAATCAATATAATCAAGCACAGCAACAACAATACCATCCATTACAACAAAATCAATTTTTACCACAAACCAATCAACAACAATTTAATTCTTATTCACAGCCCCAGCAACAACAACACACCGTGTCTCACGATCAGGTTGATCAGCAAAAACAACATCAGCCAACAAATTTGATGCAGGATCAACGTGGTGCCAGTCCTGGTATTATTACTTTGCGCAAAGAGGCTCCCATAACCCAAAAACCAGCACCCATTTATACTTCTCAGCCGGCAGCCGTTAGCTTTAGAGGTTAGTATTTTTATAAGCATTTAACATTTGGCCCTGCTATACATCTAATTAAAGAATCTTCATATGACGGATCTTTAGGAGGCTCAAGTATGCGTGGAGATTTAAAGTGGCCCCCACCAGAGTACAAAGAGGCTGCAGCCAAAGAAAACGAGGAACGTCGCAAATTGGCCTTGAGTCCAGCATGCAGGCCAAGAAAAGTCCATCGCGTAAGTATTCAAATTTTCATTTGAGTAAAAATAATAATATTTTCTAATAATAAAACTTTCTAAAACTTTACTTCCCCGACCTTGTGTTAAAGCGTTGTATGAAGAAAATATTAAGTAGCATCGCATATTTTCGTATTATATGTAAAGATTATTTCTAAATTGAGCTAGCATAAGTCTGCTACGGCTATAATTCTGAAGCCTGCAGTACACGAAATGTAAAAATCTACACGCACATGTGGCTGTCACACCAAAGTTTTTAGTATTAACGCCCTGCCGAAGACCACAGCAAAGCCAGCTGTTCTTATGCACTATAGATTAAATCCGTTTTAACAGGAAGCCTTAACATATTTAAAAAAAATTAATTTTCTTTAGACACGAAATTTCAAAATAAGCTATGTTTACCAAACTTTGCTCCATTTGTGTAAAAACTTAAAGCTATTTATACCTTTGACTTTGGGGCCATTTTTCATTTAATTCGTATTTTTTGTTTTGCGGTTATGAAATGGAAAATGACACTCTCGCAGGAACTGTTTAGTTAGCGATGTTTATTAATACAAATTTTCGATTTGTTGATTAATATTCAAATCCTAAGCGAGCCACCTCTTTACGATTATTTGAGAAGTTACAATAATAAACAAATGTTAGGTTTCCTGATTATTTTTGCCTTTGAAAACACATTCGAACACGTTCGCCTTTTAAACAACAAGTACGAGCATTTTAGGTTTTGTAAAATAATCCCTTGTAAGCCTTCTCCGACTCTCAATGTTTTTTGTAGAAGATTTGTAAGATAATATGTAAAAAGATATTAAAAGAATCTTCTTTGGCGTTGTGGAAGAGTCTTGCGAATGAATTATCTGCGTGAAACATTTTCTTCCGTGCGAAGCATCTTCGCTCGTTGGCGGTTGAAAACTCTTTGCATGGAATTCTCGAAAGGCTCTTCTGCAAAATTACTAGCTGGGTATAGGCATACTTATATCAACAACAAACCAAATAAAGTTTTAGTTATACAAATTGTTGCTTTTTGATTTGGCTTAAGAAACTTTTATTTAAAAAAAGCAGGTTTTTCTACCGATACTAGCCGAGTAAAATGCATTTTCGAAAGCAGCTACGCAAATTCATCATCAGTACTCTTTGAACGATAGTAGTGTGGTTTGGCTGTAAACATCACCTTTTTAACTAACATGTAACAGAAAAAGGGAAACGGTATGACTGTTTACCTTCTTTTTAATTTTGTAAGTTGGGACGAAGTTTACTTTTCATATACACTATGCTTTTTTGTATTGAAAGTCTCTTCGGCAACACTTGACTAACGGTCAAGCATAAGTCCATCTCAGATGGAATGATTAATAATAAAAACTGCACTTACGAAGTATCGGGTTAGTTACTCGAAGTACATAAGCAAAATTTAAAAATAATGAAAAATATTTTTTAATTAAAAAGTTTTTATTGTTTAAAAATATATAAAAAAAATTACAATGGCAATATTTTTTTTTTTTTTTTTGTTATTATAGTATGTTTATTCAAATTAATAAAAGCCTTTTTAATGAAAATTGTTTTTATTACATCAAGGGTGGTCTGTTTAGAACTGACACTCGCGGCAGTTTCACCACATAAAAAGAGTAAAACAAGTGTCAAATGAATAAAATTTTTGTCCATGTATTTTTAATGGTATATATGTACAATTTAAAACACACCCAAATGTGACCTCTTTGTTTGTTTTCGAATTGTTTTTTTTTAATTTTTTTTTCTTGTTTCTTTGACAGGACTACACTCAATTCTTTGCCAAAAATGCTTTGAGCCATCACTACCCCAGCTATAAGGTTCCACCAGGCACACAACACATGATAAATTAATTAGAAAATTAGCCAATTGAAAAAAGCGATAGTTAAATAGCAACAAAAAATAAAAATGATGACGGAACCCAAACTGCAAACTAAGGAAATGATTACCCGACAATGTTTAGAAAACTAAAAAAACAACGAAATAAATTTTACTAATATTTTAACGAAAAACAACTTAACCTTACATAACAAAAAATAAAAGGATATAATATAAAACTAAGATAAATAAATAAAAAGGAAAAAATGTATGTATGCACTTCATAGTTTTAAGGCTTAACTTATTTTAAATGTATGATGAATATTTCAAAAAAAATTAAAACATCTTACAAACTGTCACTGTAAAAATTATAAACAGTTTTAATGTAAAATTTTAAAGATAAAATCAGATTTATTTTAGGAAAAATAACAACTTTTCCAAAGCAAAAATTTTGTAATTTTTTGATTTATAAAGAAAACAAAACAAAACTATAGTAATTTATTATACAACATAAAAAGAAAAAAATCCAATTATAAATTTTTCTCAGCAAGAAATTATAAAAAATAACAATAATAAAATTTTAATGTGAAAAATTTTTCTAAACTACCTAAACTAAAGATATTAATATATATTATGAATATCTAACGATCAATGTTAAACTAATTTTTTCTTCTTACTTTTAAATTTTCAATTAATCCCATTAACGAACACAAATACATATATATTTATTAACCCATATTTATTTAAACAATGTTTACTTTAAATTTAATGTTTAAAAAAATTGAAAAATACGCAAAACTAATTAAAATTTATAAAAAAAAAAAAATATGATAAGTATAAGAGAAATGTAAGAGTATAGCCTTAAGATCCTAAACAAGTACATTTAAGTATATCTAAAGTATATAAAAGTATATATATATGCCAAAAATATAAAAAGAATATTAAACAAAAGTACATCAAATCCTACAAATAATATTTTATGCATATTGAATTCTACTGTTATTTTAAAATCAAAACAATGTAAATCTTTATATAACAAAGTGGATGCCTTATGCTTAAAATACTGACTATCTGTAGCACAGTGTTTGTTTCTTCCTTTTCTTTAACTCACTTTTTGCCACATTTTAATTTGAAATTAATTTAACATCATTGCAAAACACAGAGAAAGAGGATGCCATTTGCACTAATTTTAAATTATAATTTGGCTTCAAGTGAGTTAATTTAATAAAGAAAAATCAAACATTTTTGCTATAGAAAACTACCAAACATTTACATAACTACTTACCTATGACTTCAAATTTTTAGTTACCAATATGACGTTTAACTAATAAATATACTACAAGCAAACATATACATAAATATTACTCTTAATGTTTTTAATCTATTTTCGATGTTTAGTTGTTATACACTTCTCCCACCAGCTAACACTTAACGGAGGAAGGAGCAAGTGTATTATTGTTAACGAACTTTTTAAAATTATTTATTGTTTATGTGTAAAACTTTAACACTTTAGTTTTTTCAAAATGAGTTTATTGTAATGTTAAAGATATATTTAAAAAACCTTATGAAAGAAAATACATGCATAACTCTGAAAGCCAAATCAATTTGTGTTTTATTTCAAAGAAAACAAATAAGAAATGCATAGTCGGTCGATTACGATCTTATTGAACCCTACATCACAATTTACTCGTTTTTATTAGTAAAAATTGTTTGTTGGTCAAGCCACAAAATAGACTCATAACCCTTAAAAAATCAAAAAAAAATGAAAAAGTGAAGAAGTACTTTTTGTGAACGTTTAAGGTCAACAACAAAATGAATGTCAAAAAACTATTAAAACAATTACTTTTTGTTTAATTAGTTGGGCTCCGACCTCTTTATGGGTCAATAGTCCTTATGTTCTTATGTTTAGACTCACAATCTTAAAAATTTTAAAAAGGATCCAATATGTAAAAAAAAATACTTTTTTTTACCTTCATAGAGATCAATAGTGCTTTATGATATCAAGAACATACACACATACATATCTAGACTTATAATCTTCAAAAATGCAGACTAGTGCCAAATATGTGAAAAACGTAGTTTTATTCACTAAGTACCAAAAAAGTTATTTTCGTCCATTACGTTGACCTCTGGTGTTTATATGGGTTAATAGTATTTAACTTTAAGCTTATGATCTTAAAAAAAAATTTAAGTTCTACCATAAATGGGGAAAATGTCTTTGGGTTCACTAAGGTGACTTCCAACCTCTAAATGGGTCCTCAATTTCATATTTCTAATTACCTCATACTCCTAATACATTCAAAAAAGTACCAAAGATGTAAAAAAACTTTATTTTCACTTAATCCTTAATTTCATATTTCCTAGATTAAAAAACAGAAAAAAAGTACCAAAAATGTGAAAGTACTTTTTGCCCACTTAGTTGACATATGGGTCGGGTCGGTGGTCCCTAAGTTCATATCTTTTTAAGACCTGCTGAAAGCAGTTTAAATTATGTTTTCTGAATGGTATAAAGCTACAAAAAGTACTTTAAAAGCGGCAAAATTTCAAAAAGGTACCCAAAATGTATACAAATTTTCAGAAACCTGTCGGACATAATTTTAACTATTTTTTATTGGTTTATATGTAACAAAAAAACTCAGAAGTACCAAAATGCTATTTTAGCTTTTTTGCCTCTTAGGATCCAAAATTTCAAAAAAGTAGTAGAGACGATAAAGTTTGTTAATTTCATTTATCGCTTATGAGATATCAGATTTTACCATTTTTGACCTTTTTTATCCCTTTAGGGTCCGGTGTACCAAAAAAAACTCTTTTTAGTGGATCTGTACATCGGAATATAGACATATAAGCTCTTTCCACCAAACACAAAATGTAATTGCTTTTCAGATGAGAGCACAAGAGCTTGCTCCAACTGCATTCATGTGCTCTAAGTGATACCAAAGCCAATTCAGTCAATTCGTCTTTATTATTTTGTGTGTAAAAAAAGTGAAAGACAAAACAAAAAAGAAGTAATTATCAGGGTTGTCATTGAGTGCAATTGTTGTCTAATGCGGATTTAAAAATGACTAATAGATATTTAAGTGTCATAAATTTCGTTACACATAAGCTTTTATTGGATGCTTTAAAATTCGATTCTTATAGCTATTGGTTCTTATGACAACCCAATAAATCAACTGTATTAATGTACCTTAAAGAAAATTCGATAAATTCGTATTTTGTTTTTGTACAAGGTGGATTAACATTACATCATCAATTACTTGCATTTAGTATTTTTTTTTTTTCGTATAAAAGAAAGTGAAAGTAAAAGGTAAAACTATTCTAAAATTAATATAAAAACTTATCAGTTTGACATTCTCGAGTCGATTTTAAATCAAATAGTGTTATTTAAGTAGATCGATTTATAAGTTAGAGAAACTTACGCCTATCCGGTTAAAAGAACAGGGCCGAATATAGTCAGGATCAAATTAAGCCATTTGATATCAATCGATAATTTATTCGATCAATCGAGTTATCAATGCCTTGGGTTTAGGCATTCGATTAATTTTTTTTAATTTCGATTGCTATTGTATGCGAAAATGTACCCTTAGCTTTGTCCTTGCTTGCCACTACCTGTATAATTGTACCTTGACTTACCCTTATCACTTTGTTTTCACAAGGTTTTAGTTAGAAATAGACATTAAACTTATAAAAGTTTTATAACGTTCTTTATTGTTTCAATAGCTTAAACTATTTTTGCAAATTTCTTTTTATTTTTTCCGTTTTTATTTTTCAAATCACTTAACTTTTAAGCCAAGTTGCAAATAATGCAAATCAGTTAATTGGCAAATGAACTTTATTTAAAAGAAATATAAATCAGTCAAAATAAGTTTTAGTTGCATTTTTAAGGAAAAGTTGTTTAAAAAATATGCATTTTTAACTCACTATATTTTGTTGTTTTTTTTTTTTTCTTTTTTTGTTGCCGCTTAATATATTTTTACAGTTTATTGGTGTTACTTATGTGGTTTAGGAAGCACAACAGTTTTTAAATAAATTAAAAAAGAAAAATGCTTAGGAAAAAACTATGCTAAAGAATTTAAATTAACAACACCTGGGTTTAAAATATATAAATATATTTATTTGTGAATGAAAGTGAAATTCATTAAAACAATGTGGCACTTAAATTATTAATTATTAAATGTTTTTACTGAAAGGCTTATTTTAAAAAAGTCGTAACTCGATTTTTTTTAATAGCGTTTTATTCCTACTCTGGCAAACAAATGTCAAATTCATCGTAAATTTGTTTTTTTTTATTGAAAATAAAATGTGTTGCCTCTTTTTATTTAAAATTGCCACTATATTTTTTATATGCAAAATTTTAGAAATTTTTTAAGTGTTTTTCTTTTCCTGTAAGTAAGTAAGTAATAAAAAATTTGAGTTAAGCCTTTTTTATATTAAGCCATCGAAGGGTTTTGTATTTAAATAAGCTTGAGATGACAGACTCTACAAAAAACTTTTCTTTGCGACATTTAGTTTGGTTTTTTTTTGCAATGGCAAGGTAAATGTTATTGTAACGTTATACTAACTGATTAGGTATAAAAGTTTGTTTAACAATTTATTAAAAATTTTAAATAAATTAGGATATTTAACAACAAAGTGAGCAAAGTTGATTGTACCTAGAATAAATGCAAAATAGTTATATCTTAAACAAAAAAAAAATGTTTAATATATTTATGTGTGGTTTTTTAAATTCCTTTTGTTAAATATTAAAATAATATATAACTACGTATATATATTTTAGTTTTTAATGTTTTTTACATATGCGTTATTATGTACACATGTACATATATAGATAATATTTCTACATCAACTTACTAACCTGATTAATTAACGTTTAATAATGTATATTTAACATACATATGTATGTTTGTTGTTCAGTTATATTCCTAGTTCAGTTTAGTTAATGATTATATTAAACAAAATCAAGATCACGTTGCCAAATTGGTTATAGGTTTTATGTTGTATATAAAGTGGTTCTTTTCTGTTTAAATTGATTGAAAATGTGTCTTAAATTTTCTCATTACCCTGAGAGGAATCGACATCCATTTGCCGGACATTAGATGAACTTTGTGAATCTCGTTCTTGCGTTTGATCTTTGCGTGATTTGTCTGTTAAACCCGGTGATTTTTTATCATCAGGTGTTTTCTTAGAATCAGCATTATTATCGTCATCATCATCGTCGTCAGCTAGTTCTTCTTCTATTAGTTTTCGTGCTAATTTAACAGCTTCAAATTCTTTGTAATGAGCCTTGCGGCGACGTTCAAATTCTATGCGTCGTGCTTATATTAAAAAAAAAAACGTTTATTTAAAATGTTTAAAACTTACTTTAATAAAAAAAATAAATACCTTTTTCCTCTGGTGTTTCCTCGAACTCTTCATCGGATTCTTCATCTTCAAATGAAGGTGTTTGTGTGTTGGCAGCAATACGTAATCTGTAATTAAAATAATCATTATAAAGCATAAATTCAAGCATGCATAAATACATGCATATCGTCATCTGAAATGCAAAAAGGTCAATCATGACTATAAGTTTACAGAGGATAAAAGCTTAATAAAAAAGAAAGTATAGCTGTTATACATAAGATTTCTGCAATAATCGCAGAATTACTTTGTTTAATGACGCAGCCTAATATGTTATTAGAGCTATATGACTTGCGAATAAATCACTTATTTTTGCACTCTTTTGAATTTGTTTAATAAGGTCAATATATTTTAAAATAGAATACTTGAAATGTGTTAAGAAAAACTTGATAAACTAATTTAATCTATTATATAAAGAAGGGTTGTATGTATGTATGTATGTTTGTATTAGAAGCAAAATTTAAAAAGTTTTGCGTTTTCCTTAAAAAATAGACAGGCAGGTATCTGGAGGTTTTTTTTAATCTTGGTCCAAAAGGGCGAAAAAAGGGGTTACAATTATATTTTGGTACCTTTTGTTACTTTTAAACCAATAAAGATAGAAACATTATTCAAATTGCTTTCGATAGGTCTTACAAAAATTGATTACGTTTTTCATACGTTTTTTGGACCCAAAGGGGGAAAAAAGGGTTAAAAATATATTTAGATTTTTTTATGCGTTTTTTGTAACTTTTAAACCAATAAACATAGGAACATAATTCAAATTTGGTGCGACAGGCCTAAAAAATATGACTACGTTTATGTTTTAGTACTTTTTGTAACTTTAAAATCAATTAAGATAGAAAAATTTTTTAAATTGCATTCGTCAGGTTACTAAAATATGTTAATATGTTAATAAAGGGCTAGAATTATATATAGAAGTTTATAAAAGAATTTTTGATAACTAAAGCTCTCTGGATATCTCCAAAACTATAAACCTTATAAATACCCAATTTTTTATGTTAATTAAAGAGTAGGGCTGACTTATAATTTGTTGCAACTTATGTGGAACAACCAGTAAATTAAAAAATATATAAATGCTTTTATTTACATATTTTGGCATTTTTACTATGATTGGTGTAGCAAAGCACACCGGGGCTTAGCTAGTATATTTATAAATGCTATGTTTTGACTTTCTGCCAAATCAAAAATCACTTTAAATAGGGTTCGTAAACTATACAATGAACTTTATTTTTTAAATATGTTACTTACTTTTCTGCTAATAACTCAGCATCTAATTGATCACGTTGTGCTTCTGGTTCTGCTAAGCTATATGGCGTTTTGGGTTCATCAATTTTCATATGACCGTAATCCTTATCGGCTGGATGAAACGTTTGTAAAACATTAAGTTCATCGAATTTAGCACTTTTGCGGCAACTATTTAATTAAAAAATATACATACATATGTTTTTATACTAATATAAATGTAAAACCATAAAAAATTCTAAATACATACATACAGAAGTAGACACAAATGTATGTATGTAAAGAATCAATCAGATTTATTTACCTTGCACCAGTACGATCAAAACTGCTTGATGTCTTTAAAATACCCTTCTTTGGTCGTTTACCAGCACCACTGGCAATATTGCCTCCAGCACTTCCTTCAAAACTGCCACCATTTGAAACACTTTGCATTTTGGTTGATTGTATTCTTATTAATCCTGCTATTAAGAGGTATTGTATTTTTTTTTTTTTTTTTGCTCTTCACTTGTTGAAGTTACTTTGATTGTTATCTGTAAATATTTATGTACATATGTAAATATGTACAATATAATTATAAATAAATGTTTATTTTGTCTGCTGCAAATCGAAAAATGTTAAAAAAAATACAAAGACTCTTTGTTTAACATATGTACATAGATATGTATTTATGAATATATAATAAACGATTTTATTAAAATTAATTTAAGTTTGTTACGTTGTTTTTATTGTATAGTTAAAATATTTACACATTTTGTGTAATATAAACAAAAATGTTTAAAAAAGAAATAGATAAATGTATAAATATATGTATGTATGAACAAGATTAGTGGAAAACATACATACAAATGTTTGTATGTTGTTGTTGTATATATACATGTACTATATAAAATCAAAAAGAATAAATGTGGAAAAGCTAAAATTACCTCCCGAAAAATAGTTAACAACAACAATACAGTTACAATATTCATTATTTTTATTTTACTTGGGATACAGAACAAACAAAGTAGAGTGCTTAATATGTATTTTATTGTGTGAATCACGTTATAGGTAATTAGATTTACATTTGTTTTCACATCAATTGTTTACGGAAGTAAATTGCAAGCCAGTGCAGGTTCAAAAACTTATTTTGCTAATTGTTAAAGCTTTTTTTATTCATCTTCTTAACCTTAAAAGTTTTATTTTTATAAGTAAAAGTAAGAAAAGTAAAAAACTGATTTTTATACCTATTAAATAAATTAAAATAATTCCTGAATCTTAATTTTTAGTTTTTGTTGTAGGTAGGTACCTTGTTACGTGCCGGTACATTCGTTTACTAAACAATTTAAAACATATACAAATTGTGTACCACGCCAAATTTAGGGTCAAGGGCGTAAAAAGGTGATTGCCGACTAGCTAGAGCAAGGGTCTGTGATTCTCAACCCGAGTATTTGGCACGTCAACATATAACCGTACCCTACACACCTTTAGGGTACGGAACAAATATGAACACTTATTATAAAAAGCAACAATTTTTATTTTATTGAAGTTAATCATTTCATGGTCAGATGGGTTGCCATGCTCGGTGCACTTTTCCCTCCCAAGTTAGACTCCTATGACAGAAAAGCACCGCTAATGTAAAACTCTGTCCCTATAATGTGATGGACCTACTTTATAACGCCCTACTCACCTCCAACATTCCTCCTTAGCAAAAAAAATTACAAATTCATATTGAATTCTATCAATTTATTGAAAAAAAAATCCGTAGCAAAGTTCTTAGATTATAGTCAATTATAGGTTTAATACTGGGTAAGTATAAAGTACATTTAGGGTAAGTATAGGGTAAGTAAATGGTAAATGTATAAATATATGCATATATGTATATGGATATATATATATATATATATGTATATATATATATATATATATATGGGGTAAATATATATAAATGTAGTACAAAAGAATGTTATACGTATATCTAATAATCAAATACTTAACAAACTAATGTTGTCACTGCCGGTAGTTGTTGCCGCCGCTGATGTGTTTTCGTCGCCGGTGCTGGTTGTCGCCGCTGGGATGTTGTTGATTTGCTGGTTTCAAATGTTGTAAAATGTTTTTTTTTTATATATTTATATTTTTGTAGCCACTATTTTTTTTCTCTTTTGGTTTTGTTTTGTTTGATTAATATTTGACAATGAGGAGTTACAAGGGTTTTCTTTAAAGGAGTATTTTAAACTCATGCAAATTGTAAGTTACAAAAATGTCCAAACACAAATTGACACACATCGGTTAAGTTATTGCTTGCAGTATATACGTATAAGTACATTTATAGTTTTAGATTAGTTGTTTGTTAAATTCTTGGTTGGATAAAATGTTTTCATACATAATTAATCACGAGTTGTTCTTAGTATTAAAATTATTGTTCACATTTATCACAACCCTTTTCTTTTTACATGTAATTTCCATTTGTTTAGTTTCTAAATATACATATATTGTACCTTATACGAAATAACAATGTTTTTCTTTTCCTATTTGGTTGAACCACTTTCATTTTAAGAAGTTTGTTACTTATGGAATAGAAAAATTATTGCGTTAAATTGGTTACGCAAAATGACACCATTTGTAAAACAAATTTTTTTGGAGGTTGTTAAGCTTTTTATATTTTTTTTTTTAAATTTGGAGATACTTTTATGTTTTGTTTAATAACTCCACAATCAAAACTTTTTTTTTCCACTTTTGTTTGTTTAAGGTTAATAATTTTAACAAAATTATTGAGTTATATGCACAGAACTACACACAACCTTCTATCGCACGTGGTTGTCCTTTTTCTTTTATGTGAAATTAATAAGCGATTTCAACCGCTTCGACCGAACTCAACCAAAGAACTCTCTAAAATCAACACGTTGTTTCGTTCCTTTTCTTTCTAAATTTAGCCTGTGCCCTTTCCATGCCCTTTCGCACATACACAGGCGAAACTAATGCCAAGTGGCAAGCTGTCATTGGTCAGTGGCATAACGGTAAAGTACGATCCTTCGCAAAGAAGAAGTGCGATGACAAAAGGGAGCCGTTGATATCTGCAAGATCAGAGTTGATTTCGTAAAACATCAAATAGTAGGGTGTTACCACTAAGGAATTCAGGTTTTCGAGATTAATAACGTCCACACGGGAAAGTATACGATAAGAGATTTTAAGACACAATGTCCGGACATAAACATAAAAAGAAACAATCCGTAACAAACCTGCTTCGTATCGAGGTCCAAGATCGATGAACGAACAGGCAGGATTGCGTTCATACAAAAAAAAAATCTGGCTGAATAAGGAGAAAAATCTCCCGATTCAAAATATAGCAGGGATGAAAAAACGAGACGTGGTTAGTTCCCAACGTGTGGCACGACCCACGAAGCCGGGCAATATATATATATGTGGGGGAAAAAAAAATTCCGCATGCTGGGAGTTATGGACGGATGTCCGAAGCATGATATTTCCCTAAGTAATTCCCCTGAAGGTCCTCAAGCTCATAGAGGGCTGTACCGAGTCTCTTCCTGATCCTACATTTGATGAACCTCGGGTTAAATTTTGCGTTGATGGCCTTCTTGAAATCGCTCTGTGAGTGGTTTTTCCTGAAAACTTCCTGGCCTTCGACAAAATTTACTGGTCTGGACCTAGTGTTATAGGTCCTACACGCCTTTTCATGAGCCACGTTAAGGTTTCTACTAATCTCATCCCTAGTAACCTGTAGTCTATCGCTTCTTGTGATGGGCGTGTCGTCAGACATCATATTCAAACGATCCAAAAGGGAGTAACTTGATCCGTTCAGGATCATATTCTGGCCGAAAACCGCGAAGTAAGGTGAACAGTCTATTGCGGAATGGAAGTCGCTACGCAAAATTTGCAAGATCTTGGGTATTTCCCTATCCCATTCAGTGTGGTCTACCTTATCCTTAAGGAAATACCGGATTTTCGAAATAACCTCTCTATTGGCCCTTTCGGAGGCGTTCGCCTGCGGCGAGTAAAACCCTGTAGTCACATGGGTAATGCCGTACACAGAAAAAAATGTCTCTATCTCCTTAGAAGTGAATTGTTTAGCGTTGTCGCTATGTATAAATTGCGGCACACCGAAAGTGCAAAAAATTTCGTTCTGGAAGAACTCTACTACGTTTAGGGATGTCGCCGCTCTCATGGGCTTTAAAAACAGAAATTTAGTGAAGTGATCCACTACAATAAACAATTGACAGTTCCTCGCTTTGGTGGAGGGGTAGGGACCCAAAAAGTCACAGTACATTCTCTGAAAAGGTCGGGTCGTTAGAATCTGGTTCCCCATAGGTGGGCGAAGAGTTTGGTTCGTGGGCTTTATTGTCTTACAGACATCGCATTGCCTAATATATGCCCTTACATCACGCGCCATTTGTGGCCAGAAGTATTTTTGCCTAATACGAAATAGTGTCTTAATGAAGCCGCCGTGGCACCCTTCCTCATGAGCGGATTTAATTGTATCCGTTACCAAAGATCTCGGTAACCAGAGTCTCCAGAGGTCACCTTCCCTAGTATCGCCGTTCCGGAATCGAATTCGTTTATAAACATAATTCTGGGATAGGCATAAATCCGGAAGTGAGTGGCCATTCTCACGAATCTTATTTCTTAGGTCAACGTATTCGGAGCTGTCAAATTCAGGGGACAATATATCAACCTCCGGTGGATTACAGTTCAGTCCTAGCGAGTCTACGTCAAATCTTGAGAGCGTGTCGGGTACTATGTTCAAGGAACCCTTTCTATGTTCCACAGTGAAATCAAAATGTTGAAGTTTTAAACTCCATCGGGCCAATCTGCCAGACAGATCTTTTTGCCTCATAAGCCAACGGAGGCTAGAGTGGTCTGTCACAATTTTGAAAGGGAGTCCTTCAACATATTGCCTAAAGCGCTTGACACAGATAACAGCCGCTAAACATTCAAGCTCTGTTACTGTGTAATTTCGCTGCGCCCTATTCAGCTTTTGCGAAACGAATGCGATGGGGCGTTCCCTACCTTCGTCGTCAAGCTGGTATAAAACTCCACCTACTCCAATCCGCGATGCGTCACACTGTATCACGAACTCTCTACTAAAGTCAGGTTGAGCCAGTATAGGTGCGTTCGACAGCGCGGTCTTAAGTTTCTCAAAAGACTCGATGGCTTGAGGAGATAAACGAAAAGGTCTGTTATCTTTGCGTAAGCAGTCCGTAAGTGGGCCTGCGAGGTCAGAAAAATTATGTATAAAAGCACGATACCAGTTTGCCATGCCCACGAAACGCCTAACTTGCCGGGGAGTTTTCGGAATAGGAAACTTAGCAATGCCATCAACCTTGTCCGGGTCAACTCTCAAATTCCCGCCGCCAATTAGATAACCCAAGTATTTTATCTCACGTTGGCAGAATTTGCTCTTACCGACGTTAATGGTTAGGCCCGAAGTCCTCAGGCACTGAGCAACTTCGGAAAGCAATTTCAGGTGGGTATCGAAGTCCTGACTGCACACGAGAAGGTCGTCAAGATAAACAAAAACATTGTCCCTTAACTTAGCGGGAATTACCTTGTCCATCAAACGACTCATCGTCTGAGGACCGTTACAAACGCCAAAAGGCATAACTCTATATTGGTATAGAGACCTCCCTGGCACGGCAAAAGCTGTCTTTTCCCTCGATGCTTCGGTTAGTTTAATTTGGAAGAATGCATCCTTTAAATCAATACCGCTGATGAAATGCGTGTCCTTCAACCGACTGAGCAGGCCGTTTATATGTGGTAGCGGATACGAGTCCTTTTTCGTCAGCGAGTTAACTTTCCTACAATCAAGGCAGAGTCTAACTTTCCCAGGCTTACGAACAGACACTATAGGGCTACACCAAGGGGAATTAGACTCCTCGATAACCCCAAGAGCTAAAAGTCTGTCAAGTTCCTCATAAACTTCGGCTTGCCTAGGGGGCGAGAGAGGATAATGTTTCTGCTTAACGGGAATAGCATCCCCTGTGTCGATGTGGTGTTCAAGTAGGGGTGTGCACCCAAGGCCCATTTTCTCATATGAAGGGAAGTTCCCAATGACACGCTCAAGGCCTAACTTCTGCTCGGGGGTTAAGTCATGGAGATTCAGTCCGGTTTCGCTAACGAGCTCGGCGCATTCGAAAGAGGGGAAAATCTGGGGAGCTAGATCATAGGCTCTCCAAAAGTCCACTCCAAGATAACAAATTTGGGACAAACTTGGCACTATATAAAAAACGATAGGTCTTGTCACGCCTCTAAAAGTGACCGGTAGTGTACAGTACCCCATTACCTCATTTCTTGATCCATTTGCGGTCGTAACGCTGGATCTAATTTTTCCCAAACTGATGTTATTCCTATCAATAAAGTCCAAGCTACCCTTCCCCAAAACGGATACGTTAGCTCCAGAGTCCAATAAACAAAATAAGTTCTCATCAAAAATCCTGATCATCGCGAAAGGCCTGCCATCGGTTCGGTCCAATATACACGTTGATTCAATTCGCTTTCTAAATTCTCTTCTTTTGGAGTACCTCTGTCTACATTTAGAAATTTGCCGCGAGTAACTAAGAGTGTTAGTTGTTCCGGGAAAAGATACGTTCTGTCTGTAATTATGTAATGAAAAAATCTGTACGTCCGGTGGTTGTAAGTCAGGTGATTCTACATCTGGTTTATAGGTCGCCAGACTGGGAGGTAAGTCCCCCTGTGGAGGCTTACACTCCATGCTGGAATGAAACTCGGGATTTACTGGGTGGAACGAGCATCCCCGGTCGCCCACTCGCTCCGACGCTTGTTTTCCGCGTGAGGCCCTACACACTTAGGAGTAGTTACTCCTTTTTTTCCGCATTTGTAGCAGAAGACATGACGAGTTTCATCAGGACAATAAATAAAACTATGACCGAATTGCAGACAGTTCCAACATTTTATTTTGGAGTAGTCATTCCTTACCCACGTTTTGTTCAATTTGACGGCCTCGACCTGTGGGTCGGATTCTGCCTCCGAATCTTCCGATGCTGTTTCTACAGCGATTTCATGCACTTGACGTTGCCGACTAAATGTGGTGGCTTTATTTTCGGAAATTACCCTTTCGGCTTTCCTTGCTAGGTCACGAAGTTTCCCTAAATCCCGGGGGTCTGAAATAAAAAGCATAACCTTAAGGTCGGGGAGGACATTCTTCTTGATAATCTCGATAAGAGAGGCGTCTGGCATAGGATCGGATAATCTCAGATTCAATCGAACAATGAAAGAGTGGAAATCGTCATAGCTTTCCTTCGGAAACTGTTTCCTCGTAGATATTTTCAACAAAATTTCGTGATCGCTCTCGAGTGACCCAAATTCTCTGGTGAGAGCTGCTCTTAACATTGGGTACGTAGCACTGTGGTTCTGTTTGACGTAGTCCCAATAAAATGCCTCAGCCTTTTCCGTCAGAAACAGGTGGAAATTTGACATAAGGTGGTCGTGTGGGCACTGCGATCGCTCCGCGAGTGTGTCTATTTTAAATAGAAAATCTGATACGCTACCTTCGCCGCTATAAGAGACCTTCCAATCTTTCAGTTTAAAATTCAAGCCATGAGATGCAAGTGAAAAGGAGTTTACATGGGAGCCAGAAGGTGGAACGCCAATTCCAGACGCAGCCGACGCAGATCGCCCATTTTGGCCCAGGCCGACCGACTCTCTGAGAGCGGTTAACTCTCTCCGGAACTCTTCCCGCGAGTCCCTCAAGGCCTCTTGAAAGTATGCGATCAGGTTTTCAATATTACCAGCATTTGAAGGTTGTTGGTTCCCTCCATAATTGGCGTCCTGGTTTGACATTTCCGGGGAATTCAGAGGTGACGCGATTGGGGTCAGATTCTCCAATGCCCCTGTACCTAAGACAGGTAAGGACCTAACAAGTGCTTCACCGTCTGGACCTTTAATCACGGTGTCCGTGCCGTCCGACGAGATTGATGCAAGTGAGCGAGAGCAAGGGGAGGACCTTAAGGCCTTAATGCTCGTGCTAGACTGGGTATTCACCGAGGTTGTCCTAGAAGGTTTCCCGCGTAGCGGTGTTGAGCCTCTTCTCCCACCTTGTAACGATGAGCTACGAGTTGTGACCCGTACACTACCCCCACCAGATAGGTCGACTAAATTTGGGTTGATAACTGCACTACGTGTTGACTTTTTTACAGCACCTTGACTAGTGCTGGGGTTTAGCATAATCGCCAAAAGAAATAAAATATGTTTGCCCTAACCTTTTGAAGAAAAAGGATGAACGTGCGTTAGAACGACAAAAAAAAAATAGCATATAGGAAAAAAAAACAAAAGTGGTTATAGCAAATAAAAAAAAATCCAAATTGTGTTTATATATAGGTGATTAAAAACAAATAAAAAATGCTTTCATATATTCGTAAGGAGAAATGCTGGGGCTTTTGGAATGCTAAACGGTGATCACATTGCTTTTACATTTCGGGATTGCAAAGATACGTTAGTATACTGACTCTTCCCGATACTACTTGGCAAATCAATTTCCTTTTCAACACATCGAAGAAAGTTGATGTCTCAAGCAGTTATAAATAACGGTAAGAAAAATACAAAAACCTACGAAGTTTCCTGCGCGTTCGCGCTATCGTACTGTGTTCTGCTCTGATTCGTCTCGCAACTTGCCCACCATTTAAAAAAAAAATAGTCAGACAAGGTCTTAGGCCAATCAGTGTCCAACTAGCATGTTCTATCAACGGGGATATTGTCACCGCAACAGCGACCGATCTGCTCATTGACATCAGTCCCGGACTTGTGACAAATCCTTGCTGAGAGAAGACGCTTAGATAAAACGAAAGTTTTCATATTCAAATTGTGTCTATGAACGCAGCGTTTTGCATCGCATTTGAAACTAGGGCTCTTATCCCCAGTGATCAAGACTTATGCCGACTACTACGTCCCAGAGACAATAATAAGCTTCTAAATGGTTAACTTCTGTTGTGCAATATTTTGAAAATATTTGGGGTATGGTCGCAGCGAAGACTGCGCGACTCGATATCGTCAGTTTGGACTTACCATTCCCCAACTATTGACAAAAGATTTCTTTTTTCTTTAAATGCCTTGCATGATTTAATATACGTTTATTTATTTTCAATGTTCTAGCCAATGAATGGCTTTTTCGTTGGGCGCCATATATGTTACGTGCCGGTACATTCGTTTACTAAACAATTTAAAACATATACAAATTGTGTACCACGCCAAATTTAGGGTCAAGGGCGTAAAAAGGTGATTGCCGACTAGCTAGAGCAAGGGTCTGTGATTCTCAACCCGAGTATTTGGCACGTCAACATATAACCGTACCCTACACACCTTTAGGGTACGGAACAAATATGAACACTTATTATAAAAAGCAACAATTTTTATTTTATTGAAGTTAATCATTTCATGGTCAGATGGGTTGCCATGCTCGGTGCACTTTTCCCTCCCAAGTTAGACTCCTATGACAGAAAAGCACCGCTAATGTAAAACTCTGTCCCTATAATGTGATGGACCTACTTTATAACGCCCTACTCACCTCCAACATTCCTCCTTAGCAAAAAAAATTACAAATTCATATTGAATTCTATCAATTTATTGAAAAAAAAATCCGTAGCAAAGTTCTTAGATTATAGTCAATTATAGGTTTAATACTGGGTAAGTATAAAGTACATTTAGGGTAAGTATAGGGTAAGTAAATGGTAAATGTATAAATATATGCATATATGTATATGGATATATATATATATATATATGTATATATATATATATATATATATATGGGGTAAATATATATAAATGTAGTACAAAAGAATGTTATACGTATATCTAATAATCAAATACTTAACAAACTAATGTTGTCACTGCCGGTAGTTGTTGCCGCCGCTGATGTGTTTTCGTCGCCGGTGCTGGTTGTCGCCGCTGGGATGTTGTTGATTTGCTGGTTTCAAATGTTGTAAAATGTTTTTTTTTTATATATTTATATTTTTGTAGCCACTATTTTTTTTCTCTTTTGGTTTTGTTTTGTTTGATTAATATTTGACAATGAGGAGTTACAAGGGTTTTCTTTAAAGGAGTATTTTAAACTCATGCAAATTGTAAGTTACAAAAATGTCCAAACACAAATTGACACACATCGGTTAAGTTATTGCTTGCAGTATATACGTATAAGTACATTTATAGTTTTAGATTAGTTGTTTGTTAAATTCTTGGTTGGATAAAATGTTTTCATACATAATTAATCACGAGTTGTTCTTAGTATTAAAATTATTGTTCACATTTATCACAACCCTTTTCTTTTTACATGTAATTTCCATTTGTTTAGTTTCTAAATATACATATATTGTACCTTATACGAAATAACAATGTTTTTCTTTTCCTATTTGGTTGAACCACTTTCATTTTAAGAAGTTTGTTACTTATGGAATAGAAAAATTATTGCGTTAAATTGGTTACGCAAAATGACACCATTTGTAAAACAAATTTTTTTGGAGGTTGTTAAGCTTTTTATATTTTTTTTTTTAAATTTGGAGATACTTTTATGTTTTGTTTAATAACTCCACAATCAAAACTTTTTTTTTCCACTTTTGTTTGTTTAAGGTTAATAATTTTAACAAAATTATTGAGTTATATGCACAGAACTACACACAACCTTCTATCGCACGTGGTTGTCCTTTTTCTTTTATGTGAAATTAATAAGCGATTTCAACCGCTTCGACCGAACTCAACCAAAGAACTCTCTAAAATCAACACGTTGTTTCGTTCCTTTTCTTTCTAAATTTAGCCTGTGCCCTTTCCATGCCCTTTCGCACATACACAGGCGAAACTAATGCCAAGTGGCAAGCTGTCATTGGTCAGTGGCATAACGGTAAAGTACGATCCTTCGCAAAGAAGAAGTGCGATGACAAAAGGGAGCCGTTGATATCTGCAAGATCAGAGTTGATTTCGTAAAACATCAAATAGTAGGGTGTTACCACTAAGGAATTCAGGTTTTCGAGATTAATAACGTCCACACGGGAAAGTATACGATAAGAGATTTTAAGACACAATGTCCGGACATAAACATAAAAAGAAACAATCCGTAACAACCTATAATATTTTATGATTAGGATTAACAGATTTTTACTCTCAAAACTAATTCGTGTAATACACACTTCTTGTCCATTTATTCAATTTCCTTTCCCAAGTTAGCAAGTTAATCTTGGGAATACAAACACAAACCCGTGGATTCATTGTTATTTACGGTGTAAAGTAATAAAAAAACAAAGGTACAAAGGACCCAACTTAATGGATTTGAAAATATGTACCTACATACAGTTCATAAAGGTACATAGTGCAAAAACCTGTAAAGTGTACAGCAAGGTATATTCACCATGGTGTACAGCATATACATATATAAAAATGTATGAGCATAGTTGCTGACACCAAATAAGCTTTGCTGATGTAGGTGACAAAAAATGTCGTCACCATTATGTATCGTAATTTAGTTTTTTTTTTTTCAAGTAAAAAGTTTAAAACTACAGCGCCTGGTTAAATAAAGCATGCAGTGATGTGATAAATTGGCTATATATGGGCAAGACGCAAGGAGGATGAAAATATATGTATTTCGTAATCATGAGAATATGCCATGCACTTATCCAATTGTTTTTTAATGAGTTGTAATTTAAAATAGGGATTACTGTAATGACAATCTTTTACTTACATTTAATAGAGTATTGTAATGAAGAGCTCGTTTTTATTTATAAAAGTCAACTCAATATTAAACAAAAATACTTGAGATTATCTTTTCCCCAAATTCTTTTACGTTTTCCTTCACACTTCACAAATTGTTTGGCTTTTATAGCACTAACTTTTTATACATTATATTTTGATTTGTTCGTATATTTTAACTTAAATTTAAAAATATTTTTTTAAAAGTACAACAAGCGATCCGTTCGCTTATAAAGGTTTATTTTTTAATAATCTGCAAAAAGTATTGTTTAAAGAAAAATCAGAATTTCTTTTATTGTTTTATGCTTTTTTTATGGAAAGACGTCAATTGTTTTTTTATCAGTGCTGTACAACAATAAGTTTTCCGCTCAAATTAGGCGATTTTAAATTACACTTAAAAATTTAAATCAGCGATTTTGGGGTACTACGCAATTTGTTGGTTTATTCACAGGAGTTCCCATCCCGGAATTTCCCGAGAAATTCATCAAAATGTTTATTTCCCACTTTTTCTGGAATTTTGTGCGGAGTACTGGGGCTAACAAAACTGTGCACTACATGTCATATTATTACTTAATCACAATTACCTTACCATGCCTTAAGCTTTCACAATCAGGAAATTAATAGACAGACAGAAATTTTTAAATTCTCTTTATTTATTTCGCTTGTGCTTTGAAATATACAGTCATGGTACAAAAAACAATGTTTACTCATTTCTACAACAACAATTTTCTTACAAAAGCCACAAACGATTTGTTTGTGTCATATTTTTTAAGTTGTCAAAAACCCTGCGCATTCCAGGGAAGAAAGTTGCATGGTTGTTGTTGTGTAAATTTTTTTTGGAGAGTAAGACCAATTTTACTCTGTCGGCTTAAAATATATGAAAAAGTACGCAGACAGTATCCAGTAAAATCTTGCAAGAAAACAGCTGAACGGTGTGTAAACAATTCAAATAACAAAACAAAAGAATTTTAGCATATGTGTACGCGGTAAATTATTTGTATATTTGGACGTTTCTAGCATCAAGTAAAATTTTTATTTTCGTTTCACAAAAATTGTTTCATTCAATTAGTAAATTAAAACAGCTGTTCAAACTAGTTGCAAAATCTTGCAAGAAGAAATTTCTCCAGTAACATTTTGCAAGTTCTCTTACTTCCAACTGTCAAAAAATTTTCTTTTTGGCTCTCTCGCTGCAAGCGATTTGGAGTACGCAGACAAAATTTTGCAAGATTTTGTAACATTTTTCCCAAATGATGCAAAATATGTGTACGCAGACAGACCTTATATTTATATTATGGTCTGATATAAAAAACCCGTTGCCTTTTTTCAATTAGGACATGTACCAACGTATATTTACAAACAATTTAAATAATTATACTAATGTCAAATAATTTCGGCTTGTATACTAACGTTCTGATTAAAAGTCCCAATTTTTACAAATGCGGTCTTATAAACATGTACCTAATTTATAAAAACTTTTCTTATATAAAATTATTTGTTTTTCTTAAAATATTTTTATAAGTATTTATATGAGGTTGTTTCTTTTCTTTACTCTTTTGAGTTACATGAATCCTAAAATTTTAAAACAGCGACTTTTCACAATAAATTTAAATGGTTATATATTTATATAGTACATTGGAGTACATTTGTCAATTAAGCACAGCAATTTTGACAACTAGAAACAAAACAGCCGAGAATCAGCTGCGTGAATGAGTAACATATATTGTTTTTTGTACCATGTACACAGCCAACAATATAAAATGGCGATGAGAATAATAATGAAAAGCAACAATATGACACATGATACAAAAATTTATAAAAATAAATAAAATACAATTAATATAAGTGGTTTTGGGGATATTTAAACACATTTTCTTGTGAAATTTGTTTATTTAAATAAAATGTAAAGCAACATTACTCCACAATTTTTTAAATTTATGTTAAAAGACATGTACGTTTTCCCATCCTCCTAAAAATTAGCAAATTGACGCAGCAATTCTGCCTGCGTTATTGCTTGTACTAAGTTATATCAGATTGAGTGTCTGGTCGGGGCGTAATCAAAATAGTTTCTCTCAAAATCACGTTATTGCGCCGTGCAGCATATAAGAACTCACACGAATATACATATGTTTTATGTGATTAATGTGTCTTTATGAAGTTATTAATATTCGAGGTAAAAAAATCGTGTATATGAAAAAATTTTTGAACCTTTGACGTTTGGCGATATATATTTATTATATATATATATATTATTTTCTTATGTTTTTTTAGTTCTAAAGACTACTATTTTTCAAGTGTATGAATAATGCAACTCTGAAAATATGTTCTTTTTTACAGCTGATATTATTTTTTTTATTGGGCAAAAAAAATTGCAATACATTTTTTCACTAGAAATAAAAAGAATTCGTTTTTTTAACTACGCTGGTTAATCATAAAATTTTTAAATAACATAAGATTCAAAGAAAAGGCATAACTTAAAAATAAATATAAATTTTAAAGCTTAAAAAAAACTTTGGCTAAAAGACAAAAAGAATTCCAAATAAAAAAGTGATATACAAAAGTTTACGCTAGTAATTAACTCTTAAAATCAAAAATGTTAAATGGTAAGCCAATTAAACAAAAAATTTCAATTATTTTAAACTAAAATTAAGTTAATTCTTTTAAATATTTGCAGTTACTTTAATTTCTTTATTTTTGTTATAACTAAAAGTAAAAGTTTTATTTTTCTGTTTATACGTTTAATGGTATTCAAACAAACACCTAATTAAAATATATAGAGATGTATGTATATACACACATATCGTTAAATAAAACGAAAAAAACATAAGTTACAATAATAAGAAAAGATCTTATCAATAAAAGAAGTTTTAATGTTTTTAATTTCATAACTTCAATCTTATATGCATATGTAGAAACTAATCCATAAATGCAATAAGAACCTTTCAAAAGTACATCTCTTATGATATATTAATTGCCTAAAACCTAAATAGGTACTTATGTAGGTATTAAAATATTTTTAAAATTGGAAATTTTCTTAACTAGTTAGTGTTTCTAGAATCTAGATTCAAGTTACATAAGTTCAAAAATAATTATTATTTCTTCCTTTTTCAAATAAACAATTAATAAATCTGCGATTTTCATTAAGAATATTAGAGTTTGTATGTACGTACTTTACATGTAATAGGTACATATATAATTGCTTTTTATATTAATCACAATTGATCGTAAATAATCATTATATTGTGGCAACGATTTTTTAATTTGGACTTTGATTTTGTTATTAAAACGTTTTCCCCAGTTAAAACCCATTGCGCATTCGAGAGCTTTATAACAAACATTAACCGCCTTATTCATAAAAATTATTTATGGCAAATCCTAATAGAATAATGATAGAAAGAGGGAAATAACACTTATACTCATAATTAAAAAAATTAAACTTTTAAAATAACTGGGGCCAAATCGTCACATTCGATTCGAATTAAAAATTCACTCGATTGATCGAGTTGTCAATGCTTTTAGAATAGGAATTCTAATAAGAATTTTTAAATTTCGATTCGAATCGAATGTAACGATTTGGCCCCTGGTCAATCAACCTAAGTTATTATGAATGTACATGTAACTATTTTTAAATTTTTAAAGATCTCATATTGATGGTATTGAACTAGGTTTTATAAAAATCGGATTCTTTATAATATCGTGATATAAAGTATATTTAGTTTGTTAAATATTTTTTTTTAATTAACAATCGTATTGAAATTTACATATCGATAGAGCTGTCAATGCTTTTAATACAGGAATTCTAATAAGAATTTATGAATTTTTATTCGAATCAAATGCCACGATTTGGCCCCTGGTTTTAATTTTTTTGTAGTATTTAGGAATATGTAATTGCTTTACTTTTTTTATAAAAATCAAAAAAATTATACAGTGTCGGACAAAACTAAAGCACCAAAACCTTCATAGTAATAAATCGTAATTAGTAAAGCTAAATTGTTATTTAATAACATTTAAATTTATTCATTTGTTAGTATTATTATAAAAAAATTTAAAATAAAACAAAAGCAACAATAATTCTTCACTTAACATAATAAAATTCAAAAAAAAGGGTAAAAAGCGTTATTTGGAGGCGACAAAACTAAAGCACATAGTTAGTTAAATATTCAGAAGTTCTAAAAAACTTAATATTTTGTGGCGTATCCATTATTTTTTAAAACTTCTGCACATCTTCGTTGCATGGAGTCTATTAAACTGGCTAATACCTCAGAAGAAATGCTATTCCAGGCATTTTCTACATTCTTGAAGAGCTCATCAAAATTTTTGCAGCTATCGCGGACTATTTTTCGATCTACAATCTCCCATAGATTTTCTATGGGATTGAGATCTGGAGATTGCGCTGGCCATCTCAAAACATTAATCTTGTTGTTAATGAACCACTCTTTCACACATTTAGATGTGTGTTTGGGGTCGTTATCTTGTTGGTATCTCCACTTTATCGGCATTTCCTCCTCTGCATGTGGCAGCATAACATTTTCCAGGATGCCCTTATAAAGAAAACGGTCCATAATTCCATTTATTCTATGAATTGGACCAATGCCGTCACCTGAAAAACATCCCCAGACCAAAACGTTTCCGCCGCCATGTTTAACTGTACCTTTTGTATAACGTGGATTAAGACATTGGCCTTTCGGTCTCCTAACTAGTCTTAATCCATCGGAACCTTTTAAATTAAATTTTGATTCATCGGAGAAAAGCACAGTATTCCATTGTGTGGTGGTCCAATTAATGTGCTCCCTTGCGAATTCAATCCTGGCCAGTCTATTTTTTCGTGATATAAAGGGTTTTTTTACACTTTTGTAAGCTTTTAAGCCACCTTTCACAGCTCGCCTTTGGATTGTTCTGGGAGTAACATTTAATGTTAATTGTGAGGCAATGGTTGTTGACGACATAAACGGATCTTTTTTTAACAAACGTATTATAGCCTGGTCATCTCGTTTGCTAGTTTTTCGTGGACGTCCACCTTCATGTTCTGTAGCCAAAGTGCCCGAAAAACGAAAACGGCTTATTATTCTTGATATTACGCTGTGATTAATATTAAATTTTTTTGCTATTAAGGTTATGGATTGACCGTTATTAAAATCAGCTATTATTTTTCCTCTAAAATGTTCTGAATGTTTATTTCGTGCCATTTGAAAAGTGCATTCAAAAAAACGACCAAAACGAGTTGAAAGAACGGAAATAACTAAAAATTAAATGAAAATTTTCTCTTTGCGCACTTTAATTGATCTTTAAAAACAAAATAACGGCATTTTTTGTAAGCAGTTTTTTATTTTTAAAAGCAATAAGAAATATTCAAGGTTACGTGCCTTAGTTTTGTCGCTGCATTCTTGGATGTTCTTGCATAAATAATAAATAAATAACAATTTCTTTTTATTTACAGAATTTCTTTCTTTGTTTTTTAATATGTTAAGAGTTAATTCTTTTATATAAAATAATATTTTTTATAAAATGAGCATTTTTTTTCATGTTATTGCACATTTTCTTAATAAGCAAGAAACCGTGCTTTAGTTTTGTCCGACACTGTATATTTGACGAAAAAATAGTAACTAGGTAGGTTTATTTGCAAAAATTAATAATATCTAATAACAATAAATAACGTTTATGAATAAGGTCATTTATATGTGATATGAATTTTGTATGGCATTACATTCATACATATATGTACATACATATATGTGTATATTCATATTATTCATAGGCATGTAAACGTAAGTTATTAAAAAGCAATCTCCAACTGCAAATATATTATTGTTAGATCGATCTTTATTTAGTTTTTTACAAAAATGTTGTTCTGCCATATAATCAGGCCATTACCCGTTTGATTTGACGATTTACCGCCATTTTGGCGATTTTTGGTGGTAGAATAGACGATTGGACGATTTTTGAAAATTAAAGATTTGTGGCTTTTTTAAAGAAAAACCAAAGGCAGAAATAGAAATTTTATTCCTTCATATAAGAAAAATATATTTTAAAATTTATTAGCCATTGTAGTTAAAAGAAATCCCCTTAAAATACATATATTATTATTTGTGTCAAATTAACTACATGCCTACATATGTACATATAGGGTATTTGAAAAAAAAACTGAAAATGTTTTTACAGATTTTCTGTTTTTTATTTGCAGTTTATTTTGATTAAAATTATAAATTTTGCTTAACAAGTTGTTACTATTTTAAAATAAAATACTTGTGAGCATTTTTTGTATCCCGAGTTTTTTATTATTAAGTAAAAAAAATTTAAAGGAAAATTTCGGGTTAACGATTTGTTTACGATTTTAAAAAGTTATTTTGAAGATTTTTTTCCTAAAATTTGACATTAAACCAAACTTATTTGGCAGCTGTGGCTGTAGCAACGAGAGAATATAGTTTCAGCCTCTTACTTTTTCCTTTTTTATGGAGCTTGTCACATAATGGTTAATTTTTTTTTTCATGACTGGAAAAGTGCCAAACTCCATAAAAAAAGTAAGAGGCTGAAAATATATTATCTCATGCTACGGCCTGATAAACTATTGGGCCATGACCATGTATATTTCTGCATCGTCTGTAAAAAGTTGTTTAGACGGAATTTTCGTCCTTTTAATTTTTTATTAGGGTTATTAATAAATAGATAAATAGAAAAATTAATAGTTTATTTTTTTTAACTTTGTTAATAGCTTCTTCCCATCTCATTATTCACTTCGCTTCTGTTATAAACAATTAAACGCAGTTTATCAACTAATCAAAATTATCATAACTTAAAAGCATTAAACGGCAAAATAAAAATTCAAATTCAGAAATTCAAACCAAAAAAACTAACCAGAAACGCTGTAAAATGTCGTGGATGAGTTTTGGAATGCTTGCATCTGGCTTTGGTATATAAATTCACCTTGTTTTATGTTTATGTATATATTTTATTTTATAGGAATTAATATAAAAATAAAAAAATTACTTTTACACAAAATTACAATAAATTATTATATATATGTAGCCTTGCAACGTTTGTTGGGTGCTGATGCACCGCCAAACAAGGTATTGGAAATAAAAAGTGAATCTCTGGGCATGCAACAAGTTTTGGCACGAGATGAAGCTATGGTTATGTATGCACCACCCTTTAATTCGAATGATAAAAAATATTACGAAATTATTTTACAACGGCCACATACAGACTCGAATACAACATCGTTTAGTTTATTTCGTTCACCATCACAACAAGAGATTGAAGATAAGTTTAATGATTTTTTACATCGCTTGCCCTTATTCGTAAGCATAGTTAAAGAGGTAAAGTATTGATCTATAGGGAAAGAAAATCTATCTATATAAAAGTTTGATTTTTTAGTTCTATAATGTTAATGGTTTACAAAAGCTTAGCGACATATTAACGGAAAATCCTTCTTGGTCCATAACACATTTAATAGCCTACTTTAATCTGGTGGACTATATAAGTAACCCGAAAGTTTTACAATTTATCGATTATGCCGATCACGTAAACTATATATCACCTTTTCAGGTATTTTTTTGCTTGTGTATATGATAACTTCCATATGTTATTTCTTAATATTTGTTTTTATCATTTATTTCCATACAGCTTGCCGTTAAGTGTGGAAATGTTGAAATGGTCAAGGCTCTGTTGCCCCTTTGTAAAATCGATCATTTAGACAATAACAGCAATTCCGTGTTTCATTATGCTGCCAGTACCAATAAAGAAATTTTAAATGTAAGTAATAACATTTGCATGCTTGGAAGAGTAAAAGAGGGGCCTGCCAAATAAGATGACCAAACATTACCATGGGGAACGATCGCTTTGAATTATAAGGCTAGTGGAGGTCATATCCAATCACGTGAGATTACCGAAACGTAAAATTTGAGGTTGAGAATTAAACTCTACAATGAAAAAAATTCTTCGAAGTATAAATTTAAAAAAATAATAGAATCATTATTAAATCATGTGTTCAGGAAATAGGCAACGAGGAGTTGTTGTTGTGAGAACTGTTATTCTTGCCCCTTTTTACTTTTTTTGTATTATCGAATATCTTTCGAGTTAGTTTTCGAGTAAAGGCAAAAGAAAGCTTTGTGCCTTTCAAAGAAAGATATAGGGATTTTTGTTAATTTATAAATAAATAAAAATAATTGAATTGAATAAATGATATTAAAAATGCACTTCGCTCGGCTGGTTTCGAAATAACGCTTTTTCTTAATAAACAATATATAAGGCAAATAATCTATAGAAATATAATCAATAATGTATTTTTTTTAAAATTTTTTTTTTCATATATTTTATTATTGAATCTTCGCTTAAGCGAACTAACAATAAGTATTAAAATCTTAAAACTAAGTAGTTAATACTAGTCCAGTCAGTACCAGACTAAAATTTAAGTTCTCACAATAAAATTAACTAATTTCAAAGGTTTCATCTAAGAGCAATAGTATCCCTTCTTTTTAGGCGGGTGTGCCCACTATGTTGCAGGATGCTTCGAGCGAGCGGATTTGGATGTGATTCCAGCTTTTTTTTTTTACTAAGTTTAATTTTTTCACTATCTTTTCTAGCTTCTTATCGATAAAAGTACAGTTAATTTAAACCATTGTAATTCAGATGGTTATACACCTCTCCACTTAGCTTGCCTTTCCGATAAACCAGAGTGTGTTAAAACCCTGCTTATGGCTGGGGCAGATGTAAACATTGAAGCGAAGAACATAAGTAAACTTTACAAGACTTCGACACCAACTTCAGTAGCTGAATTCCTCAAACATAACAATGCAAACAAACTCTATGCACAAGATATGAAATTTGGCGGTACACCATTACATTGGTGTTCATCACGAGAAACACTTAATGCTCTTATACTCCGGGGATGCAATGTAAATGCTACAAATTTTGATGGTCGTACAGCATTACATGTTATGGTGGCCCGTAATCGTTTCGAATGTGTTGTAACACTTTTGGCTCACGATGCCGACATCGATGTGGTCGACAGAGATGGTAAGACGCCATTACATATTGCAATTGAACAAAAATTGGTGCCGATTGTTCAGAGTTTGGTGGTATTCGGCAGCGACATAAATATAAAGAATAAAAATGGTGAAACCCCGCGCCATATGGTGGGTAATGATTCTAACGGCAGCAAAGAAGATGAAATTCTTTATATTTTACATTCTGTTGGAGCCAAACGGTAAAAAAAATTTATTTACTATTTTAACTAAAAAACTTTGTTATTTATTGTATTTGTTAAATAAAGTTGTCCTGAGGAAAAAAAGAAATGTCCACCTGGTTGCAATGCTAAAGGCACATATAATGGTATACCACCGGAGGCTCCCGAGGCACCAGAATCTCGTGAACACATAGAAACCATGTTAGCTTCTACTAGTCGCCAAGGTGCAATGGGTTTTTTAAATTCAGCTGCTAATAGCATGTTTAACGAAATGAAGGACAAAGAGTTAGTTAATTAGATGGAATAAATATAATATAACAACAATACTATAAAAAAAACTTGCTTTTATTTTCCAGACCACCTGTTGTTGTTAATACGGAAAAAGTTGAAAAGGGCCAAAGTATTATGGACGCATTAATGGGCATGTTTACCACAAAAGCTAGTGATTTAAAGAAAGGTAATGTTTTCTTAATTCTTTAGAATAAAAAAGAACATCCCTGCTTAATTATAACTGTCTTAAAAATAGAATCTCCCACTAACAGTGTGGCTAGCTTAAATTCAATTGGCACTGAAGAGGCAATATCCGCAAAAGTTTCATCAGATCCCGCTTTGTCTCCCTCAGTTTCGAATCCCTCATTACATTCAGCGACATCGCAAAAAGGCGATAAACCTTATGGTCGAGGACGTTTGCTTTGCTTAGATGGCGGTGGCATACGTGGTCTAATTTTAGTACAAATGCTTTTAGAAATCGAAAAACTCTCCCAGACACCTATTGTCCATATGTTCGATTGGGTAGCTGGTACCAGTACTGGTGGCATACTGGCATTAGGACTGGGCTGTGGTAAGACAATGCGACAGTGCATGGGCCTCTATTTACGCATGAAAGAGCAATGTTTCGTTGGCTCGCGTCCATACCCCAGCGAAACCTTTGAGAATATTCTAAAAGATAACTATGGAGAATTTACCGTTATGACTGATATTAGACACCCTAAGGTGATGGTAACAGGTGTAATGGCCGATCGGAAACCAGTTGATTTGCATCTTTTTCGTAACTATACAAGTGCTAGTGATATTTTGGGAATTATTACACCAATAAGTAAGTAAAAATAGTAATACGGTTGGTTCTAAAGACGTACTTTAAATAAACTTTAGCTAATGAACAACCGTTTATTTTAAGCTAATCGCCGAATACCTCCACCAGATCCCAAAGATCAGCTGGTTTGGCGTGCAGCGCGGGCAACTGGTGCCGCTCCTTCTTATTTTAGGTTTGTTGATTAAAAAGTGCGCATAAAAATTTTTTTCATTGTTTCTCTTTTTTAAATTATATGTATAAATGTTTGTCGTTTGTGGCCCCCTAAAGTACATATCTAGATCTTAATGCGCCCCCTGGCAAGTAAAGGTCTACATACCGGGTATAAGTCTTCCATTTTTTCTCTTTAGGTGTCTATCCACAACCTGGCTAGGTCTTTAGCGGAAATACGATAGATCTCCAGCCGCCCCGTTTCTTTGCAATTTTCTCCTTTTCCAGATATTTATATTCAGCTCAGCGGGTATTAATTTATTTTAACAAATCTAAATATGTACTTACATCGAAGACTAGGTTAGATAAAAAGACATATCTGCTCATACATCTACACTTGTAGACCTCCTGGGTCCATTGTGCCTTTCTAAAAATAAAAACAAAATAAAGACAAAGATAAAGGGCAAAGAAGTTAAAAATTTTGAACTAACTAACGAAACAGATTGTCTAGGTAAGGTTAGGTTACGAAGAGTTGCCATTTGCCACATGCACACAGAGGCCTGTAGGTCCATTGTGAATCCCCTCAGAAGAGTTGAAAAGAGCAATAGATAGAAAGAAAAACCCAGCAGAAACGCCCTCAGAAAAAAAATATGCTGCTGAGGGCTGTGGCAGACCAGATGTTCCAAAGTCTCTATCTGCTCATTTCCGCATAACCTGCAGAAGTCCGGAAGGTGCTTATCCCATTTAATTCTTAAATATCTCGAGTCGCATTGCCCTGTAAGAGTCCCAATTATACACCTCAGAATTCCCTGCTCTCCATGTCCTACCATGTTTGAGCCACTATGTCCATGATTCAAGTCCCTATCAATCCATAATAGAAGCACATTGGTGGCCTAGCTGGTTCACAACCCAGCCATAGATAGTCTAAGGCTGAAAAATAAACAACAGCCTCCTCTAGCCAACTGATGCTCATAAGGGACCCAATAAAAATGCACCGCTGACTGCTACATGTCCTCCAACCTAACTAAGTCAGGTCGATAAAAGCCATTTTTAACATTATTTTGGCTTAATCTTAAAAGATGTTTTCATTCCCGTTTTTAATTTAATGTTGTGTCTTTTTTAAATGACTAAACATATGAGGAAGGTATTTTTCTGCGCACTGCTAATCATAAATTTTTTTCCCCCCATTAGAGCTTTTGGCAGATTTTTGGACGGTGGCTTAATTGCCAACAATCCCACCCTAGATGCCATGACTGAAATCCATGAATACAATATGGCTTTGCGTAGCGTTGGACGTGATAGTGAAGCTGTGCCGGTAGGTATTTTTTACACTTAAATTCGCCAAAATTTTTTTTAGGAATTTTAAATATTATTGTAGATCTCAGCAGTGGTTTCTTTGGGCACTGGACTAATACCCGTTACCGAATTAAAGGATATTGATGTTTTTCGTCCAGAAAGTATATGGGATACAGCTAAATTGGCTTATGGTATTTCAACAATTGGTAAGTTCTGAACAACATAAATTTTAAATCATTTGAAAACTTTTTGTAAACTAATTAAAAATGTATTTTAAATTAAGCGATTGTTAATTAATCATGGTAAAAGTTTTTTATAATTTTTTTTATGTAAATACATTTTATTAAAGGTAATTTGCTTGTTGATCAAGCAACTGCATCAGATGGTAGAGTAGTGGATCGCGCTCGTGCTTGGTGTAGTACAATTGGCATTCCTTATTATAGGTAAATATTTAATTTTTTCATATCGCATTCTCAATTAAGATTCGGTGTGCAATGTATACTTTGTATATTAAAAAAATTAAAAATTAAATATTTCTACTTTTAATGCACTTAAATGCCTAAAGTTTCATAAGTCTATAAATAACTTTGTTTGAAATCTTGCTGGCGATAAAGTATTTTTTTTTGTATTTTTTTTATTTTAGATTTAATCCTCAGCTCTCTGAAGATGTTGCAATGGATGAAAAGAGCGATCAAAAATTAATAAATATGTTGTGGTGTGCCAAAGCTTATATGTATGCGAATCGTAACAAAGTCATTGAAATGGTTAATTTGTTGAAATAGCATATAAGACGAATTTAGACCGCCAGTAGAAACTATATGTGTATGTAAAAATAATGCAACAATAAGGCTAAATACAAAAAAAAATATTAATTGTTCTCTCATTCAATAAGATTAAAATTTATTTAAATAGTTAATTGATGTGAATAAAAAACAATATAATTTAATAAAGTATTTTTAACACAATAACACTTTATTTTTAAAAAACCTAATTCAAAAATTTCCGGGTGGTCTAAATTTCATATGTATGTTTTTTACATTTTTGTATTCAATAATATTTATATATGTATATGTAAATTGCTATTCCAAAATTTAATTTAAAAACAACCTTACAAGAGTTTATATATTTTTCCATTAAAGGGTTTTGCAGAAGCAAAGATACATACGTTTTTTTTAAACTTTTTTAACCATTTGCAAAATATTGTTAAAAAGTAATGTTTTTCTTTAAGCTCTTATTCAGTAAGGCTTAAACTTTGGAACAGCCAATTTAAGTTATAAATACGGTTTACATTCTGAAGGTTTTTATATATGTATTTATTAAAAAAATCCTATGATCGTATTAGCTAGATTAGTTGTAATTATTTACCTTATTTTATTTACCATTAAACTTACGTTAAATGAAGTCAATCATAACGGCTTTTATGTTTTTAAGACATTTTTATTGTAAATGAATTTAAAAAAATGTATGAAAATAATATAACTGGTCTTATTATTTGAGAAGAGAGGAACTTAAAAGCTAAGAAAACAATTTTAATACAATTTAATTATTCACAAGGTGTTATCTGTCGTATTACCTTTTTTTTAACAAAAAAAAATTAAGTTTTGGCTTAAAATTTGATCAAACAACGTCATAGTTCAAAAAATTATTTTTGGAGTTCACTATGCAGAGTTTCTGGATATGTTATGCTCAATACTGTATATAAATTTCATCTTTAAATTGTTTAAACTTTTTACGTTTGAAGATAAAATGCTGTTAATATTAACTATAGGTATAATACTGCTATTCTTTACTATTTTTTTGTACTGAGTTTGGCAGTGTGATGATTTGAAAATACATAGTTTTTAACTTCAATATTAAATACCTATCTATTCTTTATGTTGCACTAAGCAAAGTGCCTAAACATTTTAAATTTATAAAACTTTAGTAGTTTAAAAAAAGTACGTTAAAATTAATCACTGTAGAGTGAAGATACCGTTTTTAAACACATAAAAACAAGACTATTAAGTTGTGGCAAAAGAGTCCGTTTTTATGGCTCTTCAAAAAATTACAATAAATGTTATAAAAGCGACAAAAAGAAAAAATTGTTTGCTCATCCAGCACCGGATCTCTGAATGTCACTGCAATATCCGTTGTTATTGAAAAAGTTAACGGGTACATCATTTAGAAAACAAGCATAAATATCGCTAAATGCTTAGATATGGCAGCACTACAAAAATGGCTTCTTTTTGTTTATGTTTTTTACCCACGGATACACAAAGGCGGCATTTAAGAAAAAAAAAATATCGGTGCAATATAAGCTTTTAATAATAAAAAAATTATTAACAAAATTAAATGCACTTTGTAATAATTAAGAACTGCAAAGAAAGTTTTATGTAAAATGTCTGGTACAATATTGGAAAACTTAAGCGGGCGTAAGTTGTCCATATTGGTGGCTTTGTTATTACTTTGTCAAGTGGCTTGCTTTTTACTGGGTGGTCTGTTTGCTCCTGTGCCAGCCGGCCATCAAAACATTTTGGGTATGGTTTGCCGTGATCAAAAGAATCGCCAAAATGATACAACATTCTGGCTCTACTCACGTGGAGCTGGGCAGTGTTCATCCATCTCTCAGGAAGAAATCGAAAGTCATGAAACAAAAATGGCCAATGGAATTGTCTACTTATTTCAGATGCCATTGCCAAGGGATGGCAAGCAGTTGGATTACTCCAGATGGCAACAAAATTTAATAGGAGTCTTGCAAGTTGACTTGGCATATGTTTCTGATGGCACTCTTATTGAACCACCTAAAGATCTGCAATTAACTATTGATACACGTTTAGCATACCGTAATAAAGAAGATTCTCCAGATGACTGGAAATTGTATGCTAATTCTATTGAACGGCGTTACCTTGACTGTCATCCCGTCCACAGGAGTCAACAAGAAACGTTGTATTCGTGCGAAATGATCCCTTTATTCGAATTAGGTTCTCTGCACCATGACTACTATCTCCTTAACTTGCGCTTTCCAATAGATACCGATTTAAAGATGAATTTAAACATTGGCCATATGCATGATTTAACTTTAACGGCCATTTACCAAAATGGTGGCTTTACTAAAGTGTGGCTATCATTAAAAACAGTTCTCTTTCCCTTTATTGTGGCCATTATGATTTGGTTTTGGCGTCGTGTTCACATACTGCAGCGATCACCTGCTCTCTTGGAATATATGCTTATCTATTTGGGTGGTGCATTGACGTTTTTAAATCTTCCTCTGGAATTCCTTACTTTGAATATTGAAATGCCTTATATGCTTCTACTAAGTGACGTTCGCCAAGGCATATTTTATGCCATGTTATTGTCGTTTTGGTTAGTATTTGCGGGTGAACATATGCTAATACAAGACTCTCCACAAAAGAATTCCATACGTTCTCGATACTGGAAGCATTTGTCTGCCGTTCTTGTTGGATGCCTTTCATTATTTATATTTGACATTTGTGAGAGGGGTGTTCAGTTGCGTAATCCCTTTTATTCGATTTGGACTACGCCGTTTGGGGCTAAAATCGCTCTAAGTTTTATCATTTTGGCAGGAATTTCAGCCGCTGTTTATTTCCTCTTCCTATGCTTTATGGTGTTTAAAGTATTTCGAAATATTGGCGCCAAAAGAACATCTTTACCCTCTATGTCGCAAGCTAGACGTTTGCATTATGAAGGTAATTAGTTTATAAAATTATTAAAAGTTAAGTTTATAAAATTATTAAAAGTTAAGATGTTATTGTGGTTCGCGTTGGCGTAGTCGTTTTTAGTTATTTGGTACGGTCTAACAAATACGCCAATGTTAAATAAGTAGCACCCTTGTCGTTTTTGTGTCAAATCCGACATTTGACACGACAACACCAAACACAATAAGGCCTAAAATATAACAATTGCAATTACTTCCTATAAATAGTAAACTTTCTACGTAAATTAAATTTAATATTTTTATTAAGAGAAAAAAAACTTATTAATTGGTTTTATTTCAAGGTCTGATTTACCGCTTCAAATTCCTTATGTTGGCCACTTTACTATGTGCTGCTTTAACCGTGGCTGGTTTTATTATGGGCCAAGTTGCTGAAGGTCATTGGAAATGGGACGAAGAAATTGAAATTCAATTAACTTCAGCTTTTTTGACCGGTGTCTATGGCATGTGGAATATTTATATATTTGCTTTATTAATTTTATATGCACCTAGTCACAAACAGTGGCCCTGTGTCAATTCCAATGAAACGTCGCAGTCGAATGAGAATATTGTAGCTGCTGCTGCTAATGAAGAAATTGAATTCAACAATTTGCCCTCTGATTCAAATCCCAGTGAAATATCATCTCTTACTTCATTTACACGTAAAGTAGCTTTCGATTAAGTTATAAAAAATATTTTTTTTAAATTAAAAACATATTTTTAAAATATTTATTACTTTTACCTACGTACTTATAAAGAAAGTTAAAAATATTTTTTTTTCTATACATACGTGCCCATAATATTTATGTAGTCTTATATTTTTTTAGAAAAATTAAAACTTAACTCTGGCATTTATTTTGCTAAAAGAGATATATACATATAAAATTTAATTCTTACTTAAATAATATATTAATTTTTTAATAATAATGATAGATATACATAAACATTTCAACTTTGTCTAATTTTATAAATTATTACATGACCAGTATTAACAAACAAAAAAATTTTAAAGAATACTTTTAATAAATTGTAATACATAATACTCATAATATTGCAGCATCTTAACACATGTAGTATAAACATTACCTAGAATGTCAACGTACTAATCAAATAAAATATATATAACGTACATTTTTATTCCTCAAAATGCGATTTTTTTTTGAGACAGAATAGGGGGAATTTTTTGTCTATCGGCCCTGTTCTGTAAATCGAATTGGAGAACATTTTTTACTCGGTTTTAAACAGAGTTCAAACCATTCGATTTCAAATCGAAGAAAAATGGTTATATAACAGAAATAAAAGAGAAATTTTTTAAATCAAATTTTGATCGCATCCTAATACAAAAATTGGAAAATTTTGCAACGACGTATGATATTTTAAGATGCAATAATACTGTAACTTAAAAAATATTAGACATAATGCCAAGGATGATTTATTTTTAAACGCTTCACTATAGGTATACATATAACGGGCAGTAAAATCATTTGACGGGTGTGATCTTACAAATTTAAGCTTAAAAAATTAATAAATTAGTTTTTTCTACCTTTTGTATTATCAAGTTAAAATAATTTTGCTCGAAGGGTTATGGTCTTGAGGAACGTTTATTTCAAGATTTTCTTGTGAAACATTTTATACAAAGGGTCTGCAATCATTTTTATTTGTTTGATGTGATTGTTTTAACTATTCCCTAATTAAATGAAATAATAATCAATTTATTTATATTTCGGTAATTTTTACGTAGAAATTTTAAATACTATAGGGGGATTTCATGTCAAGTGACCCAACTTTTTTTTTCGATTGGAAAGAAATTTAGACCAAAGTAAGTTCTTGCAGAGAGTAGCTTAGACACAATTTTTTAACACAATCGGTCAAGAACTCTCTGAGCTAGAGGGGTTCAACATTTGACGTTTTCAGCAAATAGGTGTTTTTTCTCATACATGTAGTTTATTACCTTTTGCTTTTAACAAAATTCGTCCCAAATACTTTCGATAGCTTTTTTTTCAATCTTCCAGAAAAAAATATTTTTAAAATTAAAAAAATTTTTTTTTTATTTTTTTTTATAAAATAATTAGAAAAAAATTTTTTTTTTCCAAATGTGCCCATTTTTTTTTTTTTTTTTTGCTCAAAAGAAAGCTTAGGTCTTTTGTTTGAAGAGCTTGGAAGTCGCTTAGTGGGATGCGAGTGGGATATCTATAAAAAATAATGTTTTGTAACTCAAGGTAGTGGTTTTTCAATTTTCGCGTATATTTTATTTAAATTTATTTCCTATTTATGTAAAATTATCTCTTAAGCAAAAAAAAAATTATTTTATGCTAAGAAACATAATAATTTAACCTTTCCGACGGTATGCATTGAAAATATTAACAAAATGTGTTCAGACATTACCATATAAAAGTGATTTTATTCCAGAGGCCTACCATTTTGTTGGTAATGCAGTGTCGAGTGTATGAGACTTTATTTTCAATGCATACCGTCGGAAAGGTTAAATTATTTTGTTTCTTAGCATAAAATATTTTTTTTTTTTTTGCTTAAGAGAAAATTTTACATAAATAGCAAAAAAATCAAAATAGAATATACGCGAAAATTGGAAAACCTCTACCTTGAGTTACAAAACATTATTTTTTATAGATATCCCACTCGCATCCCACTAAGCGACCTCCAAGTTCTTCAAGGAAAAGATCTAAGCTTTCTTTTGAGCAAAAAAAAAAAAAAAAAAAAAAAATGGGCACATTTGGAAAAAAAAAATTTTTTCTAATTATTTTATAAAAAAAAAAAATAAAAAAAAATTTTTTTTAATTTTAAAAATATTTTTTTCTGGAAGATTGAAAAAAAAAGCTATCGAAAGTATTTGGAACGAATTTTGTTAAAGCAAAAGGTAATAAAGTACATGTATGAGAAAAAACACCTATATGCCGAAAACGTCAAATTTTGAACCCCTCTAGCTCAGAGAGTTCTTGACCGATCGTGTTAAAAAATTGTGTCTAAACTACTCTCTGCAAGAACTTACTTTGGTCCAAATTTCTTTCCAATCGAAAGACATCGGTTTTAAAAGTTGGGTCACTTGACATGAAATCCCCCTATATTTTATTCATTCCTTATGAAAACTTACATACCCATGTATATGTATGTACATATGTACGATTTTCAAAAATCGTTTTTGATATACATGTATAACGAATATAAAATCTGTTTTACTTATTTAACAAACTTACCAAAAATCACTATTCCGAAAGAAAAACAAAATGAATTTTAAAAAATAATTGAAAATTATGTTGTAAAAAATAATTATTTCTTTAAGTGTAGTAAGTTAATAAACTATAAATTATCAGTGCTGCCATAAGATGAAATTAGAAAAGTGCTTAATGGTTAACAACAAAGTGCTTAAATGCTCTACAAGTAAAAAAATAGTACTAAATTTTAAAAAAAAAATAATTATTTGCTTTAACATCAGCTAAATAACATTTTTTTGGATTAGTTTTGTGGTTTTTAATGCATAAACATTTAAAAGACTATTAAATTTATGTCAGTAATGCATAGGGCTGATTCGACTCAAGAGAAATTTCTTTTACTTTTGAAAAATGCTTATTTAAGCATTTAAAGCAGCCACCCAATACATTGACATTAGCAGTGGTATACATATGTATTAAAGACCTGCATCAAGTCCTATTTAATATAATTCAAGAACCGCATATATTTCTAATTCTTGTGTTGTTGTGCGGTTAAACTATTTGAGTGCTGGAATGTAGTGTGGCTGCCACAGTTTCTTTGATGCAATGTAGTATAGGTAAGAATAAAGAGTGGTGTCATGCACTGTTGTTGATTCAACTTAAATACTGTTATGTGTGTTCTGTTGCGGATGTTACTGGCCACTGCAAAATTTGATGCAAACGAAAATCTTATGGCAGGGTATTGTTGTTGGTAGAAAGCTATAAGGAAAAAAAGTAAAATTAACAAATTGCTGTTTGTGGGCTAAATATTCGAATAATATTACCTTTTACCTGTGGAAAAAATTATCCTTCACGTCCGTGTCCCATATCTGTAAAGAAAAAAGTTATATTATTAGCAAATTTAATAAAATTAAAATTTTATTAAAACCACCACCATTACCTGTTTTTGTTTTGTTATTCTTTTTTATTTTTGACAACAGTGTATTGTTGTTGCGATTTTTGCTGATTTTTATAAATATACGCATGTTACAGTTGTCAGTACTGAGTGTTGGTGGAAGTTGGAAAGGTATGCAAACCAACAAAATATTGTATACAGTACGTATGCAGGGATGTGCGTATATGCGTACAACAATAAAAATCAGGAATAATAAATATTTAAGAATTATGAATGAAAAATGTAACTTGCTAATTTTGATGAGACCCAAGTAGAAGGAAAATGTCAGCATGAATATTTTAAAAGAAATTTAAAGAAATTTTTATGAAAAATGGTGGCAAAAACAAAGGAACAAAAATTTATGTAAAATAAGAAAAAAGAGACTTTTGTTCAAAAGTAAAAAAATTATGAAAATTTAATTTTTTAAAAGTATTCTAGAAACTTTTAGAAAACTGAAAAAAGATGTCGGCTAGGCGGTAAAATATTTGGGAAATTTTGAGAGATGAGAAAGGGAATTGAAGGGAACAACGAAAGGAAATGTTAGTTGAGAGATCAAAAGAAAAGTGACTGTTGAAGCGTGCGCAAGGTGGAAGTTCCGCGTTAAAATATATGATAAAAAAATTTTTATATTGAATTTAAAATTTTAAAGTATGAAACAAAAATAAAAACCAAAGGAATATTTTAAAAAAATTTAAAGAAAAATAGAAAGTATAAAAGCACATTAATTAAAAAGGAAAAAAACAACTTGAAGTGAAAGTCTGTATTTGCGAAAAAAGATCTAGAGGAAAGAAAAGTTTGAAAGCCTAGTGAGCAGAATTGTGGATAAGTGGGGTGCATGCAGATGCTCCATAGTGATAGAAAGCACCAAATATTAGCTCTGCTATTGGCAAAAACAATTGTTGTGGAAATAAGGGGATACGTAAAAACGTAAGAATTTTTAAAATATATGGTGAAGTTTGTTTGGGTGTTAAAAGGTGTTATTTACAGCTGGCTATAAAGAAGTAGAGCACAGTATACGCGGCATGAAAGTGGGTGAGACGCACAAACAGGCACAAGGAGAAGGCAAGCCAAAGAAAATTATCAGCATATAGCCAGGTAACCCCTTTAATTTATTCCAAAGATACGCATATATTGAAAAGAAACCCGGCAGAAGAAAAATTTGTTTGAAAGGAAAAGTTAAAATATTAAGTATAATTATAAAAAAAAGGTTTTAAAAAGATTTTAAAGAAGTGTGCGATTTGTAAAATTTTTGTGTTAATATATTTATGTAGTTATTTTTTTTAGTGTGTGAATACTTTTGTGAGCGATTTTGCTTTTAGTTGTAGTTTTATATTAATACAGTACCGCGATTTTAAGAAAATCCCTAAAGTAGGCCTTAATTTTAAGATTTTATTTATTGGGTATATTTATGTGTTTTGAGAGATAGAGGGCGTAGCGGATGTTTTATTTTTAACCGGAAATTTGGAAGTTATAATACAAAAAGGAAATTTAGTTTAGATCAATATAAATATAAATATTATACTCCGATTGAAAATTGTAGGAGGTAGTACTAGCCTTAGGGAGCTCCATCAGGTTAGGGTAAACGATTTCGTGCGCAGAACAAAGCGTAAGCAAGTTGATCTAGCCTAGAAAAGTAAAAAGAAATGCAAAATTAATTAGTATTTGATTTGAGGTAAAGCCGGTTAAGAATAAAGTTTAGAATTTAAGAATTTATGATGGTAATATTGGATGTGTATGAAAAAGAAAATATTTTTGAGTGTTAATTAAAAGAAAAAAAGAATATATATATATTATTAAGCCAGTAAAGGGAATAGGAAAATATTAATTTGTTTTAATAGGAGTTGTTTATATGTTTATTAAGTTTAATATAAAATATAAATGAAATTGTGTTTTGAAAAGTTTATAAAATGAACGGTGTGTGATCTGTTAAAGGTAATGGCATGGGGGTAAGGTAAGGTTGGAGAAGTCGAGTGGGTTTTGGGTCATGAAAAATGGAGTTTGAGGATAAAATCGTGACATGGTTGGGTGGGCAAAGAAGGAGCAGTCCATCGGGCTCCGAAAAGAGTCAAGGGTGTATGGTATGTCTACGGTTTGGTTTGGTGATTTAGTTTGTTGTTGCTTTTGAGTTGTGTGATGTATTTTTTTTAATGTGTAGCGTACCCAGTGAGTAGGGTTGGAACCCGCTGAGGTTGTGCGTACCGGGGAATGAGCAGGCCGGCAACCTTGCTGGACCTACGGCTGCAACATTAAATGGCGCCCAAACGAATGGCAACTTAGAATATTTTTTGTTCAATAAAAATTATTCTTAGCTGTACAAGTGGTACATGTAGTAACACCTATACATGTGACAATAGCCTAATAGTTTTGTAAAATAGCCCAATGTTAATCGTGACTTATATTGCTGGAGTTGGTTTGCATAGCCGCTGTAAGACGTAATGCAGGGTCGTATGTAAATGGAACTCTGGGTTATGATGATCGATGTTGATATGCTTGTGGATTTATATGCAGTAGCTTGAGAGTGACTATGTGTGTCCCCAACTGTATTGTATTTAATCCCCTTTTGTGATCCTAAAGTAATATTTTGTTTTTAAATTATTATCGGTGTTGATTGTATGTTAATGTCTGATAGCCTGTCGCATCGTGTGTATGTCGAAGTGTGTTGTATCAGCATTATCTGCATTCTTCCCGGTTTTGATTTGTAGAGTTCAAATGTTTTGTTATATTTCAGTTTGAGTATAAGTAATATCTGATAGCCTGTCATGATCGTGTGTATCGTGAAGTGTGTAGTATCAGTGTTACATGTATCGTGCTGTGGTAATTTAACGCAATTTTGATGTAATGTTGTTTGTATACCACATGAAGATTTCTTTTATAAATTTTCGTTAATCACGTTGATCTCCACAACCATTCATCATTACCTGTATCTGAAAAAAAAAAAAAAATGCCAATGGATATTAAGTTTTGATGTTGTATTTTAGAGATTTTATTTGCTAAATAGTAATGTGCATGATTTTAAGTTTGATTATTATATATTTGATTTTTTTTGCATGATCTTTTTTTTTTTTGTTTCATTATATTTTATTTTCATATTCATAATTTTATATATTGATAACAATCTTTTCATTATTTTATGTAGTATTTGTAAATTTATATGATTTCATTCATTTGTATGTTATTTATGTGTTGCATGTTGGTGATATAATTATTTATTTATTTTAAATTATGTATTTTTTTGGACTAATTATGTTATTTTATATTATTTTAAATTGTTTTACTATATTTTATATTTATTTTAAATTATTTATTTCTTGTATATTATTTATTTAATTTAATTATGTGTTGATTTATTTTCCTATATCGTTAAACTCGTAAATATTAAAAATTTATGTAATTATATATAGTATTTTATTATTTGTATCTTAATTTATTTTTATCTGCATGTTAATTTTAATTGATTGACTTTAAAAAATATTTAATTTTATTAACCTAAGTTAAATTTTAGTTTTGAGGTTTACGTGACTGCCCTAATGTTTTTATGAGAGTGAACGATACCGCCTTAATGTTGTGCAGCAATATACGTTAGTGTTGCCAGTGAGCAAATCCTGTTGTCACGGTTGATAAGGGTTGACTATAGTTTAATATATGTCCCGATAAATTGTCCCTTTTAAATAATTATTCTTATTTAATAATTATTCTTTTGATTTTTTTTTAATATTTCTCTCCAAAAATCGGTCAGATTGTTTTTTTTTTGTCTGTGATATGCAAATGATGTTAAGTTCGGCAAGTGTAATAAGCTTTATACATTTTTTCGCGTGCAATACGAATCAAGGAAACTGTGATAGTGTAAGACACCCGTGATTAATTCTGTGATATAGATATTTAAGTTGTGATGTCTTTTTGTATTTTAATAATTAAATTTAAGTGCAATATAGAATTAAGTATGCGTTGTCCGAGTCAGAAACTACGGCGTTTCAAAAAAATGGATCCTGTAAAGAGAATGAAAAGATATCACAAAGTAAATATTTATATTGTGAATAGATTTTAAATTACTTCCCGTAATAGTTCGTCAAGCTTCTGAACTTTTTAACTTTAAAAAACTTCAGAGACTTGTGGTCATTGCACTACTATTGAGACATCCGACGGAAAAGGTAAAGATGAGGCGTTACCCTTATATGTTAATTTATAAAGTTTTATTTTTGCCTCAAAAGGGCGTTCGGTTAATTCTGTTTAAGTACTTTTTAGTGCACTACCAGCCAGGCTGGTAACAAGATTTGTTTTCTAAAATTGGGTTGCCTCTACGTTTTCTTTTCCTGAGGAAAAGAACTCGGAAGAGTGATGGCGTAATGTGGACCAAGTTGTGAACGAATGACGGAAGTAATTGTAAGTTCCTGTGGAAGAGGAAAAAAGGAACTTTAGGTTAGCACGTACTGGCTAAGTAGAAGTATGTACTTACCCGATGAACAAATGTATGAAGTCCCGGCTAGTGTAGGTAGAATATAAGACTCTTGGCCAGGGTCATGGGAGTTCCCCACGTTGGGCAATGGTTGTTCAGAACATAGAACCTCAAAATCCGCACACCGTTTCTTCTGGTGAGCACCAGCAAAACCGGAGTTTTGTTGCGGATGTTACTGGCCACTGCAAAATTTGATGCAAACGAAAATCTTATGGCAGGGTATTGTTGTTGGTAGAAAGCTATAAGGAAAAAAAGTAAAATTAACAAATTGCTGTTTGTGGGCTAAATATTCGAATAATATTACCTTTTACCTGTGGAAAAAATTATCCTTCACGTCCGTGTCCCATATCTGTAAAGAAAAAAGTTATATTATTAGCAAATTTAATAAAATTAAAATTTTATTAAAACCACCACCATTACCTGTTTTTGTTTTGTTATTCTTTTTTATTTTTGACAACAGTGTATTGTTGTTGCGATTTTTGCTGATTTTTATAAATATACGCATGTTACAGTTGTCAGTACTGAGTGTTGGTGGAAGTTGGAAAGGTATGCAAACCAACAAAATATTGTATACAGTACGTATGCAGGGATGTGCGTATATGCGTACAACAATAAAAATCAGGAATAATAAATATTTAAGAATTATGAATGAAAAATGTAACTTGCTAATTTTGATGAGACCCAAGTAGAAGGAAAATGTCAGCATGAATATTTTAAAAGAAATTTAAAGAAATTTTTATGAAAAATGGTGGCAAAAACAAAGGAACAAAAATTTATGTAAAATAAGAAAAAAGAGACTTTTGTTCAAAAGTAAAAAAATTATGAAAATTTAATTTTTTAAAAGTATTCTAGAAACTTTTAGAAAACTGAAAAAAGATGTCGGCTAGGCGGTAAAATATTTGGGAAATTTTGAGAGATGAGAAAGGGAATTGAAGGGAACAACGAAAGGAAATGTTAGTTGAGAGATCAAAAGAAAAGTGACTGTTGAAGCGTGCGCAAGGTGGAAGTTCCGCGTTAAAATATATGATAAAAAAATTTTTATATTGAATTTAAAATTTTAAAGTATGAAACAAAAATAAAAACCAAAGGAATATTTTAAAAAAATTTAAAGAAAAATAGAAAGTATAAAAGCACATTAATTAAAAAGGAAAAAAACAACTTGAAGTGAAAGTCTGTATTTGCGAAAAAAGATCTAGAGGAAAGAAAAGTTTGAAAGCCTAGTGAGCAGAATTGTGGATAAGTGGGGTGCATGCAGATGCTCCATAGTGATAGAAAGCACCAAATATTAGCTCTGCTATTGGCAAAAACAATTGTTGTGGAAATAAGGGGATACGTAAAAACGTAAGAATTTTTAAAATATATGGTGAAGTTTGTTTGGGTGTTAAAAGGTGTTATTTACAGCTGGCTATAAAGAAGTAGAGCACAGTATACGCGGCATGAAAGTGGGTGAGACGCACAAACAGGCACAAGGAGAAGGCAAGCCAAAGAAAATTATCAGCATATAGCCAGGTAACCCCTTTAATTTATTCCAAAGATACGCATATATTGAAAAGAAACCCGGCAGAAGAAAAATTTGTTTGAAAGGAAAAGTTAAAATATTAAGTATAATTATAAAAAAAAGGTTTTAAAAAGATTTTAAAGAAGTGTGCGATTTGTAAAATTTTTGTGTTAATATATTTATGTAGTTATTTTTTTTAGTGTGTGAATACTTTTGTGAGCGATTTTGCTTTTAGTTGTAGTTTTATATTAATACAGTACCGCGATTTTAAGAAAATCCCTAAAGTAGGCCTTAATTTTAAGATTTTATTTATTGGGTATATTTATGTGTTTTGAGAGATAGAGGGCGTAGCGGATGTTTTATTTTTAACCGGAAATTTGGAAGTTATAATACAAAAAGGAAATTTAGTTTAGATCAATATAAATATAAATATTATACTCCGATTGAAAATTGTAGGAGGTAGTACTAGCCTTAGGGAGCTCCATCAGGTTAGGGTAAACGATTTCGTGCGCAGAACAAAGCGTAAGCAAGTTGATCTAGCCTAGAAAAGTAAAAAGAAATGCAAAATTAATTAGTATTTGATTTGAGGTAAAGCCGGTTAAGAATAAAGTTTAGAATTTAAGAATTTATGATGGTAATATTGGATGTGTATGAAAAAGAAAATATTTTTGAGTGTTAATTAAAAGAAAAAAAGAATATATATATATTATTAAGCCAGTAAAGGGAATAGGAAAATATTAATTTGTTTTAATAGGAGTTGTTTATATGTTTATTAAGTTTAATATAAAATATAAATGAAATTGTGTTTTGAAAAGTTTATAAAATGAACGGTGTGTGATCTGTTAAAGGTAATGGCATGGGGGTAAGGTAAGGTTGGAGAAGTCGAGTGGGTTTTGGGTCATGAAAAATGGAGTTTGAGGATAAAATCGTGACATGGTTGGGTGGGCAAAGAAGGAGCAGTCCATCGGGCTCCGAAAAGAGTCAAGGGTGTATGGTATGTCTACGGTTTGGTTTGGTGATTTAGTTTGTTGTTGCTTTTGAGTTGTGTGATGTATTTTTTTTAATGTGTAGCGTACCCAGTGAGTAGGGTTGGAACCCGCTGAGGTTGTGCGTACCGGGGAATGAGCAGGCCGGCAACCTTGCTGGACCTACGGCTGCAACAGTTCACACGCACGTAAGTTAAGAGAAACCATAAAGGCGCGGAACCCAGCTTTTGCCGATAATAGATTTAATACTAAAGAAAAAGTGCATGGTAGCACCTACTCCCTTTAAAACATGTTCATGTTGCCCAGCATGTTTCGATGCTGGTTGCATAGTGAGAGTTAGTGTTTATCTTTTATTTTAAGTTGCATTGTAGGTGTCAAAGTTATCAAAGGATTTTAATATATTATGGTTGCATAAACACGTTGCGAATTGTGTACCTACCTTTAGTAATTTTAAGAGACCCTTGCTTAGTACTAAGAATACAATGCTATATCTAGTACTAAAATGGCAAACCTGTGATATATTTTATTTGAAGGGAATCACCCTGTGTGGGTTATTGTTTTTAGTTTTGTTTGTTTTCATCCCTTCGTTCTCTATTATTAATATTCGGTAATTATTGAATAAATAGAAACAAGGAAACGAAGACGAGAAAAAAACACAAAATACACAAAACAATTTTTTCTCCCACCATAACACTGTCCGTTTGCTGTAAAAAATTTTATAATCATACATACATATGTAAAATATCTTTTTCAAAAATAAACCAAAAACAGTTGTTAGCCTAGTTGTGGAGAACGTTTCTGGTAAATAAAGTGTAAAGTAAATAAATCGCCAAAATTAAGGGCTACAGAAATCCAACACAACCTCTCGTCGACGAAGCCGAGGAGGTTGAGCCAGATAACGCTGCAATGGCTGCGAATGATTCTGGGGTAGACACCAGCAACGATAGCAATGATGGCGTGACCGCTAGCATAATGATAACACCGCCGCCGCCAATTATGCCGCCCACACCAACATCTTCACCCAACACTCACGAATGGCCGAACATAAATCCTAACGTATTCCATCTTAACTCTGATGAACATTTTGCGCTACCTACCTTACCGCCGCTGCCCTTGAATTCATCATCGCAGTCATCATCTGACTTTATGTCTAGTATTATCCATCCTAGTACCCTGCCCTCTAGCAGTCACAACTTCAAAATGCGTCGACGTACGTGCTTAAAGAGCAGGTTTCGTTTAAGTTGCAACAATATAATTGCAGTGTCGACGGGTCGGAAATTACGCCATGCAGCTTCTACAAACAATATCGAACTGTTAACCAGACTCTTGGAGTCGGGAGCGGATCCTAATGCCTCAGATGAATACAAACGCAGTGCGTTGCATTTAGCCGCATGTCGAGGTTTCATACAAATGGTTCAGCAATTGTTGAAATTTCGTGCTAATCCAAATGTTGCTGACTCGTTGGGTAATACCCCACTACATTTAGCCGTCATTTCGGCCAGCTCTAATAATTTTAATGTTGTGGTACGTGTTCTTTTGCATGGCGGGGCGAGTGTTCATATGTTTGACCGCAGTGGCAAATCACCGCTGGAACTTGCCGAAGCTAAACTTCGTTTAATGCGTGCAAGATATGAAAATCCTACACCAGAGACCAGCAAAATTCTTGAGGATATGTGTATGCTTACTGCCCTTCTTCTACGATATATGGTTAAGCAGCAGCGAGAGTTGGAAGATCTCTCCAATTTAGAAAAACGCTTACAAAATCTAAGTACTCGCGATGATCAGGAACAGGTTGTTTCTCAGACCGCTGACGAATTATTAGCCAGCATTGAGGGTCTATCGATTAACAAGTAAAGCACTTTACGAATTATACGAACCGATCGGTTATAGATTACGAAATTTTCATTAAAAATAAACCACGTAATGTCGTAAGTTTCATAAATTTCTTTTTTCAAATTTTAAAAAAATTTGATCTTTATATCGTTATATACATACCTGTGTAGGTACACCCAATCCTCTTTTTACACCAAAAATACACGAGTTTGAAATAACAAAAATAATCCTTTCCTGATTTTGTTTTTATTTTTTGGTTTTAAAATCATAAAATGTAACAAAATAAATAAAGTAACACATTACAAAGAAAAAGAAACGAAATTTTTGTGTTCCAAACAAATATTAATCTTAAAGACCACTTTTAAGTTTAAACTGTTTTTGCACGATTTTTTTATATAGAATGGTCATAATTCCTGTTCTTTATGTCGAGATTTTTTTGGCTAACTGTAATATACGAGCAGACCATTTATCGAAATAAACGAAAAAATTACGAGTTAGGGCTTTTCTATATTAACGTATCGATATACCTAATCATAAACAAAACAAAATTAAGGGTATTTTCACTTAATACCACCCTTTTATCCACAAAAAAAGTTAAAAATATGTATTTGCAGTCAACAGCTTCCAACTTACTTATATGCATACATATGTTTGTATGTACAAAATAAAGTTAACTTACCCAAAGTTAGAAAACCTACTCTCTCAATTTTTGAACTTTTTTTCAATTTTTTTTTGTGTCATTACTGAGACATTGTTAATTAGCAACCCGGTTCACCACGGATCCAGATACGTAAGCAAAAGCCTGAGTTTTTTTAGGACAAAATCCATGCACACATACATGTATCCCTATAAATCTCAATATGGCCACTGTTGCCACAAAACTCAACACGGCGAGCTTAATCGGAAAAATATATTTTTAGATGAAAAGCAAGAAAAGCGGAGACCTCCCTACAGCTGCACTAATTTTATGAATTTTTAATGCGCTATATTTTGGAAACTATTAAAGCTAACAACTTCAACTCTGGCACAGAGTAGTTCTAGCATAAGGTGATGTACATTTGAAAAAAATATTTGGGTAAAAGTAACGGACAGTTTTATAAAATGTTCAATAATCAAATTAAAACCTTGTACAAAGTAATTCTTGCTTGGAGTAATTCTTCTTGGAGCAATGGGAATGGCAACCCCCAATAGAAACGGACAATTTTACGAAATTGCAAATGCTTTTATATATATTATAAAAACTATTACAGCAACCAAATTTAAATATTGTGCAAAATAGTTCTAGTATAATTTCTATACTAGGATAATTTCAAAGGGAGTTGTGCGGGTGTAGAACTTATATGGGACCATGATAAATTATAAACCAATAGTGTGAAATCTGATGTGACATATTAGATTATAAACTTGCATAATTTTGTGGAAATAAAGTAATATTTGAGGAATTTTCAGCCAAAAGTGCTTATCTAAAAAAAACGAGACTATGATCACAAGAATATTTGGACACCTAGTCAGACGGACGGATGGACGGACATTTTTTATCCCACTCGGATAGTGACAAAAAAATTAAATTGTTTTGTAGTATGTTTATTCCAAAGAAGTTAACGTACGTACTGATAAAACAGTGCCAATTTTTTATTCATTCATTTGAATTGCGTTCGTTTACAAAAAATATTTACTGGAGAACACAAATTGAGTGTGTGTGACAGTTATTTTTCTGATTGTTTAAAAATTTTTACTGGACATTTTTCTGCTAGTAAAAAAAAATATAGTAACAAGGTGAACATATTAATAGGAGGTAGCAAAATTTACAACAACTAATTTGCGGCGAAAAAAATTTTCGTTTTAGTTGTGGGTTTCGCAGGCTGATGTGCCAACAAAGATATACATAAACAACTTTGAAAACCTAGATTCCAATTATGCAAGAAAAAATAGATTAGCTGTCCTGTTAATAATTGTTGCTTTCACACGTACATATATGTAATTACGTCCAACACAACCTCCAAACCAAAAATACAACTTTTACTTGTTTTTATAAAACAGCGGATTTCAGATGCTTTGTCAGATTAATGAAAAAATACCCCAACGTGAAAATGAAAAATTGAAAAATTGAAAATGAAAAATATTAAAAGCAACAATACGAAAATTTGGGGCCATTATTTATGTTTTTTCCATTTTTTTTCATTTCTAAAATCTGGGTAATTTTTCATTTTTGGAATAACCCCTAATTTTGTAAATGTTTGGGGACATTCTTAGTTTTAAAAATTTTTAATACTATGAAAAATTACCCCAACAAAAAAATTGCCTCAAAACACTACATAAAAAATGGCTCTAATTTCAAAAATGAAAAATCACCCCAATATCGGAAATGAAAAATGGCAAAAAAAAATGGTTCCGAAATTTTCGTGTTGTTGGTTTTGATGTAAAAATTTACGGTCATTTTTCATTTACTCAGTTTCTAAGATTTCGCTTAAAGAATTGTAAGATATCGCTCTTCCTATCTAACTAGTCTTAGTGAAATTACTTATATTTAAACATAAAAAAATACATGTATAGGGTTTGTTGTAGGTTAAGTTTGTATTTATGCATTTCATTAGTTCTATCACCAAACTCTTGAAAAAGCCTCATGAATATTTTCTGCCTTAATACAATAATTTTAATAAACTTATTGGAAATAACTATAAACAAAGTAAAACATTCCATAGTTCCTTTTAAAGCCCAACAAACCATTCTTCGCTATAAGCTGTTTTGTTTTTCTTTTTATTTACGGCAAACCCTATAAATAAACTAAGAACATTGGGATAAAATCCTAAATAATACTAAAAAAGTGCTATAAAAAATTATATTTAATTTACTTTGATTTATTATATTATTTGATAATATTATTTAATTATTTCAGTAACTTTTTTTTAAATTTCAGGTTATATTAGCGTTTCCTATTTTGGCTGACGTCTGTTCGATTTATTTGAATCAAACTCTACATATGTACGTCACATCGGCGTATGTAGGCACATTAAGGATTTCTCAACACAGACGATATTTTGTATTCTTAAAATATTTTTAATTTTTAAAATCACTATTATAACAATTTAATTTTTTTTGTAGTTTTTAAGCTAACAAAATGTTTATCACATTACAATTGCAACATCCCTAAATAATATAAAACCTTCAACAAACAAGAAGAAACATATTTAAGTATAAATATGTTTGTAGTTGTTATACAAGTTTTTCAAATTTCAATTGGTATTTGTCGCAAAATCTTGTTTAAGTTTAAAAAAATAAAATAAGTTTTAATCTTTTAATTAAAAGCAAATATCTCTTTGATACATATGTATGTAAATCTGCAAAATATATCTAGTAAATAAGTTGATGCTAAAACTTAATAAATTTTAAATCATAAATTTTACATGATAACAATATGTAATTATAAGCTTTACCTCTCTAAAAAATGGAAAAATTTTAACGAAGACTTATGTATCAAAGTATGTATGTATATCACACAATCAAACAATCAATATTACATTAAATTATAATCCTTGTTTATTTTCCTTAACATTTTTAATTTAAAAGTATTTTATTTGTGAGTTAGTTAATTTAACAAACCAAATTTTTTGAGAACACATGAACATTAACATACATACATACACAAAAATAATTTAAGCAACATTTTAATATTGGCAACTAATCAAAGTGGCGTATAAAATGTATTTAATGTTTTCTATTTTGCAAAAAATTGTTTATATCTTTTTCTTTGTTTACTAACTGCCTCTGGAGGTAAAATGTTAAAAACTGAATAAGAAAAAACTTTAGATGTTTATTAAAAACAAGTAAAACATTAATTATCTAAATATGTGTCTATGATAATAAAATTACTTAAACAAAGAAAGATGTGAAATCATTTTTTCGATTAAATTTATGAAACTTAAAATGATTTTAGTATATTGATTGTGAAAATAAAGGCATTATTAGCCAATCTGAAAATACCATAGTTTGTTTTCTTTATAAAGGAGATTTTTGTTGTTACTATATTGTTATAAAAAATTTTCCAAGTATTTTGGATTTGGTAGGGACTTTCTACCCAAACATACCCATACCTTGCTTTTAGCCAACTATTTTTTTCCAAAATGTGCAAATTGTACCATAATTATTTCGTACCAGCTTGAAAGTTAATTAACTTTTATAGCCCATAATTTTTTTAGCTATTTGCATACTTACGTATATTTTCTTATTTACCTTTATCGCACAGATGAAAAAAAAATACCGCAGGAAGTAATATATAACATCTTAGAGTTTTGTGATATTTGACAAGATTACTTTGGCACATCAACATCTCTTTTTCATTTAACTAGAGAAAAGAAAAAGTATTTTTGTATTTTATAGTATTATAGATACTAATAATATAATTTTCAATTCAATTCAAAAATACCCTACGCCGCAATTTATTTTATATAAAATACACACATTCATACGTATGTAAGGTTATTTTAAAGAGTGATACCTAAATATGTAAAACTATAAGTAAATTGTAGACCAACAGTCAGGCAATTTTATGTAATTATTTCTTTTATATTGTAAAAAATGGATTAGGATCAATTCACTTCTTCGTTAGCGCAGTTTTAAATATACACTAACAATTTTCTACACAATCCGAATCCAGAATCTCTGATTTTTCTACTTTTAAACTATGCAAAAAAGTACCAAAAATATAAAAAAGTATTTTAACTTAATTTAATATTTCTAGAAACAAAATCTCAAAAAGTCAAAAAAGTGCTGAACATGTGTTATTTTTTTTATTTCTAGATTCATAATTTCACAAAATGCAAAAAGTACGAAAAATTAAAAATTTTAGTTTTAGACCACCTAATTTACTTTCGACCGCTGGGTTAATAGTCTTTAACTTCATATTTTAGGATTAATAATCTCAAAAAATGCATAACCGAACCAAAATCTAAAAAAAAAATCTTTTTGGCCGCCTAGTTGACCTCAATCTGCATAAAAAATCGTTAGTTTCATATAGTTAGTCCCATAATCCCGAAAAATAAGAAAAAAATCCCAGAAAATAATTATATTTTTTCGAGACCAGTGGAACGCAATTTGAGTTATGTTTTCATATTTGTTTAAGTACAAACATATCATTTTACCCTTGTTTATTCCTTAGCGTCCAAAATTTCAAAAAAGGGCAAAAAATAATTCATATTTTTTCGAAATCTGTCTATATAAGTTTAATAGTTACAAATAGTACCAAAATATAACTTTTGCCGCCTTTTTACCCCTTAGGGCCCAAAGTATTAAAAAAAAAGTACAAAAGACATAACGAACACAATTGAGATTATGTTTGTATCTTAATTGTTTTAGAAGTAAAAAAAGTAACTTAAAGAGTCTAAAACTAGGCTGACCATTTATTTCTGGTTCGACATCAGTACGCTTTTCAGTTTTCATAGTCTAAGAAGCATCTTTAATCAAATTTGCCAAAAAGCGATCGAATTAAAATCACTTCCTGAGTCGATTAAATCATTTCCGTCCGTCTGCGTGTCTATGTATTCTTGTAAAGAAAATATTTGATCCAGAAAATAAATTCTCAAAAAATGTTTAATCACTTTTAGGGAGCTGTCGATCGACTTAAAGCAAGATTTAAAAATTTAAAATAATTTTACTACACCTTTTGCTGCTATAAAAATACCTAACTATCTAGGTTTGCTACAATTAAAAAAATTTTTTAAAGAAAAAAATTAAAGCTTCAATATATTTTGAAAATCGGTACAATCAGTACATTTAAAAAAAAATCAGTACATTTCAGTACACAAATTTTGAAAATTTGAAAAGTCAGTACATGTACTGATGAAGTCAGTACGAATGGTCACCCTATACATAACGTCAACACCAATTTCGTCTAGATTATTCTAGCACCGATAATTCTGTTTAATTTTAATATATTTTTTCCTTTTTGAATTTAGTGGTTCTCCTCCATCTATTCAAAATCTTTTTTGCAAAAGACAATCATAGAAGCCTCCGATAACTGTATCACGGTACATTTATGTGAAGCCAAAACAATTCCCCACATGCGAGAGTGAGACGCAAAATTCTTGAAGTGGGATAAAAAGGGACGGCCTGGTTGTCCTTAAAAAATAATGACCAACTACGCGCTCACCAGAGCTATTTTACGATAATTTTGCTTTGTTCAAATTCATGCAACAGTAAGAAGCTACAACTCAAAAATTATTTTGTGTCAAAATTTAAGAGGAATTAAATGAATAAATAAAAACAAAAAATAATTATTTGTTTTTAATATGTTAATTTCTTTAGCTAGTATTTTTTTTTAATATTTAATTTTTTTTTATAATAATAACAGTCCCTGAATTTTAGCAAACAAAAAATACAAAGAAGAAACGGATAATAAATATGCACTACCTCTTATCAGAAGAAAAGTTTAATAAAAACCAAAAAACAGTAAATTGCAAAAATTTCTTAAAGTTGAATTATTAACAAGTTTTTTTATTATCTCTTTTTTTTATAGTATATTTGCAAGTATGTATTTGAAATAAAAACACACAAGAGAACAATCGTTATCTATAAGAATTGTTTTATTATTGAAATTTTAGCACTCGATTCCAGTTTATTTTTATTCTTTTTTTTTGGATAAAAATATTTTTTTTACTTTTTAATACACAAAAATACATACATGCTCGTAAACATACTTTTTTATTTATAATTATTTATACATACATATGTTTGTGCAATAAAATTTTTAGAATATTTTAAAATTTCTAGTAAAATGTCAACAATAGAAAGTGAAGAAAATTGGACCGTAAGTTTGTATACATAATAAGAATCTGAGGCAAATTACGGCATTATCAAAATAAGCATACTCAATGGTACGAGTTTTTTTATAATTTTTTTTTAATTCTAATTCTTTTAATTTTAATTGTTTTCGAGTGCCGTAATTCGCTCCCTTGTCTAAAATGCAAAACGGAATATTATTTTCAACTTATTGTTCTTACAGAGTTTACCACTAAATCAAGTGTTATATGAATGGATTGTAAAAAATATCAGTATCCCCACTGAAATGAGTACGATTGTGGCCTATATTGGATTGTTTTTGATAGCTTGGTATTCGATAATTTGGGTATCACGTTTCATAATAACAATTATATGGCCATTGATTTTAATAGCATCAGCAATTGTAAGTATAAGACATGTGCATCTGGATTTCTTTTTTAATGGTATCTTAACTCAAAAAACATTTATAGTTTCGGGTAAAAGCGCGCATTTAAAAAAATATAAAGCAATATGTATGTGAAGAAGGTTTTTGTGTGCTTCTAATATTTTTATTGCCACACCAAAGCACTCACGGAATAAGCATTTTGGGCAATGACTTCTCCATCTCCACAAAATTTTGTGTTACATATCGTGAACATTCCGAAACTTACCATATGTAAGTGCGATCCATATAAGTTCAACTCCCGGAAATTAAATTTAACCTCGCAAATTGCAAAAAAAAAATAATGTTATTTTAATATATTGACATATACGCAATCTTTTTTAACAAAAATAAGCTAACCAAATTTTGTGAACAGTGGCCCACTATTGAGCGTACCTCGCGTAGTAGCGTTTCCCAAAAAATCTGGTTAACTCCACTCACGAAAATTACACTTAGTGCATACGGTGTTACTTGGTACAAAATAAATTGTGGTGTAGGGTGTAATATACAACGTTGTCAACTTTTGTAAATGAAAGCGCGCTGTTCATCTTATTAAAACGCTCAAAAAAGCACTTAAAATTGATTTATAAGATATTTTTTATGTGAAAACACGCTAAATTAAAAGCGATAAAAATCCAAAATCTTTACTTTACGTTATACTCAAATTTTAAGTTTTTAAAAAATTTCCACATATGCATGTACATTTCCCTTTAAGCAAACCAAGATATTGAAATAAAAACACCGTTCAGTTTTTATTATTACTTATAAGCTCTAGCTCCACTAAATTCGAGAATCTTAATTATTCTAACTAGTACTTAGAATAATTAAGTTGGTTTGGTATTAGTTAGTACTTAATATTATTAAATAGTTCCGCACTAATATACCGTGGGAATAATATGAAATGGGGAGTAACATGACGCGTACTTATACTGCACTTCACGCTTCACACCAATAGCGCCGCGTCGTGTGTTTTATTGTTATTGTCGGGTAATTAATATTGACCTATTTTATTATAATTAGAATAAGTTACCCTGCTTTATACAAATGTTTATATGGAAATTTCTTGGCATATTAAAACATGATGTGGTCAAGTACCGCTAGGCTAAACAATAAAATAAATTCAAATAATTGGATCTTTATGTTTACTATTATTTACTATTACATTTAGTATGACTACAATATGTTTTAGTTAGCAATTCACGAAAAAATAGCATATTTAAACGAATAACACAAGATAACCAATTTCAATTTGTTAATGTTTGTTAAGGTATTTTGAAGACATGCAGCATAATTTTGCAAAGTCATTAAGTTGTATAATCTTATTGATTTTTTTTCTGTTACACGTTTTTGCTGATATGCATTATATCTAAACTTTCAAAAATTTGACAATCCCCTGGAGCTAGTGAAATTTTATTCACTTGTGCAACAATATATTATTAATTCAAAATACTAAGTTTTTATAATAGGAAAAACATATTTAAAGTTTTTATATGAATATCCTTAGAAAATCTACTTTTTGGCTAAAATTGGTAGTGATCACATATTTTTGCCCTTTTCGCTCTAAATGCTATAGTTTTCGAAAAAAACGCATTTAAAGTTTTTCATATGAAAATCCTTAAAAAATCGACTTTTTGGCCAATTTGGTAGTGATCACAGATTTTTGCCCTTTTCTCTCTAAATGCTAAAGTTTCCAACAAACAATCTTACTCATACCGCCTTTTTCGGGAATCGTAAGGACCCTAAATAGGCCTTAAAACGACTTCAACACGGGGTTACTAAAATAAATGAACAGAAATGCACCCACGTTACTTCAACAAGAGAAGATGATTTATGAGAATGTATGGGTGCTTCTTCACCGTGTGCACACACTAAAAACAATACAAGTCAACCTGTTTTGTTGTTGTTACTTTTTTTTGCTGTTTTGCTTTCCTTTTATGGTTTTTTGTAGGATCTCGTTTTGTCTAAATGAGAGACACTCTTGGCTCACATTGACCTTAAAGCCAAAATTCTTTAAAAATCAAATTTGTAAGGTCTAGTGGCCATTATAATCAGATATTATGTTCCTTTAGTGTCTACTTTAATTAAAGTGCGGAACAGAAAAGTAGCTGTAGTACAACGTAACGAGTAACGCTGCAAGCTTGCCTCTTTTTATTAGAAATTGCGTTTAAAAATGTTTAAGAATTTTTTTTCTTCTGTTAAGTAACCAAGCAAATTTGTTTACGCCTTCATTATATTAAGCCGTCGATATGTATAATTTTGTGGAGATAAAGAAGCATTAATTGTATTTCTGGAAAAAAAAACTTTTTATTAGAGGCTGGTTTCAATTGTATGTACGAAATATCTAGTCTTTTGTAAGCTAGTTAAAATTTTCCTTTTTAAAATCGGCGTTCCTTCGAAACCCCATTTATTTTATATCAAATTGCTTCATGTTAAATCTTTTCACAAATGTTAAATTATTTTAATGCATACTAAAAATACAATAACATTATCCTTGCTTCTTTTAAATATATTTTTCAGATTGTTTTTCGTATAATGCAATTTTATGAGCCAGAAGACATAGCTGAAATGGTTTTCAAGTCATTAACAATTGTAGCAGATACTCTAGTAAGAACGAGATTCATGTACAATTACACCCTTCACCAAAGTGTTCGAATTTATAAAAACATTCAAGATTTTGTTGTCGTGATTTACTATTTCGTTTTTGGTATTGAAGATAAATCGAAGGAACATACAAAAGATGAAAGTATTCAGGAATCATTTGTACCCGAAGAAAATTTCCATATCAATTAAAGATTTTTTTTATTAAATGACGGGGTGAAAATGCCTTGCAATTTTTTTAACGCTTAGCTGGTGAAGGGGGTATAAATTTTAATTAAATTATATATAATTTATTTATATTAAAAAAAACTTATAACAATCCTATTGCAGGGAATGATACTTGGCAAAATTTTGGAGTACAGTTTAAAGATTTTTGAATAAATAGTGTATGTAGGTACACTTCCCACCATCAATTTAAGGTAAAAGAAAAACTCAAAAATTTGAATACTCAAAAGTAAACACTGAAAGCTGACTTAAAATAAATTGAAATAAATCAAAATAAAATATGTATAAGCATTCATATAATAATAAAAATTATTATTGTTAATAAATTTTTAGTGCTTTTTGCAAAATTAAACGATATATTTTTATTTTTATAAATTTCAACCCAATTATCACGTATCTGTAAATGTAGACAATGCCCGTTGCTGTACGTTTAGTAGAGGTATTGACCCTATTAACATTGCTTGGAATTTTAACAGGAATTTCAATATTTGTTGTAATAGCGCAACGGGCATCGTTTGTGCTGTTATTTCTTATTACGGTAAGCTTATCAATATTTAAAGGAAATTTTTTATGTAAATTTTATTTCAAATAAGATCCGTCCGGCTGGGCGTCTGTGTATTCTTGTGATCAAGGTACATATCCCCCATACTAAAGAACCGTGTTAATAAATTTTTGACACGCTATACCTATCTCGAAAACTATAAGAGCTATCAACTTAAAATTTACTACAAGAACAATGCCTTCATGTTGGCAAAATTATTAGTTTGAAAGGAGCAGGGAGAAGGGTAACTCCCATACAAGCTAACCATTTTAAAAATTTTTTTGATACGCTATATCTCGGAAACTATAACATCTATCGACTTGAAATTTCCTACATTTTGGAAAAAAAATTGTAGATTAAGAGCAGGGAGTTCGGTAGCCCTAATACAAATGAACCATTTTCTAAAAAATTTTTGTACGCTTTATCGCAAAAACTATAACAGCAATAGTTTACTGCAAAAAGTGACTACACAACAATACCTACATTTTTAAAAAAAAAAATTGTTAAATAGAAACAGGGGGAGCATAAGCCTCCATACAAATGAAAAATTTCTATAAAATTTTTGATACGCTGTAACTCGGGAGCTTTAACATCTTTCGCGTTTACATATGTATGTATGTTTCATATGAATATTTAATACGATATATTTTGAAAATTGTTAGAGACTTCAAACCTTCTACACAGAGGGAAAAACTGTTCGAAAAGCACCGAAATCGACACCATCAGTTGTCAAAAGTGAGCTAAGCACGTTTGTTCTCTATTTGACAACGGATGGTGTCAATTTTTTAAGAACGCCTTGCTCTTTTTTTTACAAAAACCGTTCTTATTTCGGCAACGCTTTGTTATTATTTCGACAACAGCCGTTCTTATTTTGACAACGCTTTATTCTTAACTTCTTCAAAAAATTAACCCTTTAGAGACTATTTAATTTAAAAACACAAGTGTAAATTTTTTATGTATTTTTTTATTTATTCAACTTCTTTAATTAAAATATACTTTTAATAGCAAAATTTATGCTGTTGGTTGTGGAAAACTGTTTGCAAGAATCGTGGCGTTATTTAAGATGATGACCTATAATATACAACTTTTAATTTCGACTATTTGCTCATAAGTTCATTTCTAGCATGTGTATTCTTATTGAATCCTTCAAAAAGGTCTTCAAATTCTATGATAAATAATAAAAATTTAATATACACATACATTTTAACACTTATTTACCCTATCTTTTGAAAAATTTTACCAATAACAGAAGCTATTGGAGACATTGTTGTTTAATTATTTCCGTTAAGCCAACCCTTCTTTAGATCATACCAAAACAGTTCGTTGATCGATTCGGAACTAAAACCGAATATGAGAAGACTTTAATTTAACTTAAAATATCTACATATACTATCTTGCATACCATAGAGGGTTAATAATTAAATTAAGAACAGGCCGTTCAAAATTTGACAACGACTGGTATTTTTAGGGTTTTCATTCTTGATTTGACAACATTTGGTATTTTTTTATTATTGCGTGTTTGATTTAACAACGTTTTATTTGTTTTTATATTTGTAAACAGATGTTTTTAGAAAAAACTAAAAACGCTTTGTTTACAATTCGATACCAGCCGTGCATGATTTTATAACAGCATTTTTCCCTCCGTGTACAATGTATTTTTATTATGTGTTTTTTTTTTTTTAATTTTTGGATAGTAGCCCGGAAAGAAGCGCTACCTCTGTATAAGATTCGGCACAGCCGAATATGGCGCTCTTACTTGTTGGTTCCTACTGTTAGTTTTCTTATATATAAGACAGGACCTTTGGGTTTGAGGAGACAATATGTGTATATTTTTATAATATGTAATAATTTTTTTTGTTTTAAATATGAAAAATATAAGTTGTGTTCAATAATAGTTGTGTTCAAAAAAGAAATATTTCAAAATTGCTCTTAAAAATATTTAAAAGTAAATGAACACTTACTTTTACATCCAAAACTTGCAAGCAAGTGTATTTTGTTATTGTAAACTTATTTTATAATTTTTTTTTTTTTGAAAGCATAATGGCAGAAAGACTGTTTGAATAGTTTCTGATAGTAAAATGTTTACTAGTAGAAACTATCAGAAACATTTTTGTTTTTTTAACATATTACGCTATTTGGCGCTCTAGTTGCTAAATTTTTGTGTACGTGAACGCTTACTACCAATAATTATCGAAAATTATTGTTAGTTTTCTGTAAATGAACACACCTATTGTATTTTGTAAATATATATGAATTAAACATAAAATTTAAAAAACCTTTGTTTATTTTTAGCCAATAACCTATGTTATATATGGTATTCTATACGTTGCAGAGAAAATTTTGGTTACAACATTAACAGGCTTATTGGGCGCAACTGGCAGTGTTAATGATGCTATGACTTAAATAATATACGTATACGAATGTAAAAAATTGTTTATTAATAAACCAATAAAAGTGTATTTACTAAAAAAAATAAGCTTTATTTCAAATTTACCATTAATGTATTATCGTAGGTTTTGTTTAAAACTAAAATTGAGTTAAAACCCCGCTGCTTGTTAGTGCTTTTTTAAATATTTATTCGAATATGAATATGACAAGTTTTATTTTTCTGGACTTTCTTATTTATAAATATTTAGGGTATTCACAAGGTTGTCATAAAGTCATATGTCTTAAAAAAATAAAACCAAAAAATACTACTGTTGTGAGCATCCGCTCATAATTAAGTGCGCTATTTTAAACTTGAATCAGCTGCTGGAGGAAACAGAAAAAAAGTAATTTCAAAAATATTTTAAAATTAATGACTGCGACTTCACTAAAGAGTTTCGGCCGCCCAGCTCTGGTTTCTACTGTTTATGACAAAACAATAAACACAGTTCAAAAAGTCTTATTATTACAGAACTTTTTTTATTTTAAGCACAACAACAATTTTTTTAAACTATTGTAAAATATTAAAACTTTAAGACTTGATAGCATACCGTTTGAATACCCCAATTATAAATATGCCAGGATGTTAAGTTCTTAGTTAATATACAAACATACCTTTTATGAGCCTCTCAGTAATTATTCTTTTAATCCCAAGCTTGTTAAAATAAGACTAGCGATAACTTAATTTTCTCAGTTTTGCTCGTTTTCACCGAGCAACTTTTAAGTATGAGCCTGTTTGTAAATGCATCACTGCACTGCAGCACGAGTGCAAACTTTTACAAAAACTGAAAAAAAGTTTTCAAAAAGGTGAATAATGTTAAAGCAATTTTTAAATAAAAAAATATTTTTGAGGTAAATCGGTGCATTTAAATATGCTTTTTGCCACCCTAAAAGTCATAATGCAGCGCAGTGATGCATTTACGAACATCCTATTCGAACTACAATTTGCAATTGATATTTCTTCATAAAGAATTTTATGTAGTGCAAAACGATTTTTTTTATTTCAACTTTTAACAGTAATAACTTATTTCTTTCGTATTAATTATTTAAAACATATATGTAAAGTTTTACTTTTTCCAGAAAAAAATATTTTTTATCCATAATGAAATTTTCGCACTTTCGATTGAAATAGTGTCACTTTATTTAACATCAAAAGGTGAAAAAAAGAAATCTTGGGGGGTTATTTTAAAATTCGATTTGTATTGAACATTTTTTGGGCTCGTACATTTTGGATTACGTAATATGATTGTAGAAATTTATTTACGAACGTTAAGAAATTAGCTTTTATTTTTTAAGCAAATAAACGTAAAAAAATTTTGAATTACTTGATATTTCCCTCAAATTATTCCAATTAACTGTTAATCTTTCAAACGCATTACATAAAAAGGATTTGTTTTTTGAATCAAAATTTTTTTAAAAGCCTTTTCAATTCAAATCGAATTACATAATCAACCCCTTTATTCTTTTTTAAACAGCATCAACTTCATTTTATAAGGGTTAATAAAGAAACCGTTACCAGCAATCTACTAGGTGCCTATTGGAAATTGTAAATATTGCCACTGCCACATTATTTGAAAACTGTCTTAGGAATATTGAGTTTACTGTTTTCATGATCGCGAAAAAAATTAAATCTCTGTATTTAATTTTGTTCATGCTTGATTTTGCAACAAATAAAAAGTAATTAAAAGTGAAACTTGATGCAACAACTTTAAAATTACAAAAATAGGTATTTTCGATTTAAAAACGTAAACATATCGTGCTTTAAGATTAGACTATTAATGCCCAAAATGTAAGGAAAAAAATTAAAAAACGAGTCCTTTACACTTATCTAAAAATCATACATTAGTTTAAAACGTGTTCTAATAGAGATATGAAAACACTTTCTTAGTAAAAACTTAATGAATTATTTCGAGATTTTTTTACATTGGGGAAATGCATTAAGCAGGTACCAACTGAGAGTTGATTGGTAAAACTTTAATAGAAATTTTGGAGAGTAATAACTCTTTAAGCAAAATATTAATTAAGATAAAAAATATCACGCTTAACTTGGGGTCCACACGTATCATTATTTATTGAGGACACTTTTTAAATTTGATTGCTTTAATACAAATTGCAACGTGTGAACAGCGAATTGTCCATTGCGTAATGATTGCTCTGACAATTGCTTAAGCCATTATTGGCAAGCAATAAGCAGTTAGTTTAGTATATGTGTCATTTTGGTTTTCTCTTAATGCAATTTCTAGGAAAAAACAAATTTCAAAAATATTGATACAATAACAATTTAACTTGTGAAAAGCTCATTAAAAAAAACTTACATTCATAAAAAAAAGTGGATAACATGTGAAATTGCTTTTTCACGTGTACTCCACTCAAAGCAATCAGCAATCTTTGTGCCGACGTTTTTGCTTATGCTCAGCAATAAAAATTTAACGTGGAGACGCAGCGTAAATATCTAAGTTTTTCGTCCTTGTTTAATTAAACTATTCAGTAGGCTAAACTAAATGGAATTATTCAATTCTTCATGTTCACTTATAGCAATTATTCTTGCTTAACTTTTACCATTACTTTTAACTTTGAATTTCTCTTTTTTTCTATTTTTATTTATATATACGTGTGTGTAAATTAGGACTTTTCATTCGTTGAATGTTTTTTTAAGCTTTTAACACATCAATTTGTTTGTGTTTTCTATGTTAAAATTTTTTTCGGGCACTAGATCAGATAAACTTGCAAAATTTGAGATTTTAATCATCTTCTTTTCTGTTTGCACAGGATTGAAAATGAGCCTAGTAGGTTTGCTCCTATAAAATTGTATGGCGAAACATGTAGTTTCAACCATGATTGGGGTGCGAGTCGTAAATAAGAGATCGAACACTGAATTTCGGTCCCCATGTGAACATGCTAGTAGTTTATTTTTAAGTTATAAAACAAAATTAATCAAAACTGGGTCATTTCAGACTCTTCTTGACAGCTTGCCTGTAGTGCAAGTTATCATGTTAACCTTAATAAAAATAAGATATGTCCTTAAATTTCACATAAAGTGTAAAATTTTGTACATACAACTTGTATCCAGTTTTTGTTTTTTTAGAATTTGCCTATATTCGAGTTTTTATTCCACTATTTTGTTAAAGATTTTTCTTAAATACATATTTTTTCTAATTTTTTAATTTGGTTTATTACTTCTAACCAACCAACCTAATTACCGATGTACAAACATTTGTGCACCCCACTGTAAATACGTAGATACACCAAAACCATTATTAACAAACTTAACCCTACATATCATACACGTTTTACTTCCAATACTAAAACAACAAGATTTACAAAAACTGTTGAACTTTAGCACATTTTTTATTCATATTCCATGACATTCATCCTTGTTTTCAAAACTTGTTATTGGAATACCGGCAATGAAAATAAACGTAAACAAATCAAATGCGCCAACTCCAATTTTTGTTTATATTTACAATGAAAATGTAAACAAATATCTGTTGCATGCTAAGAATTTAACTTGCACGTGCTAGATGTAAACAAAAACAATGTTAAAATGCATGCGCTACTTTTTTTAGCGGCTGCGTATCTCAACTTTAGAAAAGTATGGACTACACAAAAATTGCATACCCATGATGTCTCTTTGTAACACAGGCAAACACATTGATGAACTCATCATTTTGCCCAAACCTTAAGGAATTTTCTTCAAAATTAGACAGTATAGATACAGGAGAAAATTTTCATCGAACAATTCTATTTTTACATTAAAATTAAACTAAACACTTTTTAACAAAATCATTATAAAAAAAATATAATTTAACAAAATCATTATAAAAAAATAGAAATTAAGTAAATTTAGAAAAATATATAACAAGTATTTGAAATATAACGAAATATTCCTTCCGAAACGCACAACATTCCATTTTTTTTTAAAGTGATATGAATATTGCCTGATTTTATTTGTGCTTAGCTTAAAAGAAAAATTTGTTCTAAATAATTGTTATTAATAAAAAAAAAATATTTATAAAATGCAAATAAGAAATTTAAGTTCTGTAATATTAAAAGTTCTATGCTGTTTCTTTGTGCTTTATCCAAATGGTGCCAACCTTGTGCCTGGTGAAAAAATCAATTATAATTTGTAAATTTTCAATATGCACATTTGTATGGGCTTTTTGAAAAACAAAATATGTTTTGAATTTCAGAGTGCATTCATGGGCAGATAAGCTGGGAATGGAACTGTTTCATTTAGGCGATTTTATAACTCGCCGTAAAGAGGTCCAAGAGGTATGAAATTGTATTTATAACCATATTTTAGTTATTATTAAAATAAACTTCTCAAATAACAATAGAAAATGCATATTCTATATGCTTAAGATTGTTTGCTGGAACAAAAAATATTGATTTTTACCAAATTGTTAATAGTACTTGAATGTAGGTTAATGAAGTTTACTATCTCTTACCAATAAACAATTGCATTTGTTAAATAAAGCATGGGTGGGTTACTTACTGTTATTAATAGCCTAAAACAATAAACAAGAATAATGCTGAAGTCGGTGTATAATAAATGACAACTATTTTTGAATATGGGCATTTTCAGAAGGAGGTCTACTGAGATAGGAATTTTGAAGGATTTTTTTCCAAAAAGTATAATAAAAAAGTATCTTAATTTTAATAAAACAATATGTTAAAAACTAATTGTAGAATTTATTACGATAAAAAATTACTTGCGAACTGAGCATACAAATTTTTGATATTTTTGTTACTTTTAGTGATATTTTCTCTTTAGTAATTATCTATTAAATATTTATGTTATGATTAAATTTCTGTTATGGAATTCATCTAACAACAACAAGTTAAGTTAATTAGTTAAAAAATTACTGAACAAGTATTGATAAACGAAAAATTTTTAAATTTCTGTTCGCCTTTCAATGTCGCATTCCTTTTCATTAAACAACGTGTTCTATCAATACGCCGCGATAGTTGTAATCAGGTGGCTGAAAATCTTAATCTTAACAAAAAGTTTTATGTTTTTAACTAAAACAATATTTTGTTTTTTTTTTTTTTTTTGTTAAATGGCCACAATTAATGTAATATTTTTCTTGCAAAAGTGTGTCGCGTTCGTCATTTAAAGTGTATTTTTATGCGGTGTCTAGGTTAAATTGGGCTGCGAAACAATTTTAAAGAACTTTTTTGTAACTTAAAGAAAGTGGTTTCGAGGGTGTTGTTGTGGCTAATAAAAGATAATTTAAGGTATAACAATAAAAACTTTTTTTACGTGATGGATTTGCTTTGTTTAAATGAGTACAACAGCAAGTACTTAGCAAATTGTTATTTGTGTCGCCAAAATAAAGGAGTTGCCATATGTATAAATTGAAAATTTTAAGGGGAATCAAATGTTTAAGGCATCAAAGAAATGCATTATCCCTCCTATGATTTACATTTAAGTAGCTTCCATTTTGTGTCGTGTGCGCGTTTTCGTATTAAGTTCTCGTATATTAAACGCAAAAAACTTTATAATATATTTATTCGCACTTTGTATATTGCTATTAAAATGCTTTAAAATTATTATAAAGAAAACTAAATTTTCGAATTTTCTTATATACATATTTTTTCCCCCCTTTAAAGGCGTACAGTCGTGAAAATTTCCATGTTTCTTTCAAAATATTGGAAAAGTTAAGAAGTTAAAAAAAACTTATCTTAAACTTTTTTGAAACGGTTATTTTTGATATCTCGAGAGTTTAGGAATTTGTTAATATACATAAGTAGGCATATACCATGGCTTTGGGTTTCGTTCTTAAAAAGACTTCTTATCCGAACCAATTTAAGTTAAAACAAGACACATTATTGAGTTAACTAGGAAAAGTTTAAGTCGTTAATTTTTTCTTTTTAATCTTGACTCGCATAGGTCTGTTATAATTAAAAAGGTTTAGTCGTTTTTAAGGCAGGCATGCGATGAAGGCTAGTTTAGCGAAAGCCAAACCTTTGTTTCATATTTTTATTTAAAAAAAAACAATTAGATGAAAATATTTGTCTAGTAAGATTAATTAATAAACAAAATTAGAGGGTATGATTTTATTAAATTACAAACGAATGTAAAAGAGAATCCTAATTGGACCAAAAGAAAAAAACCTGAGATATACCTTTTTTAGAACATAATCCATATATATGCATATAACAATATATCTTAATAACTATAATATAAATATATATAACAACTATTGGGAGATAATTTTTTGAATAGAAGCAATGAAAGGAGTAGCCTCCTTATAGTTGAAATTTTTTGAGACGCTTTATTTTGAAAACTCCAAGAGCTATCGTCTTCAAACCTATCGTCTTCAAACCATATACATTTTGAGGAAAAAATTAGCTGGACCGAAACAAGAAAAATGATAGCTGTGGGGGGTATTTTTATAAAATCCTAATTACGCTATACCCTGCAAACTATAACAGCTATAGACTTTAAATCTCTTACAATTAATATCACAATACCTACATTTCGAAAAAAAAGTTGAATGGGGACGAATGGAAATTTTTAAAATTCGTATGGAACAATATCTGTAACAGTTATTGATTTTAACCCTATTGTTCAAAAGAAAAATCTGTTAGATAAGAGCATGGGGTAGTTTTATTCCTCTATACAAACGGACCAATTTTATTTAGTGTCCTATTTCCAAATCTATAATATCTATCGACTTAAAAAGTAGTACAAAGTAATGTTATTACAGTGTCTACGTTTTTCAAACCACTTAGCTCGATCAGATCACTGAAAATACAAAAAGCCAATTGTAAAGGGTATATAAGTTTCGGCTAAGTCAAATATAACGTTTATAATTATGCAAAAAAAAAATATAAATATATCTTTAAGTATAGTAATTTTTATGGATTTTTAAAACTTTTGTCGGAAAATAATAACTATTTTTTGGTGTTATTTTTTTATGTAATATTTTTTTACTTTTGTTTTTTTTTTTTTTGCATAAATAATTATTTTTTAATTTTTATAGAAATCAATTATGAGAACAACAATCGTGATAAATAAAAAAAAAATAAATATTTTTCCTTGACAAGAAAAATAAATATTAAAAATTTGTTATTATTTTTTTAGAAAAAGTTTAAAATCAAAAATTTAAATAGCACAATAAACAAATAAATATTGTTAAATTAATGTTTTTAAGACAATTTTTTTTTCTAATTATTTTTGGAAAACAAGGCGTTAAGTTGAAAATACTTAAAGGGAAAAAAATAATTTTAATTAAAAAACCTAATGAGAGCAACAAAATAGGCAAATTAAAAAATAAGTGCTTAAATTTTTATATAACAAATATGTTTTATTTTTATTTAGTTAAAAATTTATTGCAAATACATTTGATTAAAATGGGTTTACATATATAATACTTTTACTTTTTTAGAGTTTTAAACAAGCTCAAGTTGTTTCAAGAGCGGGAGCTAAAATAGTGGAAAACATGGCCAATGAAATAAAAATTATGATGGATTGTAAAATAAGTGCTGTGCGCGTAAGTGTGACAGATTGAGAATATTCAAAATATTTTTATAAGAGTTTATAATTCCATACATTATATTTGTGTTAATGTTCATATTGTTATTTATATGAAAAAACATTAATTAAAATGATTATTTTAAAAAAATTTAGCGAATCATGGATACTGCCGAAAATACTGCCTTAACATATCAAAGCGAAAAACCCGATAAATTTTTTTCATATTTTAATGCTAAAGAAATGATTGAACCCCACGATCCAATACCAACAGAACCACCAAGAGATCTAGAAGATGCAGGTGGACCAAAAATTTTCGTTCAGCCAAAAGAAATTGTTCTAACACCCAAAGCTGAATTTTTTAATACACCCGTTAATATGAGTGTTAGCTCAGTGCATGTGCCGACGAATGTTTACGATAGAGGTTTGAATTTTTTTTGTTCCCATTTTGCTTTTTTTTCTTTTTTTTTATTTAGAAATGTTTTTATTTTTTACACCTATGCCGATGCTAAAAGCACAAGTTTCAAAATATTATCAAATGAATTGATTAAAGGATTTTTAATAACAACATATTACACAAACATGTTTGTGACCATTAAGAAATATGTACCTAATCGAACAAGGAAATCTCAAATGTTAATTTTGACATTTTCGATATTAAGAAATGAACAGGTTCAAAGTTGATTGTGTAAATAATTATGTTAAAAGTCCTTGCACAGTATGGCTTTAAAATGCTTTTATCTTCCACCTTTTGGTTGTTTTTAATAACTTAAAAACGCTTAACAAAAAGTAATCTAATTTAAAATGTTTACCTTTTTATTTTTTTTTCATATTAACTTACACACTAATAAAAATAAACAAACAATCTGGTTTGGTTCGCAAATTACAAAAAAAAAACTGATAAAAATTTAATATGGCCATATAATTTTCAAAAAAAATTTAGCATCGGACACTATTAAAGCCATTGAATGGTCAGAGAATTTGGATCAAATATTTCGAGACAATTATAAAAAAGATCCAACACTGTCGTGGCAATTTTTTGGTAGTTCGACCGGCTTTATGCGTCAATTCCCGGCATCGAAATGGAAAGCGGATCCGGTTGATCTATATGATTGCCGGTTACGTTCATGGTTTATGGAAGCGGCGACAAGTCCAAAGGATATTATTATCCTTTTGGATGGATCAGGCTCTATGACTGGGCAGAGGCTAGATATCGCAAAGCATGTTGTAAATACAATACTCGATACATTAGGTACAAATGACTTTGTGAACATCTTCACCTTTAGCGATAAAGTTAAGCCTGTTGTTGGATGTTTTGAGGATACTCTTGTTCAAGTATATATCAACTCTTTTTCTATTTATTTATAAATTACTTTATTACTTGTTGAAAATTTTTGTCTTATTATTAAGTTATAAATATGTTTATTTTTAACTCTTCTAATTTGATTACCTTAGTAAGTCCACTTTTTTATTTCACACATGCCTAATAAGCCGCTGGCTAATGTTCAAAAATCGGTTTGAAAAAAAATAACATCAATATAGTTATAAACTACTTTACTTTTTTTATTTTTACTTTTACTTTAGAACACGCTATCATTTGCATATAAGCTTCTTAGTTCACCTTGATAGTCTGGTATCTGATAAAATATTCACACACACAGACATACACTTTTCCTAATTTAGTACATATTTATTTATTTAGTGCACATTATCTTTTGCAACAAAAATATTTATCCAGATAATGCGTACTAAATAATAGTTTCTTATAATAAACCTAATATGATGTATATAAATTTTGAAATATAAAAACTTTTATTTTTACTTACAATATAACGAAAAAATATAAAGCACTTGATATATTTCGTAGATACACACACATATTGTTAATTTACTTTACGTCATAACATCATTTAAAAAGTACATACATATAACGAACTAATGGATGTTTCTTGATTTCATATTTGAACACGAATTAAGTTAAATTTAATTGAAATATAAATAAGATTTATACTAACATACCCAGCAAAAACTAGCATTGCTTTGTAATGAGTTAAGATCCAAAAAACTCTTACTAATTGGCATTTTAACTCATTACTTTAATATGGCGATGACATTGGAGGCAAGTACTTACCATGCTCGCTTACAAGGAGGGAGTTAAATAAGTACTTACCATGCACGCTTACAGAGAGGGACTTACATAAGCCACTACTTTGCTGGCATTAAACTAACCTTTTCCTGGGGACCCCAGTTATTAATTGTTGCATTTAAAGTTTTTTTCTTCGATGTTTTGGTTAAAACTGTCTTAAAATATTAGGTTATAATAAGTTAAAAAATTGTAAAACTGAAACTATCTGCCTAAATTTTAGATAAGAAATAACTCAGTATCTAACAACTGCTAAGTAATACAGACGGTGTGTAATAGTAGTTGAAAAGTAAGATATTTGTAATGCCTAACCACTTCCTGAGTCGATCGGTATAATTAAAGATGAGTCTCAGACCATTACTTTTGGGCGTTTCAAACATCTACCCAAACGCATTATACCCCTACCATGTTTGTACATACCCAGCAAAAACTTGGAAGTGATTAGGCATTACAAATTTCTTACTTTCAATTTATGCATGCCGTCTTGCCGTCGGGCGGGGTGTCCAAGTATTCTTGTAAACATGTGCATGCGGCCCTGGCACGAAGTATTTTGTTTTTGGTAATGATCGGTCTATTTTTTGACATAGTTTCCTGGAGTAAGCATTTTTGGCTATAACTGACTCGAATATTACTCTATGCTCGTATGCCTAACTATACGCCGCTAACTAGTATACCGAACAAAAATATGATCGTTCAACTTTTTTAAATAGCCCCCAAACAAAATTCCTCCCGGAATAAGCATTTTAAGCTATAACTGACTGGAATTCCAAAATCTACTAGTTTCAATGACAGCCCTATATGCATATGTATACTCATTTTAAAAAGATCAAAAACAAGCCTTTCTTCCTTAAATTAAATTTATTTTTGTTGTTTTTTGTAAAAAGTTTCCGAAATAAATAATTGTGTTCTTTTGGGGCCGGAGGGCATTTTTAGAGTTTTTTCTTAAAAGAAATGGCAACCCTTCATAAGAACGATTGAAAAGTACATTTCTTAAGCTTTAAAAAAAAAAGAAGACAAATAAGAAGATGTTGAGATATAGAAATAGATGTATATTTAAATTAATTAAAAAAACAGAGACTAAAAACAATAATTTTCGAATTTTCAAAAAAAAAAAAAAATAGCAGACACGAGGAAACGTTACAAAGTTAAATGAGGCACATCAATTTGATGGTATAAACTAAATTTTTCTTAAATCATCTTCTTTTAAAATTCTTACTTATTTATTTTATTTTATTTTATTTTCTTTACAAAAATAATAATTATTTTTTGTTTCTTATTTTAAATTTTAGTTTAAATTTAAAATAGTTAGTTTAGTTTTATAATACAAAACAACAAATTATATTTTTTTTTTTTAAATTTTAAAAGAAAAGCAAAGTAGTGATCCATAATAAAACCTTATCAGAGCTCTAACCTACAGCCTTAAAGTTCGTACTCTTCATTATTTTCCACTAAACTATTCTAGATTCATAAATATTAGTAATCTTTTTTTTGTGTTCTCAATAACTTATTGTATAAATAATTGTGTATCTACGCTATATACTGATTGCTATAGAAGAAATTACTTGTGATACAACGTTTCGAAATAAGCCAAAATTAGTCACCTATGAGTAGAGCACCTTTTTAGAAAACATGTTGCATTTTTTTGTGAGGGCATTTTTCTCATTGTTATAGTTGTGCTAAATCAATAAATTAAAAACCATACATCTACAAAAATTAAAATAAATTAATTATAAAAGTTAAATAAAAAATCTAATTTATCATCATGTTTTACATGGTGCATTTATGCGTACAAATTTTAACGGCCAATATTTTACAAAAATGCTTAAAAATTTAATAATATTTAAAGAAGATTATTTTATTCAAATGTGAATCTTAATATGTATGTCAATTTTTGATATATTAAGCATTATAACAACAAGATGTTCTTCAAGGTGTTTGTTAATAATAATTTTGCAACACAGAAATAACCAAAAAAAATTGTTTTAATTAACAAAATAATTGAATTAAGCAATAAATTGTTTAATTTTACTCCTCCTACTAAAATGATTACAAGTATCATTCACCTCAATTGTAATAACGGGAAAATAATTTTAAAAACATTTAGTTTTAAACAATTCAATTGCGTAAATAAATTGACCAGTTAATCAGAAAAAAATTTTTTCCTTGCCTCTCAAACCTGGGCTGTTTGTGTGATATGCTTGGGGTGACTACTAATTTTTTAATTGAAATCAGTACACTTTTAATTTTTGTACAAAGCAAAGTGGTTTCTCATGTTTTTTTTTTTAAGTTTTTAATACGTGTTTCATATAGTTTAGGGATAGAAATAGATTTATTATATACTAAGTAGTTTCGGCTGAATTAACTTTATATTAATATTTGTGTTTTTAAACAGTTTATAAAAATTTGCAATACCATGGACTTCGTTAAACAAGTCATTTGTATCATTCTAATATTTGTAAAAAAAAAAGTCAGATACTCGGGATAATGTTCTGAAATACGACAGAAAACTGTCAAATTATGTTAATAAGTTCAATTTTCAATGTTTTATTTTACTTGATTTTAAATTAAATTAAAATTTATATTCTAAGCAAAAAATTTTAAATGTGTGTTCAATTAGGTCATTTTTGTAAAAATCACTATATTTCACACATATTAAATCGGTACACCATATTAAAAACCATATACATACTGATGAAATCAGACGGAATGGTCACCCTAGGTATGCAAACGCTTTAACCACCGCACCAAGCCCCCTATTGAAAAAAAACGCATTTGTAATTATATTTATTGTTTTAGCAATATCTTAAAGGAAAAAAATTAAGCATTTTGGTTAAATGAATTAACATGTTAATCAAATAAAATTTTTTTTTTTAATTTCAAAGTTAATTGAAAAAAAGAATTTAAAACATAATTTTTAATTAACAAAATGATTAAATCAATTAAAAATGTAAATACTGGCTTTAATTAAAGTGTTTCTAATATTCCTTGTAAGGCATTATATGATTTTGTGAAAAGAAGAAAAACTGAAGCGTTAATAGAAAAGTAAAACATTTAGAATATGCTTACACATATATTACTAGTTTTAAAAGTTCTTTGAAAGGTGGATTATGTAAAAAAGGAAGGCTGTCCAACTACAACTCGCTAAGTTTAAATTGTTCTTGCAACATTTAATGCCCAATTTTGGTAATTTTTTCTGGTCTGACCATTACTATAAACGAAATGTGCCACAATTTTTTTATATTTTTCAAAAACCATTTACCACTTCTACTTCGATCCGATAAAATTTAAAATTAAAGTTAAAAATAAATATCCGTAAAAATACAAATATATTTATTTATACGAGTACAAATAACAGTTGGTTAATCATTGTGATTGTCATTAGTTTCTACTAAAATATCTCAACAACTATAACAATGATACTTATTTATTTTAAATTAATTAAAATCTTATTTGTTTTAATCTTTATGTTTATTTTTGAACACAATGCAAGAGTGCCACAATTTTATTAATAACAAATACTCGTTTTCTTTATTTAATAAATTAAAAACTTACTTAAAAACACATCCACCGCAAAATCTGCTTTGAATATTTGACCTTATATAAAACAACAATTGGTACACGAATATATGTACACACACTTACATAAATACGTATATAAGGCAAATCTTGGTAACATTCGAGAGCTTAAAGAGGGAATTGAGTTAGTTAAAACCGTGTCGATCGCCAATTTCTCCGCTGCATTGACTAAAGCGTTTGAGGTTTTGGAACAATTTAAAACGGAACAGCATGGTGCCCAATGTAATCAGGCAATCATGATTGTCAGTGATGGAGCACCATTTAGTTATGAAGAGATCTTCGAAATATATAATTGGCAAAATTTACCCTATAAACCGGTACGAGTGTTTACGTACCTAATTGGCAAAGAAGTGGCTGATGTTAAGGATATTAAATGGATGGCATGTGCCAATCAGGGCTATTATGTACACTTGAGCGATACGGCAGAAGTGCGTGAAATGGTTTTGAATTATATACCAGTAATGGCTAGACCATTAGTATTGGGTAGACATGATCATCCAGTGATATTTACACAAGTGTATGCTGATGTTGTGGTAAGCAAATGTTTATTTACATAAATGTGTAAAAAGGCTGAAAAATAAATGAATTAAATATTGTTAAGTTTGATATTTAAATTAATATTTAAATGTTTTTGAAAAACATATTACTTTAAAGGATGTGGAAATGTCAGATTACTTATGGCAACTAGAACAAAATGCTGATCAGAAAGAAAATATTTTAGAATATCGTAGAGTAAGTTTTCGTATGTTAGATCCTGACGAAGTAAGACGCCGAGAGTATAGGCGAATGAGAAAGGTACGTTTTTTGGGAAATATTAATTAAAATGGATATTTGTCTTTTGTAATAACTGCTTGCAAAAAACCTTAAATATAATATAAATCTCGTGAAAAAACTGTTTATACTCAGCATTAAAAAAAGACAAATATCATGTAAATTAAATCATTTTACTTAATTTGCCTCAACATTTTTTAAATTTTAGGCCTGGGATCAACCAAACGAATCGGATGATTATCACTTTATGACGACAATTTCTATGCCTGTTTACGATCGACGAGAAAATGCGGTAAGAATTAATAATATTAAGAAAAATATCTATAAGATTTTTCTATATTATTTTAAGACGTCAGCATTGTTAACTAACCTCTTTACTCTGTTTAAATGGTAATTGAAAAAAATAATGATATAAATTAATGTATATTGTGACCTTTCCCTAATCGCCAATATTGTAACCTTCGTTTTAATACGCATATACATACATATATATTGACATAAATTATATGAAACTTTATACATATACTAACTTCACACGATTTTCTAACAGAATATCACCGAGCTGGTATTGATAAACGAAGCTCTTTGGGAATTGCAAACACGTGAGGTATTAAGAATAAGACAAAAATAAAAAAAAAATAAAGTTTGCCAAAATATAATCAAATTAGAAAAAAAACTTTTTAAACATATATCGTAATATTAATATTTTTTGTTATAGCGCAGATCATAATAAAGTACTTGTCCGTAAAACTAACAAACTCTACATACATACATACAATAATCTAGATACCATATTAAACGAGTAGTTAACACTTTGAAGTTGAGAAAATAAAACAAATTGTGTAACTTCCTTTAAAACATATTTATCTTATATTTGCTTTACATTTGCTAATAAATATAGTTTAAAAAATAATCTAAGTATGTATATATACAAAGTAAACATACCATTTCGAATGATTCCGCTAATATATTTGTATTAATAGGTGTAAACAGAGTATAGTAATCCGGTATACATGTATGTAAAAAGATATTTATTTATATAAAATCTGTAAAATGTAAAATTTAGTAAAATATGTACTTATGTATGTATGCATACGTATAATTTTTTTTTTAATTTCAAAAATTAAGAGATATGTTTGTATGGTTAAAGTAAAATTTAATCATGTCCGCTAAAGGTGCATGTTAATTCTTTTAAATTTATTAGTCCTGTGATTACTATGGATGCATATAACTATCCCATGTGAGAGTAAAAACTTTTGGAAATGTTTAATAAATAAATAGCGGAAATTTAAAAAAAAACCTATGAACGAACTATTATTTTTGTAATAAACAATATTATAAGTATCTAAAACATTTTTATCCAAAAATTTTTTTTATTTAAATTTCTTTTATTTTTTAAATAACGGATATGTTATTATGCCGTTTTTATTTACCAGCCCCTAATTTTCTTAAATCGAAAAAATTTTTTTATGTATATGCCAAAACGAGTTCTGTATAAACAAATAACGATATAACGTTAATCACTCCTTTCCTTCAATTTGAATATTTTTTCTTTGATGAGTGGGGCTTATACATTTAAGATTTTAAGTAAATTATAAACTGAATTGTTAAGGGTTTCTAAAAAAATTGTCTCAAACACACAAAAAAATAATCAATAAAAATTAATTGTCGGTCATGTCCAATAATATTTTACTCTACACCATAACTTATTTTATATTAGGTACATAGCAAAGAACATATGTTAAAAATGGCTGAATGTTAAGATGAGTTTCGATAGTGGGGTTAGTATGATGTTCAGGTAAAACGGACCTAAAGGGGGTTGTTTTAATGTTAATATTTGGAAACATACTTGGAGGAGCCATTATTAAGAAACTGTTTTACATTAAATGCAAATTGTTCAAGCTCAATTCTGTTTTGATATCGACATGAAAAAGGCGTCTGTCTATACGTCTGTTTTTCTGCGGTAGGCCCCTATTTTAAAAAAGAAGGTCAATAATACAACAATTTTGGAAAATCTAATTTTAAAACAAGCTTATGCATGCGTAGTTATAATTAGACATGCATATCGAAAACAGTTAATGATATGTGATATAAGGATATGGGACTTTTATGTAGTGTAGTATTTTTTATGGGCTAAACGATAAAAGAATATTAACTTCCATTTTACATACTGCTAAAAAAAATTCATTTAAGTAAAACTTTGTAATTTTTTTTAACTTTAAATACTATTAAAAGAAAAAAGTTACTTTAAAAATTATTATTAAAAATTTTAAAATGTTGTATTTATATTTATTTAGTTAAAATTTAAACAAATTGAATTTTTTTAACAATAGTTTTTATGTGTAAAGTTAAATTATTGTAATAAATTGTACCCAAAATTTACATCCATATGTATCAGTTTTTGGAACTTATCAATAATAATTCTAGTGAATTCAT